>JAQHUG010000462.1:130841-161699 GCA_028555095.1 Dicrostonyx torquatus | reverse complement strand
AAAAAAAAAAAAAAGGGAAGATAGGGTATCACTATGTAGCCCTGACTGACCTGGAACTCTGCATGAACCAAACTGCCAAAAATCACAGAGACCACCTGCCTCTGCCTACCGAATCGTGTCAGAAGGTCAGAAGTCCCTTTTATTTGTGTATGTCTTTGTGCCCCTGGGTGCATGTGTAAAGGCTCTCCTTTTGAAATCTCTGTCTTAACCTGGAGCTTGACTGACCTCTAGATTGACCTGCTAGATTGACCTCTAACCCCCAAGATCTACCCTAGCACTGGGAATCACAAATGCTAGCCACTGTGTAAGTGCTAGGGATCTGAATTCAGTTCCCCACGCTGGTATACCAAAGCAAGCAGTTACCCCACTGAGCCATGTCCTCAAGCTGTTAGAATTCTCTTTCTAACAGACGGGCAAAGGCAGAGACTTGGTTTTCTTTTTGTTGTGTTTTGTTTTGAGACAAGGTCTCACTATGTCTCAAAGGCAGTCTCAGACTGTAGCTAAGAGTGACGTTAACTCCTCCAGGTCCTCCTTGTCTCAAGTGTTGGATTGCTGACAGGAGCTACCACAGTTCCCTTCCCTTAGGGCAAGTCTAGCCATCCTGGAACTCAAAGAGATCAGCCTTTCTAAGGAGTGTGCCACCATGTCCGACATCCCCTTAGGCTTTTTGGGGTTTTGAGATGTTTTCTTTGTAGCTGTGGCTGTTGTAGAAATGGCCTCAAACTCAGAGATATCCCTCTGCTTCCTTGAGTGCTCTGGGATTAAAGGTGTTTACCACTTAGGCTTTTTTTAATATGAAATTGAAGTCAGAGACTTAACTGTCATTTGTTCAAGGTTTCATTCTAGTCTCTTTAAGATCTCTAGCTAGATGTGTTTAAGGAGCTTATATTGTTTTTTTTCTCTGTATGTGTACACACACTATATATATATTTTTTAATGTGGGTGCTAAGTGTTGAACTTGGGGCTTCACCCATTTTTATGCATACTGGGCCATCTGGCTCTACCACCAATCCTAACTTTTTGAGGCAGGATCTTGTTATATTCCTATGTTGAGATTACAGGTGTAGACCAAACCTGATCTGTTACTTGCAGAAAAAGGTCTCCAGGCCTACCTTTTACCTGGAGCGGGAGGTTCTAAGGTTTCATGCCCCTTTGAAGAGTTGTCTGGTGGACATTTGAAGACTAATTTGGGACCTGTGGTGGTTAAAGGGCAGATTTCTGGCTTTGCTAGACTCTTGCTACAGACCTTTGACCAGACTCACCATTTAACCTCATCTGTAAAATGAGAGAAGGGTAGCAGTGTGACATAGGCATTGAGTGAAATAATGTGATACTTAGACCGAGTCTATTTATATTGAGTCAGGGTCTTGTGTAGCTCAGGCTGGCCTTGGAGCTGTTGTGTCTAGAATGACTTTGGACTTAGGATCCTCCTGCTTCTACCTCTCAAGCACTGAGAGTGTGGTGCATTCCTAACTTGAAGCAATATTTATGCCTTTTGGGGGTGGTGTTTGAGACAGGGTTTCTCTTTGTAGCCTTGACTGTTCTGGAACTCACTCTGTAGACCAGGCTGACCTTGAACTCACAGAGATCCTCCTGCCTCTGCCTCCCAAGTGCTAGGATAAAAGGGGTGCGCCTTACTGCATGGCCATTTATTATTATTTTTGAAAGACTTATTTTTTATTTTATGTGTAGGACTGTTTTACCTGTATGTTTGTATGTGCACCATGTGCATGCCTAATGCTTGAGGAGGTCAGAAGAGGGTGTCAGATCCCCTGGAACTGGAGTTAGATATGGTTGAGAAACATTTATAGTTGGAAAGAGAAAAATAATAGAACCTGAGCCATGGGGGAAATGCCTCCTGTGGCTATGTTAGCTTTTTTGGCTCTGTGTATCTGACCCTGAGTGTCAGGTTACTTTGGTAACCTTTTCTTTGGTAAATTTTTCAGTGTGCAAACTTGTTACTGAACACAGAGGGACTAAGAGGATCTAGGCATAAAGACTTGAGGTAGCTATCCTGCTTGCATTTCTGTTCCAGCCTATAACCTACAAGGTCTGTGTGGTAGGGAGGAGGGAGACTGGTGAGTTTGACTTGAGCACTTGGTTCCTGGGGAATGTCTGGGAGGGGCACAAGAGGGAAAAACAGACTCTTGCTTTTAGCCACCACATGAGGGCAGCAGCCAGCCGTGTCCTCCCATGCTGGACTCATGGGATGCTCTGGGTCCTGGCTTCCTCCTCGTGCATGTCTAGCACTCATAGGCCCAGAAATGTCTTACTTCATTTTGTTTATGTTCTATCTAGCTCCATCCTCTAGCTCTCTTTGCTCTATGCTGTTAGTCTGTCACTGCTTTACAGGGGCCACTTACACCAAACCATTAAATGCTAGGTGAAAACGCCAGTGGCCTAGAGATACTTTGCAGTTGCAGCAGGACTTTCTCCTTATTGGCCTCCTTTTTGTTTTCTCTTTAGTACCTTTGTATTGGATGAGTTTAAGCGTAAGTACTCCAACGAGGACACCCTCTCTGTGGCGCTGCCATATTTTTGGGAGCACTTTGATAAGGATGGCTGGTCCCTATGGTATGCTGAATATCGCTTCCCTGAGGAGCTGACCCAGACCTTTATGAGTTGCAACCTCATCACTGGAATGTTCCAGCGATTGGACAAACTGAGGAAGAATGCCTTTGCTAGTGTCATCCTCTTTGGAACCAACAACAGCAGCTCCATTTCCGGCGTTTGGGTCTTCCGAGGCCAAGAGCTTGCCTTTCCGGTGAGGATGGTACTGGGGGTAGTCTCTTCAAGTAGGCAAGAGTCTAGGGAACTCGGGGTCCTTTGCCTGGGCCATTGGGTATGAGGGAAGGGTTCTGGATTGTACACAGGAATGTTCACGTGTGAGTCCTAGTGTCTGATGTCTGAGCTAGAAGTTACAGGGATGTGAAGCAGTGTCCAGTGCCTAACCTCATGCCTCTGTACTGGTTTTTTATCCCCAGCTAAGTCCAGATTGGCAGGTGGACTACGAGTCATATACATGGCGGAAACTGGATCCTGGTAGCGAGGAGACCCAGACCCTGGTTCGAGAGTACTTTTCCTGGGAGGGAGCCTTCCAGCATGTGGGCAAAGCTGTCAATCAAGGCAAGATCTTCAAGTGAACATGTCTTGCCGTCGCCTAGCTGCCTGCACCTACCCTTCAGGGGAGATGGGGGTCATTAAAGGAAACTGAACATTGAACCCTTTCGTGCCCTGCCTCCTTTGTGAGTGGTGGCTTCTTCAGAGTTGTTGCCTGTGGGAGGGCAGACGGTTTCAGAAGAGCAGGAATAGAGGCCTGGCCTCACTTTTGCCTTTGTTGCCCTGCTTCCCACAGTGATGTTCTTCTACTTGGGGAAGATGAAAAGCAGACTGGGTGATGACATGGGGCTTAGTTACTAACATTATCAGAAATTGTCTTCCCGGACCTTAACTGTTGAAGAGAGTGTCTGTTAGTGCTGAGCCATGGAGTAGCAACAGTATGCAGAGGATTTGTTTTTTGTCATAGCTGTTGTCCTCTGTGTCTGTAGGGATTGGGTTCCTGGAGTTACCTCCTGTCCTGTAGTCCTCATGCTCAGATACCTTATGTAATGGTGCAGATGTTTTCATAGGACCTATGTATATCCATTGCAGTTAAGTGCTCCACAGAAGTTTTTTACACTCTAGTTGAAGAAATACTGGTGAGAAAACCTGCTTAGTGCGGTACAGGTAATTTTTTTTGGATGTGGGTGTGCACATGTCCTGTGGGCCTTAAGCATACCAGTTCCCAAGTGTTGGGGTGGATAGGTGAGTGGGTGGGTGACACTGCCCAGGCTTGCAGTTTAAGTGCTATAAATATGCTAGAAGACTAGCTACTTGGGCTAGACCCTGGGCTTTTGGTCCTTACCGGGCATTGGATCAGCTCTAGTCATATCCTTTGTTTTAAAGATGTGTGTTTGTGTGTACATACTGCATGAATATGCAGGTACCCCAGGAGGTCAGAAGAGGGCATTGGAGCCCCCCAGGCGATGGTGAGCTGCTCAGTGTTGGTTCTGGGGAACTAAACTCAGGTCATTAGGAAGAATAAGTGCTCTTAACTGCTGAGCTGTCTTTTAGGCTCCAGGTTGTTTCTGAAACAGTTCTTGCTAACAATCCAGGCTGGCTTCAAGCAGAAGACCCTGCCTCAGCCTCCAAGCTTTAGAGTTATAGGTGTGAGTGCTACCACCTGGGTTTGGTACCTCTGCTTTTCTAACAGGGAAGTTTGGGGGTAGTTCACAGTAACTCCAAGTAAACACATCTGAGGTGGACACTGGATGCTGAATCTAGTAGGTGTCATCCTGAAGCCTAGAATACCAAATCATTGGGATAGTTTACTAATATTCTGCTGAGGCCAACGGTTACTTTGAACTTGATTTTATTACATTTTTAGAATTTTGGGTTTTTGTGTTTTGCTCATTTGTTTTTTGAATGATCTCACTGTAGTTTAGACTAGCAGTGATCCTTTCTGTTCCGGCTTCCCAAGTGCTGGAGTTCCAGGAATGAGCCACCATATCCAGGTGTTTCCCTAAGTTCTAATAGCTTACATTAGAGTTAGAGACTAGGCTGGGTCCATCCCTCATTGTGGTCTGAGAGTGCTCGCCCAGTATCCATGATGCCCTGTGGTCAGTCCTGTAGTGCATAAATCGGATGTGGTGGCATGTGCCTGTAATCTCAGCAACTAAAAGGCAGAGGCAGGACTGCTGCAAGTTTGAGGCCGTCCTGAGTCTTGCTAGGTAACTCAGTGCTACATAGTGAAACTGTTTCTAATTGGAGTACAGAAGTGCAGGTTTGGTGTCACCCACCCTTCTGGAAGTAGAGGCCAGCCTTGGGCTACCTGAGAACCTGTGCCAGAAAGCAAAGGGATTAGAAACTAGTAGGTGCTGAAAGTTGCCTTTGTTCAACTCTGTTACGGGATTTTGTGTTTGTTTTCTTATCCCATCCTTAGTAGGATAAGGATCTTGGAGGGAGGAGAAGGCTAACATTAACCAGGGATCGGACCTGCAGCTGGGGTTTTGTTAAGAGTGGGTAGTTAGTGAGAGCTCTAGCTTGGAATTACATGACTGAGGATGGGTTGGTTCTTGCTCCAATACTGCTCCCAGGCAGCTCATCTTGAGTTGGATCCAAACTTGTCTCCTGTGCAGTTTGGTCTCAGGTATTCTCACAGTACTGGGTGCTGGTGTGGGGTGTGTCCATCTTTGTTGTTGGGGCCTCACTGAACCTGTCAGACTTCTAAATTCCGTTTCCCACCCCACCCCTCTGCTTGTGCAATCTCTACTGTCTGCTTGGTGTCCCCTTCATCTTCCCAGTAGCTGAAGATTGAGGCAAAAGGGCCACCTTCTGTGCCTCTTTAGGGCTTAGGGTTTGAGGCAAAAAGGCCACCTTGTGTCCCTCTAGGAAGGAGGCCTCACTGTAAAAGGGTAGGGTTCTTTGGGGTAGAACAGTGTTTGGGCAGCATTCTTGGTCTGGACTGGAGATGGCAGGGACCCTCTCCTCCAGCCCCCCTCCCGCTGAGCTTCCCTCTCAGCAGGAAGGGTGACTCATCTATACATCCTGCTTCATGCTTCTGACCCTGGAGGTTGGGTGCAGGGTGGCCAGGTTTTTAGGTAAAACCTTCATTCACCTGGGGACCAGTACACAGATTAGAGAGCCGAGGAGGGCATGGAAGGCTGCTGGGATGGGCCTCTAGGGAAGAGTTAACAGGAGTTTCTAGGGGAGTGGGAGTGCAGTGGGGGAAGCACGCCTGGGGTTAGTTCTGTCCCGCCCTGCCCTGGGGAGGCCTGAGTCACCGCACTGCCAGCCTGGCCTTCCCCCATCTCAGTTTGAGCTGGATGCATCTTGTTAGAGCCTAGTCTGTCTCTGCCATCAACCACCAATACAAGCATGAGCCTGTGGATATCTCTGGGTGCCAGGTAGTTTTCCCTGGGTTCCAGAGAGGCTCTTTGCCACCAGCCACTGTCTAGAGTTGGCAGCACTACCCACACAAGTTGGCATAGTTAGGGATCAGGGGTAGAAGGGGAGAGAGTGTTGAGAATGGGTCAGACTGAGAACACAGCAGGATTGTGGAAAACTAGTAGAATGAGGGAAGGAGGTATCCACTTAATGGTCAGGCTTAGAGCTCAGAGGGAGGTTGAAAAGAGGATCAGGACCTAGAGTTGCAGTCCTCTCAGAATCTTTACGGAGACTGGAGTGTGAATGGGAAGGCACAGCTTGGTTTAGTGTGTAGATAAGCCAGTAGATACTGCCCATAAGCAACTATTTTAGCTTTGTTGGCAGTTTTGCATAAGTCACTTATTAAAATTCTCTAAAGTTCTTCCAAGATAGACCTAGTTTGTCTTTTTTTCCTCCCTCCCATTCATATCCTGCTTTGAGCCAGATCTGGACAGCTGCTTCTCTTCCCTGGGTTGGACCCATCCCACCAGCTGCCCACATGCCCCAAATGTGCCACTTCCCCCTTTGAAAGATGGGGGAGGGGTACACACTTAAGTATTGAAGAGGAGTGAAGTGCCTTGAGTGCCCCACCCAGGCATTTCTGAAATTAATAGTTTCCATGGCAGCCAGCACTCCTCAGAACTCAGAATGTAGGTGGCCAAGGCTTGCCCAGACTCTCACAGTGGGAGTCCAGTAGTATACTGAACATCCTGGTTTGGTTTGGTCCTCTGTGTTTGGATATAGTTAAGGGTACCCACTCTGTTTGCGTCTATACTGCTGTACAGCTGAAATATTAACACCTCTGAAAGTTAGGCTACCACCTGCTCCTGTCTGTGTGCTCTAATCAGGTTGGCATGGCTCCCAGAGTAGGCTGTCTCTTACTCCAGTGGAGATCTGGGATGTCCTGTGTGCCAGTGCCTAGGGCTTGGGTAGAGGTGTCTCCAGGGGATGGCTATAGAGAATATTACTGTTTACTTCAATCATTAAGAGGAAGAATACCTTAGGTATTATATAGTAGTGGTTCATCTCCATTTCTGGGTCTTCTCCCCTGTTCCAAATCCCCCTTTGATTTCTTGATTTCCACAGGAAGCCTGTTGGTACTTTTTTTTTTTTTTCTGGAAAGAGGGTCTTAGGTATCCAGGCTAGCCTTGAACTCACAGCAGGGAATGACCTTGCCTTTCTATACTCCCTTCACCTTAGTGCTAGGATCACAGGTGTGCCCTACTGTGACTGGCCTATATTATGCTGAGGAACCCAGGACTCTGTGGTCTTCCAAAAGCTCTACCAATTGAGCTTGCATCCCCATCCCTGACTGCACAGATCAGGCGCTGGGTGGCCAGACTGGCACTATTTTCTGATAGGATCTCCCATGGAATGTGCCTCTATTTCCAGCTGTCCCATCCCCTTGCAGCGGCAGCAGCTGTCATGTGAAGGCCCGGAGCTGGCTCAGCCCTTTTGCAATTATCTGGCTGGTTGTGCCAGGATTGGGGGTGGACAGCGAGGATGGTAGTTGGGACCTTGGCAGGGCGTGAGGGGACTGGTGAGGCCAAGGAGGACTGGCTTTGAGGGCTGAGGAAGGATTGTCTAGGTCAAGTGGGAGGAGCCAAAAGCAGCGGAACAGGAAACGGAGGCAGAAAGGCTTCCCCTGTAGGAAGTGGGGGCTGAGATGGGACGACAACTCAGTAGATGTAAGGGAGAATGTTTGCTGTAGCGGGACCCTAGCCAGTCATCAGGGAGATCCTCAGTTCCCCTGACTCATGGACTGCAGAGCTCAGTGCCCTTTCCAGCCCATCCCTTGTGTGCTGCTTGAGTCACCCAATGGCCTAGGGTGTTGGCTGCCTTAGGTGGCAATGCCTCTGCCTGGCCCTGCCCTGTCTCACCCATTCCCATTCATTTCTACTGTTAGGACAGGGGTTAGTAAACACACCCCTTTTATTCTACTCTCTTCAAATAGTAACTATCCATTTCTTTGACTCAGCCTTACGGAATGTACCTCACTCAGGGACTGTGTCAGAAGACCATCTCAAGTCATCCTTTATTTCACATGGGAATGAAGTGGAGCCCGGAGAGGGGAAGTGACTTACCACACATACTTCCAGGTCTCAGTTCTTACAGCCACACACTGAGTCACCTTTGCTCCCAAGTAGGAGAATGCTTCCCTCAAGCTGATGGTAATTACAGTGGACACAGAATGGAACTTTTGGAGGGCAGAGAGTAGGTGGCTTCCAAAGGTTCCAGCAGCTCAATGCTCTGTGCTAAGAAGCCTAGAAGTGAAGCAAGTCCCAGGGCAGGTTCAGCTCCAGCAGTCTACATCTTGGAGTGGGCAGAGGGCATAGGGTGTAGTAGAGGCAAGACTGAGTGACAGGAACCTCAACTATGCGGTGACTCAGGCTCTGGGCAGCCTAGGCCCTTCCTTTTCTTCTCAGCCTGATCTCCTTAAGCTGGCCTTGGGGAAGTGTGGACAGAAGAGGGAGGGAAACCCAGGCTGGCATTCCTTTCCCCAGGAAGGCAGAGGAAGTTGGAAAGCTGAGTCCATGGAAGAGTCAAGGCTAGTGTTTCCCAATCTCTCTGTCTCTTCTTGTCCCTTTGGGGAGGGGAAGCAGACTGGGACTGTCTATTCCTCCCAGCTCCCTCCTTTTGCTCCTATTTACAACACTGCCTGCCCATTCTGAGCACTTGTCTCCTGCCTTCCCTCCTCTCTCTGAAGCAATCATGCTTTGCCTCGATTTTCTTTTCCCCAATGTCCTGCAGCATCCTCATACCTGAAGTCTGTCCATTGCTGGTGTGGGTACCCATCTTCCCTCTGCTCAGCAAGTTTCATTTTTCTGGAATTGTCTTTCTAAGACTTCCTTCCATCTTCCAGGCTTCTGTCTCTTGGGTCAGTCCCATCATTCTTGTTCCCTAAGTAGCTTTAACTTGGACTCCATTTGCCTTAAAGATTTCATTAGGACTCAGTACCATGAAGGGTTTCCCTATATTTGAGCAATTCACGAAGTCCTTATTTGAAGTTGGAGGTTAGTTACAGGCTGGGATTTGCAGTGAATGGGGGAAGAGTGAACATATTTGGTTAAGAGGGAAGAGTTCAGAGTTTGAGAATTGCTTAGGAAATGTTTAGATTCCAGAACTATCCAATTGGTTGGCCGGGAAAAACGATAGATTAGGAAGAGTCAAGAATGAACGGAGCAGGGCCTGTTTAACAGGGTCCACTGGTCCTGGGGCTTGGTGGGTGGAGGTGGGCTCTGGGAGAACCCATGGCCCTTCAGAAGCGTTTGCACTCATTTTTCTGTTTCTAAATGTGCCATCCAAAAGGATCTTCAGTGGGAGGTGGGGTATGTTTCTAAAGAGACTGCAAACAGCTTCCTTTCTGGGACCACACTTGAAAAGCTGTTGGCTTCCCCCTGCCCTTTAATGTACTGATTTCAGCAAAAGGGACTGTGGCAAGAAGGGAGGGGAAGGGGAATCCCCTGGCAGAAGGCCCAACCACAGAGCTCCCCTTTGTGGTTACTATGGAAACAGGCATAATAGGAACAAAACATAGTCATGTTGCTTGGCAACCTAGGAGCCTAAGGTTCATCACACACACACATACATACTCATAACTCCTTCATTTCAGGGAATCCCCCCAGGGTAGGAACGTCATTTCTGGAAGCTGGTTTATCCCAGTGATGAGTCCTGTGCTCGTATAGCTTTGCCTGTGAGTGGAAGCCTGAGGTGTGGGCACCTCTGAAGGGTGATGCTGTGCCAGCTTTACAGCTGACCTGAACCCAGGCCAGTGTTGACAGGAGTCTGAAACCTTGCTGAAAACACAGGTTTCCTTAACAGTGTTAGAGCAGAGAGAACTCTCTTTTTTTCTTTCTTTTTTTTGGAGACATGCTTTTTCTATATAGCTTTTTTGTTGTTGTTGTTGTTTTGTTTTTCGAGACAGGGTTTCTCTGTGGCTTTGGAGCCTGCACTGGAACTAGCTCTTGTAGACCAGGCTGGTCTCGAACTCACAAAGATCCGCCTGCCTCTGCCTCCCGAGTGCTGGGATTAAAGGCGTGCGCCACCACCACCCGGCGCTTTCTCTGTATAGCTTTAGCTGTCCTGGAACTCACTGTGTAGACCAGGCTGCCCTCAGACTCACAGAGATCCTCCTGCCTCTGTCTCCCAAGTGCTGGGATTAAAGGCGTGCGCCACCACCACCCGGCGCTTTCTCTGTATAGCTTTAGCTGTCCTGGAACTCACTGTGTAGACCAGGCTGCCCTCAGACTCACAGAGATCCTCCTGCCTCTGTCTCCCAAGTGCTGGGATTAAAGGTCTGCACCAACACTACCCGGTCCAGAGGGGACTCTTCAAGGTGTGTGTGTGGGGAGGTTGGGGAGGGGAATCTAGAGCACTCACTCATGCATCTTGTGTTGGGTGTGGGATAGCAGAATAAAAAGCATAAAATTCAGCCTTCAGCCAGGTGGTGGTGGTGCACGCCTTTAATCCCAGCACTTGGGAGACAGAGGCAGGCGGATCTCTGTGAGTTCGAGGCCAGCCTGGTCTATGAGAGCTAGTTTCTAGAACAGGCTCCAAAGCTACAGAGAAACCCTGTCTCGAAAAACAAAAACAAAAACAAAAACAAAAAAAAAAAAAAAGAAAGAAAGAAAGAAATTCAGCCTTCAATTTTCTAAAAACAACTGGCAGGGAACTGAAGGCAAGGTGAGGGGTTGTGAACTGCTCCTTTTGGACTATGTGGCTGTAGGGCAGGGATTCCATCCTGCTGAGTTCCACTGAAACAAGTTCTTGGCCAGTGCTGGATGGACAATAATGTTTGCTCAGCTGCAGCAAAGATCTACAATTCGGGAAATTGTTCCCGGGGGCTGACAGTCTGGAGGAGACGGGATAGAGAGAGAGGCAAGACACATATGCGAAGAAGGGTTTTGGAGTCCATTATCTGGAGAGCACTTGTGAATGTCTCACTGAGGGCTGGGGATATATATAATATATATTTTTAATTATATATATTTAAGGTGGCAGTGATGAGACCCTAGGTCTGGTCACTTTCTGAGTGATTGCTGTGTGTCTTCCAGTGCCCCCCATACCGACACACGAAGAGGGAAAGTTCCTTATCTTTTGGGAGCGTAAATATGAGTGGGAATTTTAATTTTTCCTTTGCCAGCTGTGTGACTTTAGGTAAATCAGCAACCCCTCTGAGACCATTTCCTCTCAAGTATCTCCCTCTCAGGGTGTTAGGAGTAAGTGAGCTAATGTGGGAAGAGTTATGGGCAATGGCCACTATGGCAGGGTGGGGGTGAGGATTTCCACTAAAGCTTTTGCGTGTGTGATTCTTTTGAGACTCTGTAGCCCAGGCTGGCTTGGAACGAGGTAGTCCAAACTGGCCTGGAGCTCTGTGAGCCTCCTCACCTTCCTGAGTGTTCAGATTACAGTCATGGAACTGTCATCACACCTGTCTGGAAACTTGAAGATAACCCCCTCCTCTGGGCTAGTTAGGACATTCCAGGTCTAGTTCCAGTCGCACGATCATGATCTTTAAGGAGCAGGGTCGAGGTTATCCCTTCTCTGTTCTCATAGCCTGGAATGGGACTGGAGCCAGTTCCCAGAACTCGGCCATGACCAGGTAGGTAATCTTGGCCTGCTTACCCCAGAATGAAGTGTCTGGACAGTGATCCCTGCTCTGCTAACGGCTCCCAAAGCCAGCCTTGCCCTCCTGCCTTCTTTCCTGTTGATCAAGAGGGTGGCCAGAACAAACAGTGGGGCAGTACAATTGGCTCAGAGCCCAGGAAGCTCTCCCTCCTGAGAAGCCAATGCAGTGTGCAGCAGGGTTGAGATGACTGATGCTCATATCCCTTCCTTTTCTTCTTTCTCTCCTGCGCCAACCTCCGTCCTCCTCACCCCAACCCCACCTGGAGTGCTCCTTGCAGATACTCAGTGTCTTTGGGCTTACATCGTATCATAGCCACCTTCCTGAAAGCCCAGGGATAAATAAATCAATTCCCTGTTGAAAATGCATCAGGAAACTTGTTCTTTCAAGGAATCAAATGATTCATTTCAAAGTTAAAAATCTGTTGGTAAATGATTAACTGGTGACTTTTGGGCAGTGTCTGGATAGAGAAAAGGAGAAATTTACTTTGTTTTTTTGAGACAAGGTATTATGTAGCTCAGGCTGACTTTGAACCCTTTATGTAGCCAAGGTCACAGATGACCCTGACTCCCAGGGGACTAGAACCAGACAGTCTCAGAGTGTACTACCACACTAGGCAGGAGTTTACTTTTTATTGTTCTGCCTCTCTATAGTGCTTAAATTTCAAGGGCTAGGATGCAGCTTTGTTGTATAGTGTTCATTT
Source organism: Dicrostonyx torquatus (assembly GCA_028555095.1). Lineage (NCBI taxonomy): Eukaryota > Metazoa > Chordata > Mammalia > Rodentia > Cricetidae > Dicrostonyx > Dicrostonyx torquatus. Next base: position 149,406 of record JAQHUG010000462.1, on the reverse strand, counting down.
TATCATGGGAGAGGTCTTGCGTTTGATTCCTACAGCATACACACACAAAACAACAAAGACCTAATAAATATCCCTCATCATTATGGAGGCATTGATTTTTTTAAAATGTCAACAGGAATTATCTGGTTTAGAATTGCAGAATACGTTTTGTTTTGTTTTGTTTTGTTTTGGTTTTTCGAGACAGGGTTTCTCTGTAGCTTTGGAGCCTGTCCTGGAACTAGCTCTTAAGTAGACCAGGCTGACCTCGAACTCACAGAGATCCGCCTGCCTCTGCCTCCCGAGTGCTGGGATTAAAGGCGTGCGCCACCACTGCCTGGCAGGATTGCAGAATACTTTATCTTATTCTTGGTCTATGTTTAAGAGATTAAATAAATGCTATTTATATATAGATAGGGTCTCATTATTTAGCCCAGGTTGGCCTCAAGCTCACAAAGATTTTCAGTCATTGCCTCTGGAGTGCTGGGATTAAAGGTATGAATCACCATGCCTGACTCAATAAATGTATAAATATGAATTTAAAGTGAATGGAATAAAATGTCTTGATGTGATGAATGTTTGAGAGGCTAAGGCAGAATAGCTGTACACATGAAAACCTATATTGTGAATTTTAGGACAGCCTGGGCTATGTTATAAGACCCTGTTTCAATAAATCACAATTGAGGGCTAGCCTAGGAGATGAGTCAGCCTGTTAAGTCACTTGCCACCAAGCCTGGTGACCTGTTTGATCCCAGTCCCCACGTGGTGGAAGGAGAGAACCAACTCCCACAGGTTGTCCTCTGACCTCCACATGTTCATACACACTAAATAAATAAATTAAAGAATGACTGGCTCTTGAGTTTTGTTTTTTGAGTTGTGTTTTGACCTGATCCTTACGGTGTATGTCTGGTGTCCTGGGACTCACTATGCAACCCCTAGTGAGTGCTGGGAAAGAATTAGATTATTTTTTTTGAAAGGTTGAGCCTGTGACAGACAGTATGCTCGTGATGATATCTGGTGGGGTTGAGTCACTAGACGAGAGAGAGAGAGAGAGAGAGAGAGAGAGAGAGAGAGAGAGAGAAAGAGAAGCATGTTAGTGGCCAATTCTCTGGTTTGCCTGTCTGTACATGTTCATGCCTGTCTGAATTTCTACCTACATTTCTCCCCCTTGGCATGTCCTTTATGTATGTGTCTGTTGTCTGTCATTCCCTTCTGTTGTCCCCCTCCCCCCACCGCCTGTACCCTGTGTGGTAACTGGACCTGGACACAGCCCCCAGGGCTGGCAGGAGACTTGACTGATATTTTTAGCCTGTAAACATGTTTGCCATTTCAGAGGACAGGGCAGGGCTGGTCTCAGCACCAGCCCACTCATGGTCTTTGAGCGAAGGCGCTCCTACCTCAGGCCAAGGTCTCAGTTCTCCAGCCTTAGGTCTCATGGGGCATTTGGAAAGGAAGGGAAACTAGAGTGGGCAGTTGGGTAGCCACTTGCCAGGGAGGGTAGAACTCGTAGGGAAGAAGAAAAAGGGAGGTGTGTGGGGAGGATGTAGCCAGGTCCCTGCAACCCCATCATTAAGCATTTAATAAAATCCACATCTAGTTAGAAGTGGCTGTGGGAAATGGCTGTAAATTGGGGAGCTGAACAATTTGCAAATTGGAATATGGGGGAGGGGCTGAGGAGTAGGTGAAAGACTGGAGAGGCGAAGAAAAAGCTGGATCTTGTGTTCCTCCAGGTTAGTGGGGGCATAGTGGCTCATGCCTTTAATCCCAGGGAGGCAGAGACAGGCGAATCTGCGAGGTTACCCTGGTCTAGTCAGTTCCAGGACAGCCAGGGCTTCATAAGCTGCTGCCCTCCAAACAAAACAACAAAAAACCCAAAGGGCACAAGGACAAGTGTCTACAGATGTTGAGCAGCCTCATGTCTTGTCCCATGTCTCGTCCAAGGGCTTAGCCCTTGGACTCTGGTGCCGCTGCAGCTGCTGAATAGCACCGTGGACCCCATTCTTGGGGGTTGGAGTTTGAGTTTGAGAGTCGGCGTGTTTTGTAGGAACTTCGAGACAGTCTGAAGGCGAGAAATGGGCGCGGCTGCAAGAAACTTGGGAACCAAGATAGGAGGCTGAGGCCTGGGACTGAAGTGTCTAAGCTTGAGAGAAAGCTCAAAGGTCTGTGTTGAGGCTAGAGGTCGAGGCTGAATCATCTGAGCTTCTTGGCTCTTCCTGCAGAATGGGTTGATTGATGCTGGATTCCAACTGTGAGGGTTGGAGTGAGTCCCTGCTCCTGCATGCTTCCAGGAATTTCTTGCCGGTGGAGACACACACTGCTCAAACTGAGGTGGGAAGATCCCGACCCGGGACAGGAGCAATAGATGGGATAGGAGAAGGAAAAAGGCGATACCTCTTCGTTCCTCGCCAGTCTCCCCTCACCAGCCCACTCCCGGGTGGCTTCAGCTTTGGTCTCCCTCTCAGGTCCCAGCCCTGCTCCGGCCCCGCCCGGCCCCGCCCTCTCCCCACAGCTCGGGGCAGACCCGCCCGAGTTACAAGAGCCGCCTCCGCGCGCGGGGGCCCGGCCACTTGGAGCAGCTCTGCCGCGGGGACTGCACTGTCCGCCCTGCCAGACCCGCCCCGACTGGGGCTCGCCGTCACCAGCAGTCACAGCACTGCGACCTCGGGCCTTACGTCGGCTATGGCTGCGTCCTGGGACTAAGTCCGCAGGTAGGGAAGCGAAACGCAGGCTGGTGCGGTCTGGGACTAGGACATCGGTGACCAGTGGGGAGGGAGGGACTCGGGCGAGGTGCATTCGCGGTAGTGTCACTCGAGCGTTCCAACAGTTCAGAGCAAACCTGGCCGTCTGTGACTGCCGGAACAGGCGACGGGTCGCGCTTCGGGAGTGGAGTTTTCTCCCTGGAGTTGGGGCACAAGTCGGGCTAAGTTAGAAAATCGCTTTGATAGATGCTTTGCTGCGCTTTATATTTCTCCCGCGGGTGGACTGTCGGTCGTCCCAACTGCACTGCAGGACGCAGCGTTCCTGGCCTGGTGCCCCCTGTCCCACCCCTCTACTTTGGGGCGGTGGCTCAGAGCGCTGCTGAGTTCCTATTCCATGTTTACTGGAAAAGTTTTCCAAGATCTCCGTGGCAATTCTCCCGCCCCTTCGGCGCCCCGACACCGCGTGTCCCTCTGCTGTCCTTCGTGGCTCTCTACACCTCGGCCCCGAACTTCGCGTCCGGAGTCCCCCTCGGCCCCACCCTGCTCTGTACCATCAGCCTCTCCCTTTCTGGTTCCTAGTGGCGCCTTCGGCAGCTGCCCCGCCCTAGTCTTGCCCCTCCGTGTTCCCAGATCCTGAAGACTCCCTTCTTCCTCCTGGGCGTCGGAGCCTGGAAGTTTGCAGCGTGCCTCCCTGCGGGATGGGTGGGAGTGGGGGTGGGGGACATAATTAGGGAGATTCCTGCGCTGGGGTGGGCGGGGAGGGGGGCTGTGCGAGCGACTCAGTCCCCAGAACCTCCCTTGCTCCTTCTAGAGGCGGTGCTTTCTCTCCACTCCACCCCACTCCCAAACTCGTCCGGGCGGGATGGCCCCCGCCCCAGCCCCTGGCTGGACGCCAGCAGCCTGAGGAATGTAGTGGTTGGAGCCGGTGACTAATTCAAACCAGAATTCGGGGGGGGGGAGTGGTGAGGGGCAAAGGGGAGGGGGAAAGGGGCAGTGAGTAGGCGGTGGGGGCCCGAGCGCTGGGCGTAGGTGAAGGACTTTGCTGCTCACTCTGGAACCCTCCACTTTTGCAGTGTGAGCCAGCGGAGAGGGCGGGGGGCGAAATCCTGCCTGTGAAGTTGGAAAGGCAGCGTGCTTAGGGTGTGTGCAGAGAGCTGTGTTATGTAAGGCTTTCCCATGCAGGGAGGGGATGTGCAGTGTGCAAGGGCCTGGGCTCCTCTGGCCGGGAGCCCCTTGCAGTGTCAGGGTGGGTTTGTGGGGACGCAGAACCTTGGTGGTGCTGGGTTGGCAGCAGGTTTAGCTGTACTTGGTGGTGAGCATTGGAGGAGTTTGGGCGGGGACCCGGGGATATCCCACAACTCAAACTGAGCCCTGACAACGTAGTGTTGTGTGTGTGTGTGTGTGTGTGTGTGTGTGTGTGTGTGTGTGGTGCGTGCTTGTCTGCACACTCTGTCACTTCTGCACAATGTGAGCACAGAATATTGTGCAAATGGTGCCTGCGCTGGCGCCCTGGTTTGGCAGAGTGTGGTCCTGGCCTGTCTCTGAGGCCATGAAGTGCTCCTGGGGTGCTTGTATTCTCAGTGCTTCTGTTTTGCGGAGGGGATTTGTAGAAAAACTTCCCCAGGTAGTTGGGGTCCTTGGAGAATGACCCAGAGGTCTACTTCCACCCCCAGAACATTGCTGGACTCCCAATAAATAGTTTTGAAACAGTCTCCCATTAAAATTTAACCTCAATGGCAGGAACCATCTCCACTGCACTCCTTTTCTCACAGGATCCAGCGATTCAGCTGGGTGCTGTCCTCATAGATGTGTGTGGGGAGGGGGCAGACAGGAAGATGCCTTGGGAAACATTTAAGGGTCTCCACCTATACTGAGAATAGTTTAGGTGAGTAGAACTGCTTTGGTGTGCTCCATGAGGGAAGTCCCTGAGGTGGGGTAGGCCTCTTTTCCTAAGCTTCCTTCTCTCACCTTGAGAAACTATGGGCTAGGTACGTATCTGGGATGTGTGCAGACTGTGAGGTACGCATCTGGGAGTGTGCAGACTGTGAGGTAGAAGGGAATCCCTCGTTTAAGGGCACTTCCTTGCTCCGAGCTGAGATATGGGGCAAGGGAGTGTGGGAAAGGAACTGGAAGCATGGGGGTTGAGCTAGTACAGGGCCCTGGGTGCTGATAGGGATGATATCTGGAAGATATCTGAACCCCTTTCTGAGACTCTTGTCCCTAAGAGGTTATGCAAAGGAACCTTGCTAAGAGAAGCAGGGCATTCAGGAAGCTGTGTGAGTCATTCAAGGCTTAGTGCTGATAATATGGAGGCCAGCGGCGGTGATGCAAAGGGCTGAGGAGAAGCCAGGCATGGGCCAGGAAAGGAGGAGAGAGATTGAACCAAGGAGCTCTGTGGAAGAAGAGTAGCATTAGTCAGGGCAGGGAATGAGCTGTGGAGCCCCAGGTCATTTCAGACCTAGGGAGGCTCTGCTTAGAGGTTCAGAGTGCCACTACTCCTGACTCCTCTGCTCCACTTGGAACTGCCTGGCAGGTTCTGACCGAACACTCTGAGCCTGAGGAGCTGGTTTGAGGAGTTGGGGTAAAACTGTGGGGGTGGAGGAGTGTGTGGGGCACTGGGGTGTGGTCACTGACTTTTTCAGAACTTGGGAACTGCCTGGAGACAGACAAGAGAGGCAGACTGAGAGAGCTAGTCTGACTTCTGAAGGACTTGTTGCCTGGGTGCCCCCAAGATTGTCTCCTTGGGGCTGGCCTGACCATGTGCTTGTAGTCACTCAGGCTGGAGGAAGGGAGGTGGCTGTCAATTTAGAACGTGCATTACAGGCTGCAGCAGTGGTGGGTGCCTAGGGCTTTCTGCTCTCTTTGGGCCCTTCAGGCTTCAGCCAGGCTCTCAGGAGCTTGCAGTTCCCGGATTTGACCACTGGCTGCTTTCCAAAGTCTTCTGGACCATAGCATCACCCATACCTGAGTTTGTCCAAAAAGTGTTAGCATGGGAAATGTTTCTGTGAAATGTCTGTGTGTGCTTTGATGAAGCTCCCCTTTCTCTCTCTGGGCCCCAGTTTTCATTGGGGCTAAATTCTCAAATAATTGGTCTTGCATCTGTCACTGTTTGTATTGCAATGGGAGTCATGGTTCCACTGTGGTCTTGAGTCTCTGTGTTTGTGTTACTGCCCGTGAGAGGATGTCCTGTTGGCTGTTCATGGGGCACTCTTACTGGGCTAGGCCTGGATGTGTCACCTCTCTTGGCCTCCTGGGACTTGGAGGACAGAGGCAATGACTACTCGAGTGGAAGCTCCTTGTCAGTGTACAAAGACTGCAGCTAAGGAATGAAGTAAGCTCCTTTGTCCCGTATGGGTCCAGGCCTTGAAGTTTGTGTCCAGAGGCCTTCAAGAGGGATAGGGCAGCCTTGGGAGTAGAGTCCCCACAGATGGTGGTTGAGCAGCAAAGCGTTGCACACAGCTTGTCAGGGAGCGGCATCCTGCCTGGTCCCTGGGGGCTGGAACGGAGGTTCTGGGGGAAGGGGAAGTGCCTGGAGCTGATCCTGGCTACGTGTCTTGGCTTGGCTGTGTGTGTGTGTGTGTGTGTGTGTGTGTGTGTGTGTGTGTGTGTAGCCACCGCCTTTTGAAGACCTGGCCCTGAGTCATTTCACTACTTGGCCTGACCACTGGGGGGCGAACATACAGCACCTCCCAGAGAGTTGGGTGGGGCCCAGGGTATATTCTAAACTGTAATCTACCCACCAGGCAACTCAAGATACTTCTCCCCTTGGCTCCTCAACTATAGGACATTGCCCTCAGAGTTAGTGTCTTAATCCCAGCTGCTCTGTGAAAGGCCAAATCTTCCTTGACAGTGTGGCCAGATAAGGAACTTCCACCTGGACAATGTGATGCTGTCCCCAGTCTCTGGCACTGGGAGAGGTGGAGAGTCCCTCCTCCTGGATAGGGGAAGGAGAGGGACTATTCCTGCTGGAAGTGAGAATTTAGAGTTTCAGGCCTTGCGGCTTATTCCAAGAGTTGGTGGTGGGGGAACATCTGTGATCAGAGTAGAGAGAAATGGAAGTGGAGATCAAGAAGCAGTCGTGGGGCTGGGGCATGATGGTGCAGTCTGTCTTTTAATCCCAGAGCTCAGGAGGCAGAGGTAGGCAGGTCTCTGTGAGTGTGAGGCCATCCTGGGCTACAAAGTGAGTGCCAGGACAGCTAGGGTGGGTACACAGAGAAACCCTGTCTCTAAAAACAAACACACAAACAATGGAAAAGAAGGAGGAGGAGGAGGAGGAAGAAGAAGAAGAAGAAGAAGAAGAAGAAGAAGAAGAAGAAGAAGAAGAAGAAGAAGAAGAAGAAGAAGAAGAAGAAGAAGAAGAAGAAACAGCAGCAATCATGGGACTGGTTATGACTGCTTTAGAGGTCAATGTGCAAAAAGCCCCAGCATGATGAGGAGAAGGAGGTTAGAGTGGGGAGGCTAAGAAAACTTCCCCCTCGTAGGAGCTGTGGGCTGGATCAGCATCACTTTCCTCCTGTGGCAGGTAGCATGGCCTAGCCTTGGCAGGTGCACACACAGAAAGGGAGGTATCTGCTGAGAGCCAACAAATCTCACCACCGAGGACTGTCTGAGCTGAGAAGGGTGAATGATGAGGCTGACAAGGGTCTCTGTGTGTTCTGCATGTGTGTGTGTGTCCCCTTAGGTGTGTCTCTGAAGATCTTCCAATATCCAGGTCGTCTGGGTCTTGTTGGTCTGATTCTCTTTGATTGTTTCCTCCCGAAAGTTGATGGTGTCCCCGTTGTGTCTACCTAAGTAGCCTTGTTTACCTGAATTTAGATATTCCTGTCCAAGCCTCCTGAGGATTATAGGTGGCATGGGACACAAGGTCCATCCCTGTAAAGTTTTTTTTTGTGTTTGTTTATTTTGGCAGGATTTTATTACGTAGGCAAGGCTATCCTTGAACTCTCTATGTAGCCCAGGACGGGTTGGAACTTGCAGTGATCCTCCTGGCTCAGTGCTTAAGTGCTGAGATTACAAGTGTGCACCATTATGCCCAACTCTGCTAAACATTTGTTTTTCTTGTTTTGTTATAAATGTGTTTTTGTGTACTTATGTGTGTGTCCTCATGTTGTGTGGCACATGTGTAAGTGTTTGAGGACAACTTACAGGAATCAGTTCTCTTCTACTAAGTGGGTTCTGCTGATGAAGCTCAGATTGGGAGCTAGAAAGAAAATCTCCATTTGTCTTCTACATATTAGCCCAAGAGAAACCCAGAACTAGGTTTTGAGAAGTTCTGGCTTCTGGGAAACTTGAGAGTCCTGACCCATGGGAACACAGCCTCAAAGAGACCCAGAATCAAAGACCCCTTAAATGCTGGGCGCGGGTGTCTGCAACTCTGCCCAGGTGGTGCCATCATGAGGCTAGTGGGGCATAAGAGGGGAGGCTTTTTTCCATCTTTTGGTGGTTGCTTCTCTGGCTCCCAGTCTCGCCTGCTCCAGCACAGGCCTTGCTTCTGTGTATTTTCCTTATGGGTCTTTCTCAGGGATTTCTTTCTTTCTGTCTTTCTTTCTTTCTTTCTTTCTTTCCTTCTTTCTTTTAGTTTTTTGAGACAGTGTTTCACTGTTTAGCTCTGACTGTTCTGGAACTTGTTCTGTAGAACCGACTGGTCTCAAACTCACAGAGAGTTGCCTGCCTCTGCCTCCCTGGGGTTGGGATTAAAGGCATGTGCCACCACTCCTTGGCTCTCAGGGGTTTCTGTGTCTCATCCTATATGTATATTTGTGAATTGGTCCCTCTGCTTGGATGAAGGCTGCTGAATTGGGGCCTGTCTCCGTATCTCTAAAATAAGGTTGCTAATTCTTGCCCTCCAGGATTGTTTGTCCAAGAGATGGGATCCTAAGCAGGAGATGTCAGCAGTACAGCACGTGGCATGCAGTGCTCTGCAGAAGTCTTTCTCTTAACTAGCGATGGCGGAGTTTCCTTCAGCGTGCAGATTTCTCTTCCTCTTTGGGGAGTGTTTATGACAGTATATCATACATCTGGGTGTGTCTCCCTTCTATGACTCTCCAACCCCTTGCTTGGTTTTGAGTGTCAGGGCTTTCCCTTTGGCAGAGGTCTTTAATCCTAGCTATGAGTCATGATGTTCTTGGGGTGGGTACTGCTTGTCCCTGGCAGGTTAGTTAGGGCTTGTGGGTACTGCAGTGCTGGAAGGTTCTGTCATTGAGGTCCCCCAGATGCAGGTGCAGTTCCTTCTTCCACAAGTATCCCCTTCTGCGTGCAGACTGTGCTAGTCAGGTCCACTGCTTTGTGCTCTTCTAGTGTGGGTCTTGTCTTCAGATTTGGTCCAATTCAGCCATTGAGACCCTAGGCCTTGTCACTCAGAGTCTGTGTGTCAGTTTCTGTCACCTTGACATAGACATTGTCTATCTGTACCTGCAGTAGCAATTGCCCTGAGCTCTCCTCTGTGGAGAGAAAGGAGAAGGCCTAGTCCCCTGGTGACAAAGGGGAGAGAATGCTCTTCTAGAGGTCACCTTTGCTAGGAACTCTCTGCTTTTGGACATCGTCTGGATCTGCTCAAGTATGGCCCCTTTAGAAGCGGGCACAGGCAGAGCCTTGCTGCTGCATGAAATTTTGAGGTTTTGAGTTGCAGGATGGGGCCTTCTGTCATGGCTTTTGGCCTGAACTGTGCCCTAGTCCCTGAGTACTTTCTGTTTTTGACCTAGAGCACCCTCACTGCCTCACTCCAAACAGCCTTCTGCCTCAGGGGTTCTCCACTCCAGCCCTGCTTCTCATCAGAAAGGATACCAAGGCCATCTATTGGACCACAGGAATGGAGCTAGCAGAGCTGAGTTCTAGGGCTTTAACACTTCCCTATTAGACTCCATGTTACCTTCCTTTCCCCATGTGTGAGTGGCAGCCAGTGCTCTCCTCTAGAATGTCACTGTAGAGGAAATTTTGCATATCCTTGCTGCCAGAAATGGCAGTGGTGCCACACGTGGCTGCAAGGTACCTGTAATAACGGCTAGTGGAACTACATTTTTAACTTCAAGCTGGGTGTGGCGGTACACCTTTGCAATCTCAGAACCCAGAAGGTGGAGGCAGAAGAATCAGGATGTTTAAGGTCATTCTCAGCTACACTGAAGAGATGGCTGGGGGATGGGGATGAAGACTATTTCAGAGACCCCAAGTTCAACACCTAGCACCCATGTTGGGCCACTTGCAACCACCTGGAATTCCAGTTCCAGGGGAATTTGACACCTCTGGCCTCATGAGCATGTATACATACATATGAACATAAAAATTAAAAATAATTTAAAATTGGGAGCAGCCTGGCATAGTGGTGCAGGCCTTTAATCTCAGCACTTGGGAGGCAAAGGCAGGTAGATCTCTGTGAGTTTGAGGCCAACTTGGTCTACAAAGTGAGTTCTGGGACATCCAGAGCTACATAGTAAGAGCTTGTCTCCAGAAAAAAAAAGGGACTGGTGACTTTAAGCTAGGCAGTGGAGGCACACATCTTTAATCCCAGCACTTGGTAGGTGGAGGCTGGCAGATCTCTGAGTTCAAGGCCACCTGATCTACGCAGTGAGTTCCAGGACAGCCAGGGCTACACAGAGAACTCCTGTCTCAAAAACAACAAAAAGAAATTGAGTTATTTATTTATGTGTGTCCACGTGGGCCTGTATATGCCACATATGTGGAGGTATGCAGGGAGGCTAGAGGGCACAGGATCCTTGGAGCCGGACTTACTGGCTGGTGGTAGCGAGCCTGAGCCACCTGACAGGGCTGCTCTGCTGGGAACTAACTCAGGTCCTCCGGAAGAGCAGCAAGCATCCTAAATTCACGCTGAGCCATCTCTCATCTGGTGGGAAAAATACCACAATAATTTAATTATCTGCCTAAAATTATTTTATTTTTGACTTCTGGAGACAGGTTCTCATGAAGCTCAGGTCACCATTAAACTCTAGATCTTCCTGCTTGTCCACTTGAGTGCTTGGATTATAGGTGTATACCAATGTACCAGACTAATCCATTTAAATTTAAATTGCCACATGTGGCTACCATGTTAGTAGCACACATTTGTCTTCGTGCAATCCCCAAAAGCTTGTGATGAGTGACTGAATTGTGAAGAATTCCCCCAACCTCCAAAGACCTTTTTTTGGATTTCCCTGGAGGCCTGACTTAACCTAACCATGTGGGAGGAGAGGGAGGAGCATCTGGGTTTCCTACAGGTTCCACTGGTGGGGGGCAGACCAAGAGTTGAGGCCTAGAAGCAGAAAATTAGTCCATAGCCACCATGGCCTCAAACCTCTCCTGTGCATCCCATGTCTTTTAGGCCTAGATTTGATGAGAAGGGAGCCCTTCCTGGCTGTGTCAGGATAACAGAGCTGAGCAGGGCCACAACCTGTAGCACAAACCCAATGGTTCCTGTTCTCAGTGGTGGAGAACTTTACAGAATTACTTCTCCTCTAAGTAGCCTACTGAGTGAAGCATGTAGCGAGTTGGTCCTCAGCACTCTTTGCATCTAAAAGACCTTTGTCCTAGGGCTCAAGTTAGAGAAGGGAAGCTGTGGCAAGTCCTAGCCCCTCTGGTACTTGGGGGCCTGGCCTAGGAGGCTTTGCATTGACTAGGTTTTAGGCATGACCCTGTGCGTGTCTGGAACTGTTGCTTCAGACTGCAGTGACTCACCGTGGAAGGGGGGGAGGAGGGTGGAGCCCCCATGTGGGTGAGTGAGCTGGCTCTCTTTTCTCCTCTGCTGGCTCAGCACCAGGCTGTTTAGCTGAGCAAGGGGCCCTGCACAAGGAGGAAGAGGGAAACCTGAAGGGGTGGCTTCAGTTCTTAGGAGGCCAAGCTAGAGACTTTTGCTTTTCCTTCTTCTTGGGCTGGCTTCTCAGTGTTGGTCTGGGGCAGGGGCAGAAGGTGCCAGTTTTGAGTTGGGAAGAGTCAGTATGACTTTCCTCTTAACGTGGCTTCTTCTGCCTGCTCAGAAGGGACTGGGTGTTTCCCTAGCTTAAGCCTGTGCCAGAGGGCCTCTCTCCTTCTCGTCTTTGCTCATACTCTAGCCAGAACCTGTGTTGTCAAGTAGGCTCATGACAAATGCTGCATTTATGAGTTTATTGAGTTTGAGATCAGGTATGGTGATCTGGGGTTTATATTTGTGTTTATATTTTATCCATGTTGGTATCTGCCTGAAACTGGACCTGCTAAGTGCCATGGATTTCTAAGAGCCACAGTCCCATCCTAGAGGCCAATTCCAGCACCTTGGATGCCCCATTTATATTTCATTGCCCTGATGAGCCTCTTAAGATTTCTGGAACATTATGGAGCCCAGTCGGTCACACCCAGAGTCTCTTGCTTATCATTTGTGCCAGGACAGGACTTTAAGTCTTTTAAATTTCCGTATCTGGCACATGGAGTGCATTCAGTAAGTGTCTAGAGGATGCCTGAGTGATGGGAGGTAACAACCTAATGCAGTGTACAATTAAGTGCTGGGCTGGGCTGTGTTTGCCCATTTGTTTGTGATTGGTATCCTTTATAATATCTAGTGCAGACTTGGACATACAGGAGGTGGTCAGTATGCATACATTTATTGATTGGTTGACAAATTTCTGGATGTAAATAGTTTCAGGGTGGGGCTTTGGGCGAGGCTTACCACAATTTATAGAGTCCCTCAGACAATTTCACAGGTATGCTTTAGATGGCTGCCAGTGCCATTTTGTGTGGGTGGCTATAGTTAGTTCATCATTGTATCTACCATCCTTCCGGGTGCCTTCCCAGGGTACTTCTGCAGCTGATAACTCATCTGGTGGCAAGGAGGAATGCCTTTACCTCAGCTGGAAAGGGTTCTTTTTGGTCCTGAGGGCCAGGCTAGAGATGATAAGCAGAGTCACTGTCAGTGTGGTGAGGAACAACAGCATTTGTGCTTGGAGAATAGTCTCACATTAGTGAAAAGGTGAGACTCAATGTGGCATAGGGGAAAGACCCACAGAAACACAAGCTCGGGCCTGGTATCGGCATTGTGTGCACTCCAGGCAACCTGGCCTTTCAGAGTCTCAATCTCTCTGCTTGTAAGGTGGGACCAGCTATTCTAGAGAATGGTGAACATGGGTGTGTTGTGGAGCCTCCGTGGACCAGCTGCTGTCTTCTTTCAATTTGTATGGAATTCTTACGATTTCCATGTTCACAGCCAAGGAAACAGGTTCAGAGAGGTCAAGTGTCCTTGGCAAGAGTCCTGTAGCTAGTAGGATGCAGCCAGCAGTAGAGACCTAGTCTAGCTTTAGCTTCGTTTCTGTGGCAACAAACCTCAGAGTCATGTAGTTGCTGGCTGTAGTGGGGAACTGACTGTAGTTTTGGCCTGGCCTGGGAAACAGCATCTCTCTATCACTTGGGTGGCAGCTCATGGAGGTTTTGAAAAGCCAAGTGTGAGCATCATGATGAAAATTTTTCCTAGGTTGTGTGACTGAGATTCCCAAAGAGAGAGAGACTGAGAGAAGAAGAAAAGAAGGAGGGGCGGGCTCCTGGCAAGGCGTTCGCTCCTGAACAGAGTCCTGCAAAGGTCAGTAGGTGGGATGGTGCAGAGGGATGGAGGTTAGGATGGGGGATACTGGGTATTTGATGTAGCATTTGGAACTTTCCCTGGGTGGATCAAAGGGCCTGTTACCCCCTTTCTATACTCTTTACTGTGCATTGGGAGAACTTCCACAGTGGAAAAACATAATACAGATCATCCTCCTACCTGAGGAACCCCTCACGTGGCAGGTGAGCCAGGGCTGAGGGAGAAGGTGCATGGCGCTTGGTTTCCATTCCCTGGGTGTGTGCAGCACCAAAGATTTCTGGCTTTCCTCATGATTTTCTGCCCCCATGTCTCCTGTGACCAGTGCTCTTGTTTCTTCACCTTGTCTCAGATGGAGAAGGAGGAGGAGACAACTCGGGAGCTGCTGCTGCCTAACTGGCAGGGCAGTGGCTCCCATGGACTGACCATTGCCCAGAGGGATGATGGAGTCTTTGTTCAGGAAGTGATGCAGAACTCCCCTGCGGCCCGCACTGGGGTGGTCAAGGAGGGTGAGTCTCCCCAAGATAGTGACTCGGCGCTGGGGGGGGGTGATAGAGGTTACTGAAAGGAAGGATGGGAGGCAGGGGAGCAGGCAGCAATGACCAAATGGCTGTGGAAGGCTTGGATCCAACAACATCAAGATGGTCACTATCCAAGCCCTGTTCTTTTGTGCCTACTCTGTGTCTTGCTTGTGAATATGAGGGGAGGCCGTTATGTGGAGACCTTGTCTTCAGACCTGAGTCTTCTCCCTCGCCAGCGCTGCAGCTTTGTGTAAATAGTTGGCCACAGTTTCCTCATCTGTGCAAGGAATGGGCAATACCATGTCTGCATGGTATTCACAAAGCTAAAGCAAAGTCAGTTTTAGTGTCACGTGGTACTTTCTTGAGTCCCACATGTCTTTTACATAATTGTTGTACTTCCTTACTTAGGGGACCAGATTGTGGGTGCCACCATCTATTTTGACAACCTGCAGTCCGGTGAGGTGACCCAGTTGCTGAACACCATGGGGCACCACACTGTTGGCTTGAAGTTGCACCGTAAGGGGGACCGTTCCCCTGAGCCTGGACAGACCTGGACCCATGAAGTCTTCAGCTCCCGTAGCTCTGAGGTGGTTCTGGTGAGTTCCTGGTGACCCACCTTTGCTCTGAGCTCACCATGATCCTGGTGGCCTCCTGGCCTCACTTCCTGAACCTCTGCTAATTCCATCTTCTTCTTTCATCTCTCTACATTCTCTTCTGACTTCTCTCTGCTGCTTTCTTCCTGCCTATGTTGTGGCATGCGGCTGATTCTGTTCTTACAAGTATTGTGTTCTTTCAGTCTCTTGAGACTGTGCCATGGCTTGGGAACCAGCTCAAGCATCGGGGGCTTAGATGCTAAGGGGAAGGCCGACTGCTTTTGAAGTGCTTTCACTGGCGTTCAACCTGCCTCTCTACTTTCTATGCGTGAGCGCAGTGCTCATGGGAAAGGCTTCTTTACTTAACCTCATGCTCGCTTATGGAATAAACCGTGTGTCCTAATTGTGAAAGTATTCTCAAACACAGCCAGGCCCTCAGGCTTCACAAATGCTTTCCAGTGTGCAAAGGCTCCTGGGAGACCTTAACCAAGCAAGCCTGCAAGTTGAGAGTTGAAAGATGAAGGGACTGTTTGGGATGGGTCCCTGGAACAGGTTGATTTGAAGTATCACTGGGTGGTAGAGTCTCTTCCTGGGAGCACAGTTCAGGAATCTATATACTTCCTAAGACTGCTATGACCTTTGCTTTCCAGAATTTTCTTCCAGATAGTTTCTATTTTCCTCTTGTGATGTGACTGTCAGCCCCTTTCTTCAGTCCCCTGTGTTCTGTCCCAGGAGACTTTCTGGACCTCTGTTATGTTCTGAGCATCTTTGGGAAACAGGCAACCCTGTTGTCAGCTAGGCTGCGGCCAGGCATCTGTCAACTCAGGCGGGCTTTGCTACAACTTCTGCTGGGCGTGTCTTTCTGCAGAGTGGGGATGATGAGGACTACCAGCGCATCTACACCACAAAGATCAAGCCAAGACTGAGGTCGGAGGATGGAGTAGAAGGGGACCTTGGGGAGACCCAGAGCCGTACCATCACGGTGACCAGAAGGGTCACAGCCTACACTGTGGATGTGACCGGTCGGGAAGGAGTGAAGGACATCGACATCAGCAACCCTGAATTCATGATCAAGATACCAAAGCATGAAGTGACTGAAATCTCCAACACAGACGTAGAAATCCAGTCTGGGAAGACGGTGATCAGACTGCCCTCAGGATCGGGGGCAGTTTCTCCAACCCCTGGCTCTGCCATGGATATCCGGGCAGGTGCCATTTCTGCTTCAGGACCAGAGCTCGAAGGTGCTGGCCAGTCAAAATTCCAAGTCACCATACCTGGGATAAAGGTGGGAAGCCCCGGCATCAATGTCAGTGCAAAAGGCTTGGACTTGGGTAGCAAAGGAGGGATCCAAGTTCCAGGAGTGGACATTTCGTCTTCTCTTGGGACTGGCTCAGTAGAGGTACAGGGTCCTTCCCTTCAGAGTGGTGATACTGGGAAAATTAAAATTCCAACCATGAAGATGCCAAAATTTGGTGTCTCAACAGGCCCGGAGGGTCAGATACCAGAGGCAGGGCTGAGTGTTTCTGCACCTGAATTCTCTGTGGGGCATAAAGGTGACAAGCCAGGTTTCACAATTGGTGGGAACATTCAGGCCCCTCACTTGGAAGTCAGTGCCCCTTCTGTCAATATTGAGGGTCTTGGGGGGAAGCTGAAGGGTCCCCAAATCACTGGGCCATCACTCGAAAGTGACTTAGGTCTGAAAGGTACCAAGCTGCAGGGGAACATAGGAATGGATTCCTGTGCTTCTAAAATTGAGGGCAGCATCACTGGTCCCAGTGTGGAAGTTGGAACCCCTGATGTCGACGTTCATGGGCTAGGAGGCAAACTGAATTTGCCAAAGATGAAAGTCCCTAAATTCTCTGCATCAGGTTCAAAGGGAGAGGGAGTTGGCATTGATGTGACAGTGCCCACAGGTGAAGTGACCCTTCCTGGGGTCTCTGGGGATGTTAGTCAGCCTGAGATTGCTACTGGTGGGCTAGAAGGGAAGATGAAGGGTACTAAAGTCAAGACACCTGAAATGATTGTCCAGAAACCTAAAATCTCCATGCAGGATGTGGATCTGAGCCTTGGGTCCTGTAAACTGAAAGGCGATATGAAGGTGTCTGCTCCTGAGGTCAAAGGTGATGTTAAAGGCCCTCATGTGGCAGTTAAAGGTCCCAAAGTGGACATAGAGACACCAAACTTAGAGGGGACCTTGACAGGTCCCAAGCTCAGCAGCCCTTCTGGAAAAATAGGGGCCTGTAGGATATCTATGGCAGATGTAGACCTAAATGTAGCTGCACCTAAAGGGAAAGGGGGTGTAGATGTTGTGATACCCAAAGTAGAAGGGAAAATCAAAGTCCCTGAACTTGATGTCCAAGGCCCCCAAATGGATGTTAGTTCCCTAGATGTGGAAGTGCATGGCCCAGAATGGAACTTGAAAATGCCCAAGATGAAGATGCCCAAGTTCAGTGTTCCAGGGGTCAAAGGAGAAGGCCCAGATGTAGATGTGGCTCTACCCAAAGGAGACATAAGTATTTCAGAGCCTAAGGTCAACATAGAAATCCCAAGTGCTAACGCGGAGAGTCTGGGGGGCAAACTTAAAGGTCCTGATATTAATCTGCCTGAAGTGAGTGTCAAAACTCCAAAGATTTCGATACCTGATGTAGATCTGCACATCAAAGGTGCAAAGGTGAAGGGAGAGTGTGATGTCACAACATCAAAGCTTGAGGGAGACCTAAAAAGCCTCCAAGTGGATGCTGATGCCCCAGAAGTGAATGTTCATGGTCCAGACCTGAAGATACCCAAGATGAAGATGCCCAAATTCAGTGTGCCAGGGTTCAAAGCAGAGGGCCCAGAAGTGGATGTGAACCTCCCCAAGGCAGATATGGACATTTCTGGGCCTAAGGTGGAGGTCAGTGCTCCAGATGTGAGCATTGAGGGACCAGAAGGGAAACTGAAAGGACCTAAGTTTAAAATGCCTGAAATGAATATCAGAGCTCCAAAGATCTCCATGCCAGATGTGGACTTACACTTAAAAGGCCCCAGTGTAAAGGGAGAATATGATGTTACAGTGCCAAGGCCTGAAGGTGAGATTAAAGTTCCTGATGTTGAACTTAAAAGTGCCAAACTGGACATTGATACCCCAAATGTGGATGTTCAAGGTCCCGAATGGCACATGAAGATGCCAAAGATAAAAATGCCCAAGTTTGGTATGCCAGGCTTCAAGGCAGAGAGTCCAGATGTGGAGGTGAATCTCCCTAAGGCCAACATTGATGTCTCAGGACCCAAGGTAGATGTCAAAGCACCAGATGTGGACATTGAAGGACCTGAAGGAAAACTGAAGGCTCCTAAGCTGAAGACACCTGAGATGAACATCAAGGCCCCAAAGATCTCCATGCCTGATGTAGATTTGCATATGAAAGGCCCCAAGGTAAAAGGAGAGTATGATGTCACGATGCCAAAGATTGAAGGAGACTTGAAAAGCCCAAAAGTAGATGTCAGTGCTCCAGATGTTGACATTCATAGTCCTGATTGGAACTTGAAAATGCCAAAGATTAAAATGCCCAAATTTAGCATGCCTAGTTTCAAAGGAGAAGGCCCAGAGTTGGATGTGAATATGCCCAAGGCTGATATGGACATTTCTGTACCAAAACTAGATATTAGTGCTCCAGATTTGAACCTTGAAGGACCAGAAGGGAAGTTGAAAGGCCCCAAGTTTAAGATGCCTGAGATGCATTTCAAGGCTCCAAAGATGTCTCTACCAGATGTGGACCTGGATCTCAAAGGACCCAAAATGAAAGGAAATCTAGACATGTCTTCACCAAAAATAGAGGGAGAGATGAAAGTTCCAGATGTGGACATCAAAGGTCCGAAGGTAGATATTAAATCAACAGATGGGGAAGGTCAAGGCCCAGACTGGAGTCTGAAAATGCCAAAGATGAAAATGCCTAAGTTCAGTATGCCTACTCTCAAAGGTGAGGGTCCAGATGTGGATGTGAACCTGCCTAAGGCTAACATTGATGTCTCAGGGCCTAAAGTTGACATTGAAACCTCAGATGTGAGCCTTGAGGGCCCAGAAGGAAAGTTGAAGGGCCCCAAGTTTAAGATGCCTGACATGCACTTCAAGGCCCCTAAGATCTCCATGCCTGATGTGGACTTACATTTGAAAGGCCCTGAAGTCAAGGGGGATATGGATGTGACAGTGCCAAAGCTAGAAGGTGAAATGAAAGTGCCAGATGTGGACATCAAAGGACCTAAAGTGGACAT
>JAQHUG010000462.1:113961-128654 GCA_028555095.1 Dicrostonyx torquatus | reverse complement strand
AAAACTGAAGGGTCCTAAGTTCAAGATGCCTGAGATTAGCATCAAGGCTCCAAGGATATCTATGCCTGATATGGATCTGGAGTTAAAAGGACCCAAAGTAAAAGGAGACTTTGATGTGTCTGTTCCCAAGGTTGAAGGTAGTCTCAAAGGACCTGAAGTAGACCTGAAAGGTCCAGGTCTAGATTTTGAAGGCCCTGATGCTAAACTTAGTGGCCCTAACTTGAAGATGCCATCACTGGATGTATCTGCTCCTAAAGTAACTGGGCCTGATGTTAATGTGCACCTCAAGACACCAAAAATTGGTATTTCTGGGCCTAAATTAGGAGGTGGTGAAGTGGACCTCAAGGGACCCAAAGTTGATTTAGAAACTCCAAGTTTAGATGTCCGCATGGAGAGCCCAGATATTAATATCGAGGGTCCAGATGTTAAAGTTCCAAAGTTTAAGAAACCCAAGTTTGGATTTGGTGCAAAAAGTGCTAAAGCTGACATCAAGACACCCTCAGTTGATGTGACTGTCCCTGAAGCAGAGCTTAGTGTTGAGACTCCTGATGTAAGCCTTGGTGGAAAGGGCAAGAAAAGCAAGTTTAAAATGCCTAAAATTCACATGAGTGGTCCTAAAGTTAAGGCCAAAAAGCAGGGATTTGATTTGAACATTCCTGGAGGTGAGACTGATGCCAGTCTAAAGGCTCCTGATGTGGATATCGGTGTTGCAGGGCCTGATGCTGCACTCAGAGTTGATGTAAAGTCTCCAAAAGCCAAGAAAACCATGTTTGGGAAAATGTACTTCCCAGATGTAGAATTTGACATCAAGTCACCTAAATTTAAAGCAGAGGCTTCCCTACCTAGCCCTAAGTTGGAAGGTGACATCAAGGTACCGGATCTGGACATTTCTTCACCAGGGGTTAATGTGGAAGCTCCTGACATCCATGTGAAGGCTCCTAAGTTCAAGGTGCCAGGTGTGGATGTCTCAGGGCTAAAGTTAGAGGGCAACTTGAAAGGTCCTAAGGTGCAGGCAAACTTGGACACACCTAACATCAACATCGAAGGCTCTGATGCCAAAATCAAAGCACCCTCATTCAGTGT
Organism: Dicrostonyx torquatus; assembly: GCA_028555095.1. Lineage (NCBI taxonomy): Eukaryota > Metazoa > Chordata > Mammalia > Rodentia > Cricetidae > Dicrostonyx > Dicrostonyx torquatus. The sequence goes on along the minus strand of JAQHUG010000462.1, from coordinate 127,571 downwards.
GTCTGCTCCTCAAGTCTCCATACCTGATGTGAATGTTAAGTTGACAGGACCAAAGATAAAGGGTGATGTCCCCAGTGTGGGTCTGGAAGAACCTGATGTAGATTTGCAAGGTCCAGAAGGAAAAATCAAGTTCCCCAAGTTTTCACTGCCCAAGATCAGTGCCCCTGGTCTTGAAGGAAGCTTGAGCACATCAGATGTTAAGTTTGAAGGGCCTGATATATCTCTTAAAGGCCCAGGAGTGGACTTGCCTTCGGTGGACCTCTCTATGCCAAAAATTTCTGGGCCTGATCTTGACCTGAACTTGAAAGGACCAAGTCTGAAGGGAGACCTGGATGTATCCAGTCCCAGCATGAAGCTGCATGCCCCAGGTCTTGACCTCAAAGGTGTTAGTGGAAAAGTACAGATAGGAGGAGATGGTGTGAAAGTACCGGGGATTGATGCCACAACAACACTTAATGTGGGGGCACCAGATGTGACACTGAAGGGACCAAGCCTTCAGGGAGATCTGACCATGTCCGGGGACATCAAGTGCCCTAAACTATCTGTGGGTGCTCCTGATCTCAGCTTGGAGGCCTCAGAAGGTAGCGTCAAATTTCCCCACATGAAGCTGCCTCAGTTTGGCATCTCTGCTCCAGGGTCCGACTTGGACGTTAACATCAAGGGGCCACAGGTTTGTGGAGAACTAAAGGGGCCAGGGATGGATGTGAACCTGAAGGGGCCCCAGATCTCAGCACCAAGCATGGACTTTAACTTGGAAGGACCAAAAGTGAAGGGGAGCCTTGGGGCCACTGGAGAATTGAAAGGTCCAGCAGTTGGGGGAAGCCTTCCAGGCATCAGTGTTCAGGGCCTAGAAGGAAATCTCCAAATGCCTGGAATTAAGGCTTCTGGGTGTGATGTGCAACTCCCAATGGGGCAGCTTTCTGGTCCTGAAATTAAAGGAGATCTGAAAGGTTCAGGAATAGGTCTCCATGGGACCGTCCCTGATGTCAGCGTCAAGGGGCCTTCCTTTAACATGGCATCTCCAGGGTCAGATTTTGGTGTTAGCTTGAAGGGCCCCAAAGTCAAAGGAGATATAGATGTTTCAGGGGGTGTCAGTGTCCCAGATATCAACCTGGGTGAAGGGCATATGAGTGTAAAAGACTCTGGGGTTGAGTGGAAGGGAGCCCAAGTCTCCTCCTCTCTAAACCTGGATACATCTAAATTTGCTGGGAACCTTCATTTCTCAGGACCAAAGATAGAAGGAGGTGTGAAAGGAGGCCAGACTGGACTCCAAGATCCTGGGCTGAGTGTGTCTGGGCCTCAAGGTAACTTGGAAAGTGGATCTGGAAAAGTAACATTCCCCAAGATGAAGATCCCCAAATTTGCCTTCTCTGGCCGTGAGCTTGTTGGCAGAGAAGTAGGGGTAGATGTCAATTTCCCTAAAGTAGAGGCCAATGTGCAGGCTGGTGCAGGAGAAGATGAATGGGAAGAGTCAGAAGTAAAACTTAAAAAATCCAAAATCAAAATGCCCAAGTTTAATTTTTCCAAACCTAAAGGGAAAGGTGGTATCACTGGCTCACCAGAAGCATCCATTTCTGGGTCCAAAGGGGACCTCAAGAGCTCAAAGGCCAGCTTGGGCTCTCTGGAAGGAGAAGCAGACGCCGAAGCATCGTCACCAAAAGGCAAATTCTCACTGTTTAAAAGTAAGAAGCCAAGACACCGCTCCAACTCCTTCAGCGATGAGAGGGAGTTCTCAGCGCCTTCCACCCCAACTGGGACTTTGGAGTATGCAGGTGGAGAAGTTAAAGGCAAACACGGGAAGCTGAAATTTGGTACCTTTGGTGGGTTGGGGTCAAAGAGCAAAGGTCATTATGAAGTGACTGGGAGTGATGATGAAGCAGCCAAGTTACAGGGGAGTGGAGTGTCTTTGGCCTCAAAGAAGTCCCGGTTGTCTTCCTCTTCTAGTAACGACAGTGGGACAAAGGTTGGCATCCAGCTTCCTGAGGTAGAACTCTCAGTTTCCACAAAGAAAGAGTAGTGGGCCTTGTATGTGTGTACATATATATAAATACATCAGCCTTGGGTGTGTTTGTATATAAACTCCAAAGAGAAACACCCCAACAGCCTCAGCAATAATGCAAAGATCTTGCCTCTCCCAGTGGCAAGTGCTGACAAACCAAGTGCCTCTAGGCTCCTGGGACTCTGCAGCTAGGTAAAGAGTTCTAAGTTCATCTGGCCCATGTGCAAAGTCAACAGTATTTGACTTAAGATTTTAGTTGTTTTGGTTTCTTTTTTTTTTTTTTTTTGCATTGAACGCTGAGAGCTCGTGTTTACTAAGCAAGCTTTTGTGTTTATCCTTATTTTTACTGAACATTGTTAGTACCTGGGTAAATGAAACCCACTTTCTTTTCATTGTAATGACTTTGGGAGCTTTTGTGAGTAAGGGAAGGTGGGATAAAAGGTGGCAGAGGGGGCCAGGTCGTCATTGCTCTGAAGGTTGGATATGTACAAACAGCAACACCCTGGCATGGCTCAGAGGAAGTGGCAGCCAGGGGGTGGGTGTTTCTCAATTCTCTGTAGCATGACCTTTAATCCCTAGATGTGTTAGTCCCAGCCTAGTTCGGTGCTCAAGGTGAAAGGGGGATTTAAATCTGTTTGCAAATTGTCCAACCCTCCAGGTCAGTGTGAGGGGCTTCCATTCTGGGTTTGGTAAGAAAAGTGTTCATTCGTGACTGCCGTGTTCTGAGAAAAGTTCTGATTCCTTTTAACAAATGTCATCATGATTAAGGAAATGTCTGGCACTTTAATGGGAAATTAATTGAGAATGTAAGAAAGTTGATGCTGTACAAGGCAAATAAAACTGTTTATTAACCCTGATATAGCCTGCTCTTCATTCTGTGTTGAGGGAATGAAGCTAAGGGAGGCCACACACACAACCCTCAATTTGGACTTGATCCACTCCATGGCATTGGTAGTTTTGCTGGTGGCTTTAAGGCATGGCCTCTGCACAGGTACCAGGAGGAAGTGTTTGCTTTTTGATTCTCATGGGAGACTGGCTGCACCACTGCTGAGCAATCAAGAGTGGCTAGTGGTCATAACTCACTATAGAATACTTACCTTAGCATGAGCAAGACCTTAAAAGGGCGTGGGGGCGGGGCTGAGGATGTAATTCGGTTCATAGAGTGCGTGGCTGTTATGCATGAGAGCCTGGGTTCAGTCCCCAGAAACTCTTAAGACCCAGCATGGTGGTTCACAGCTGCAATCGCAGCACATGGAGTTGGAAGCAGAAGGACTCTTTCTGTCTTTCTTTCTTATTTAATGTATATTTTTGAGACATGCATTTTGTATTTTGAGACACTGTAGCCAAGTATCTGAGGCTGTCCTGGAACTTTCCAACTGAGCTGGCCATGAATTTGAGACAGTCTTCCTGTCTCAGCATCTTGGATGTTGGGGCTACAAGTGTGAGCCATCACATCCAGAGATGGGGTCTACCCATCTACACTGTTGGGAAGAAACAACTGGGATATGGGAAAGGTTCCCTGGGCAGAACTACCCAAACTGTCCAATTGTACATCAGTTCATTTATTTTTAGCTCGAGGAAGGGGAGGGGTAGACTAGTGTGGTCTGGACTGTCCACTATTTCAGTAAATACTTTTTGAGTACATGGCTAGACGCTGTCCAAGGAGTGTTTTCAAAATCCTCTTCTACTGACCAAATCGTATGATGTGTGTAAAAATCCAGAATGTTTGGAACTCTGAAAAGTGGGTGGGCTTAGGGGAAGTGACACATCTAGTGGAGGTGATGAGGCTCTTACATCCTCTAGGTGACAGTGTATTGGCTGGGACAGTTGGGAGTTCTGGGTAGGATGGGTAGGTAGTAACTGGCCACTCGACCTTAAGGAACCTCTCAGGAGTTTTCCATCAGGCTCAGACTGGAGGCAGTGACTGCAGAATAGGGGATATCCATCTTGCAAGGGCCATCACCACAGAAGGAGCAGCAGGAAAGGAGACATAAAGGGTTGGAAGGGAACCTTGGTCCTGCTTCTTCCTCTGGACTGCTGGGATCACAGCCCTGTATGCTGCCGCTCTGGTGTAGGCTGTGCTGGGGATTGAACCCACTATGAACCTCCAGTAGGTTAGGCTGACACTGCCCAATGTGCTACATCCCCAGATGTGGTAATTGCATTTAGAGTTAACTCTACAGTAAAAAAGGGCAGTTTGGACTGGTGAAATGGGTCAGTTGGTAAGTGATTGCTGCCGAGCCTGACGACCTGAGTTTAATCCCTGGGACTCACATGGTAACAGGAGAAAACTGACTCCTACAGGTTGTTCTCTGACTTCCACAAGCGTATGCGCGAGGACACAGACACACAGACACAGACACAGACACACACACACACACACACACACACACACACACACAAAATGTAAGAAGGGGGGTTAAGTTTAAAAAAGGAAAAAGAAAATACAATTTCCTTGGGGGAAACATAGAGTTTTCTCATTTTTTGCAAAGAGCCAAAGGGACTGGAAGATATCGCAGAGTTCCCAGGATCCTCAAAAGAGTACTAGCCTGGGAATCACTGGGGTTAATCTCCCATGTTGGGTACATTAGGGTCCATTGTGAGCCTCTCTTTACTTCCTGGTAATGTGGATAAGGCATTAGAACTTCTAGTTTTGGCCAGTTCTCACAGTCCATGATCTCTTTGGAAGCAGGCTGGAGAATTAGGTGGATGGGACATTTTGGGTGAAAAGAAAGGTATGGTTGTAATACTGAGTAATGATTTTCCTTGTGGCAGGAAATTGTCTGAAATTTTTTGAGCAAAAGTGTCAGTGTTGAAATATAGCTAAGTCTCCAGCCTCCCAGACCAAAGTGGCAGCCCCCAGCAGGACTTGCACGAGGCTAATGCACACATCCCATTTCAGAGTGCCACCTGAACTGTGAAGTTAGGAAATGCAACCCAGGAGACTCAAGCTAAGCATGCAGCTGAAGGTGCTGCCTCTTCCTCTATCCTTCCTTTCACCATCAAACACTCCTTCTCCCTCAGGGTCTCACTATGTAGCTCTGACTGGCCCAGAACTTATTATGTAGACCAGGATGGCCTCAAACTCAGAGATCTGTCTGCCTCTGCTTCCTGAGTGCTGGGATTAAAGGTGTGCGCACCACCTCCAGGGTGTTCTCCAATTCTTTTTGTTTGTTCATTTTTTTTGTTTTGTTTTGGTTTTCCGAGACAGGGCTTCTCTGGGTGACAGCCCAAGCTGTCCTGAAACTCAGTTTGTAGACCAGGATGGCCTCAAAGACAGAGATTCATCGGCCTCTGCCTCCAAGTGCTGGGATTAAAGGCACATGCCATCATGTCCAGCATGTTCTCCAATTAGTAAATGATTTTCTTGTTTACTTTAATCTCTCTCCATATAGATATTATAATAACAATCATCTTTTTTTTTTTTTTTGCTGAATTGTTCGAGAGCTAACTGTAGATGTCATAGCACTTAAACCTCCAAGTACTTCAGTAAGTGTGGACGTCTCGTTATGCAAGCCTAACATAATTGCATTCAGTAAGACTCACATTGCTCTGCCACTCAATTTATCATCCATTCATAAGTTTCTTGATGACCCTATAGTTTCCTTAACAGAGCTGACATTTCTCCCAGTTAGCCTTTAACCATCTTTGATTCCTCCTTGGAATTTAGTTGTCATCTTCTCTATTATTTCAATCTATTATTTTGTTTTGTTTTTAATGCTGTCTGACACAGAATCTTAAACTTGTTGCTTAAGCTGCCCTGAAACTCCCAGTGTAGGATTGGCCTCACATTAATGCTGATCTTCCTGCCTCCATCTCTCAAATTCTGGGATTACAATTGTGAGCTACTATTGCTTCAATCTAGGTGTCACTAGGAAAGTCACTTTACAGCTCAGGCCGGCCTTCAACTTGCCTCCCAAAGTGTATGCAGCCACACCCAGCAACTGTAATTTTTTTTTATTTAAAATTTAGTGTGGGGGCTGGAGAGATGGCTCAGTGGATAAGAGCACTGGCTGCTCTCTTCCAGAGGTCCTGAGTTCAATTCCCAGCAACCACATGGTGGCTCACAACCATCTGTAAAGAGATCAGGTGCCCTCTTCTGACGTGTGGGCATACAAGGAGGCAGAATGTTGTATGTACAATAAAAATAAAGAGATCTTCAAAAAAAATTTAGTGTGTGTGTGTGTGTGTGTGTGCACATACATGTGTGTGCATGCATGCCATGGCTCAAGTGTGGAAGTCAGAGGATGCACCTTGGGACAATGGGACCATGTATTCTTAGGGATCGAACTCAGGTCCTCAGGCTTTGGTGGCAGGTTATTTTACCTGCTGCTCTCTTGCTGGTCTGGGCATTGATCTTTGTGAAGGGCATGGGGCCAGTCGTTTTGTAGCAATGTCCTTTGGTCTGGTGTGTCTGACGCTGTTCCTTATGATCACATCAGGTGATGCATTTCGGGGGGGAGGACACTCGCAGAAGTAAGGTTCAGTGCGTTTTAGCTCATCCTTCAGAATGCACACAAGTGTGCTAGCTCCAGTTAAATAGGAGCTTGCCAGATTTCTTCCTTGTAATCTTGCCATGTTTTCCCTTTCAGAATTGACAAGTAAATCTAAGTTTTCAAGCCAGCAGTCCATGTTTGGGCAAGCTTATTGCTCAAGTGTGCTTTAAAGGCTGGTGGCATGCTTGGCGTTGACATGGTCCTCTGGTTGGGGATTTTGAAAATGGAGCTCTGGCCTAGGGCTCTGCCGCACACAGCAGCTTTCTGTCTATCCTCACGAGGACAAAGAATTCTGTGCATGAATGCTTGCCTCAGAGCTGGAATACCATGTGCTGTTTACCAGCCTCTGAACTGCCCTGTGGCGTCAGGCAGCTTCAAGGGCCTCCTGAGGCTGAATGCTCCTTGCAGAGTAGCAGCCTTGTGCCACAGCAAATGTGTGGGGGAACGTTTTGCTGAGAAGGGTGGTTTCAGTTCCCCATAAATGCCTCTGGTTTTTTTCCACAACAAGCTTGAGGTCTGGCAGGCACGGGAAGACTTTCCAGTAGGAGGGCTGAGATTGGAAAGGGTTACAGATGGAGAATCTTCTTCTTTTTTTTCTCTTTAGACAGACAGGTCCTTCTGGTGCATAGCGTGCTTTATCTCAGAACATCTCACCCTGTGTTCTCAGCTCCACCCAGGAAAGCAGGCACAACCAACTCCATCGCACAGTCCAGAGAGGACAGGCTTTCAGATGTGAACACAGCAGAGTGGCCTCAACTCAGAGCCTGGAACGGGTGATCCTGCCTAGGGAAATCAAAGCTTTTAAATTTTAGAAGCAAAATTGCTTTTGTTTCCTATGATAGTTCCCTAAAGGAAGGGGGATTTAATTTTGAGGAGGGGGCCATGAAGAAACAGGAAGTGTCTCTTGAAATCTGTGAGGTCTTACACATTTTCTCATCTCTGAAAGTATTGAGGTACTAATAATAAAACTAGAGCCAAGTATGATGGACCACGCCTTTAACCCCAGCAGCAGACAGGCAGAAGCAGATTGATCTCTCTGATCAAGGCCAGCCTGGTTTACACAGTGGGCTCTAGGCAAGCCAAGGCTATGCAGTGAGACCTTGTCTCAAAACAAAGAAAATAAATAACAAAATAATGAAAACCAAATAATTGGGGCTGGAAAGGTGACTCAGTAGTTAGGAGCACTCACTGCTCTTGCAGGTGACCTAGTTCAGCACCCATACGGCCATCTGTCACCACCTGTCATTCCAGTTCCTGGGGATCTGACACCCTTCAGCCTTCCTGAGACTCATGCCTTTATACGATGCACATACACTCATGAAGGTTCACAGACATACACATAAATCAAAACACTAAATCCTGAATCATGGGGCTAGAGAGATTAAGTGGTTAAGGGCACTTGCTACTCCTCTGGAGGATCTGGGTTTAGCTCCTAGCACCCACAAGTCAGTTCACAACAATCCAAAACTCTAGTTCCAGAGGATCTGAAACCCGTTCTGGCCTCGTATGGCACATGTGGTATACATACGTGTATTCAAGCAATTCGCTCACACACATTAGAGAAATTTTAAGAACTAGCTATCAAATGCCAGGCAGTATGGCACACACCTGCAATCCCAACACTCTGGAGACAAAGGCAGGTGATTCTCTGAGTTTGAGGTTAGCTCCAGGACAGGCAGAGTGACACACAAAAACCCTGTCCCAGGGGAAAAAAAGCTGTCAGTTTCTGTGGGTTCCTACTTCTGGGACCCTGGGTAACCCATCAAAGCTCTGTGTCAAGAGGCTGGGGATATAACTTGTTGGTAGAGTTCTTGCCTGGATGTTCAGTCCTCAGGACCCAGGTTAGGAGATGGTTGTGTCTCAGTTTCCTCATCTATAAGTTGAAAAGAAGGGAATGGTGTGGTATTTCTCTTACAGCATTGTGAGAGTGATTGTGAAATAACATACATAGTTTCTTCCTAAAACTCCAACTTCTGTTGCATGAAAAATTAACATACGGCGTGCTCAGTATATAGTAAATATTGCATGACCTATTCCTATGAACTGCTTGCTAACTCTGTGTTAAGTTATGTTACACACAACTCCATGAGGTGGGTACTAATTTCTTGCTGAATAGACAGGTTCAGACAGGGCCCACATTCTCATTGGAGTATATTCTGAGAAGTCCCATGAATTTATCAGCGTGTTGTTTTTACTACCAGGAAAGCTGGGTTAGTAAACCGTGTTTCAAGGCTTGGACCAGGGCTGGGAGAGGTTTTCCAAGCAGGGAGGCAGCAGGATTGAAAGCAGGAGTGGGGGGAGGAGGCTCAGCAGGGCGAGGCTAGGAGGAGCAACAGGAAGGCGGCATGCCGGTGTCAGGATCAGCCCTGGAAGGCAAAGACTGAGCAGTAAGGCCTTGACCCAGGCTTGGCCTCCTGGGCAGCTGTCAGTCTCTTCCTTAGGCATCCTACCCGGTGCTAGTCCCAGTCTTTTGTTCTATCCAGCTTTCACTCTTCCATGATACTAACGAGTAAGAGGCTACAATATATTATTTAGCCCTGCCCTCTGGTTGGGGATCCCTGCATCCACCCAGAGTGGAGCATTGGTCTGGCAATTCTGGGGCCCTGGGAGGCTGAGCCCCAGCTTTTGGGGAGGGCCTGGGAATGTGGGGGGCTTCCACACAGGGATTGGAAATAGGAGAGAGTTGCCCCCAAGCATGGTGTTTCCCCTCGTATCTCTGCACCTGCCATGCCTGCTGGACTCCAGAATGAGAATCAGCCAACACACTGCAGTGTGAGCAGAGTCTCCTTGCTTCCTCAGTGGAATGGGGCAGTTCCACCTACCATGGGTTCCACGCCCCGAGGGCAAGAACTTAGACACCTAAAAACTCTTCATTCCACACACTATATCCAGAACTAGGAAACAAGTCAAAATCCAAAGGGGAAGCCAGGACAAGAGTGGATTAGTAAGAACCAGGAGGATTGGGAAGGTGAAGTGTATAGAGAAGGAAGACGAGAAAAAGGAAGAAGAGGGTTAGGGGTGTGACTCAGCGGTCTAGTGTGCGCAGAATGTTGGCTTTATTCCTTACCAAGGGGACAGCCCCAAGGGGTGGCTTCAGAGGGTTGAGCCCTGCCTTTCTGGGAGCCACAAATAAAGGCTCTGTAAGTAAATCAGAGCTCTTGCGACATCAAGGCAGATTTTTTGCTCTAACCCCAAAGAAAATGATCTGACACCCTCACCTCTACCCCAACTCTGCAATCGGACTGTCAGTGTCCAGGGAATAAGGGAGCCCAGTCTCTGGAAGGAACTGCAGCCACTTTCAGCCAAATGGTCAATCCTCAAACTAATCTGAGTTCTGTCCCCATTTTTTAGGCAGATTTTTTTCATCTATTTAGACCTGGCTGCACTGATGCAATGGACCATGCTGAGGGCCAAACATATAGGGCATTGGGTAAACAGAGAAAAAGACTAGCAGAGACCAATCAAAGCAGCTCTATGTGGTTTACGCTTCATGCCTTGCCTCTGGGACTCTCCCTTACCTGGTGGCATCTTAAACTCTAAGATGGAGCATCAGCCCAAGCTTCTTCCTTTAACTCTTTGCCCTTAAACTCTAAGATGGAGTATTAGCCCAAAATATTATATTGTATATGGCAGCCTCTTTGGCTTACACTTTTGAATGCTGGTATTTAAAAAGAGGGCTGTGGGGCTGAGGAGCTAGCTCAGGACCTAAGTGCCTGCTGCTCATTCATTTACTTCTACTGTCCAGAATCCAGGTAAGAGGTGGGCATGGCCTTCCAGTATGTAACCCTATCAGTGAGGATGGGGGTGGGGACAGAGGACTCCCCAGAGATCTCTGGTCTGACAGTAGCCAGTTGGTGAGCAAGGTCAAGTAAGAGACAAAGTAGAGATAGTTAGAGAAAGATAGAAAAGACTAAAGATCTAAAGATAGTTAGAAAAGACTTTGACCTCTGGGCTGCACGTGCATGAGCATAGACTTGTACCCACATGCACATGCACTCATGCATAAACATGTACACACATACAAATACAGACAAATAATAATAAAAATAGGACTTGTGTGTGGGCTGGGGATGTAGCACGCATAAAGTCCTGGGCTCACTGTATCACAAGCCTGGGGTGGTTGCACACATTGAAATCCCAGCACTCAGGAAATGCAGGCAGGTGAATCTGAAACCCAAGGTCATCCTCCCATTGGTAGCCTGGGCGGTGCAAGAAGGGGTAGGTTGCCCTTGGTGACTGTTTAAGGTCCATCTCCTGGAGTCTGACAGCTCTCATTACCCAGCTGAAGTCACACTGGATTGCAGTATGGGCATTTGGTCCCCTCCCTACCAAGGAGATCTTAGACCCCAAATGGAAAGCATTGAGCTTGTTCAGCCAGTGCAGTGTGGCCTGCTTTGTGCTTTTCCTGGGTGTATGGTCTCTTCTGGGGTACATAGCTGCAGGCAGCTGGTGCTCTGTCCCCTAGCTCACGCAGCCAGGCTGTGGGGAGGACTGGAATGTGAAAAGCCAGGGGGAGAAGAATGACGGGGCATTTTCTATTTGTAAGCCTGCGAGTTTGGCTTGCCACTTGAATTTCAAGTGGACCCTTCAGGCAGATAGGGAAGTCAGGTGAGAGAGCAGAGGCAGTCGATTTGAATTGTCTAAATTCCTAGAAAATAAATTCTAGGGATTTCAACTGTAGGAGGAAGGTGGCTCAGGTTGACTAAACTCCAGGCAAATTTGCTGCAGGGGTGGGGCCTGGCGGTGGGGAGGCTCTTGCTTTTTATCTGTTTGCATACCATGTTTCTCCTCATTTTTTTTTTTTTTGCCTATCGAATCATATCTAACAGACTAATTAAAGCTTTGAACTAAGGTTTTTATTTATCTATCTTTGTCTTAACTGAGCTGCGGATCTCTTCTGGATGAAAAAAAAAACACTCCTTTTAAGTACTGTTTTTGGTTACTGCTCTTTGTTTGAAGTAATTACTACCCTGAAAAGTGGGAAATAACAGATTGCTGGTTATCAGAAGGAAGTAAGTGCTTTGGATCAGCCAGATGCCTGCCCTGGATGGCCACTCCAGACCCTGCCAATCGCCCAGGTACAGAGCCTGTACTGCATGTTCTGCAAACCCTCCCTTTCGTTGTTTCCAGAGGGGAAATGGTTGGATCCTGTGTGTCACTTGCTGTGTTCTTGTTATATAACCACGGAGAAACTTTGATAGGCTTTGTTGGTCACAGGAGGGAGCACAGGAAAAAACATGGGAGTTACGGCTTGTCTCCTATTCGCTGTGCCCTGGGTTGAACAGGCTGTGGTGGATTTTCGAGCACTTGCTTAATACTCACTAGGAAGATTTAAAAGTTGCATGGGGGTAGGGTGGCTGGAGAGATGACTCATTGGCTAAGAGGGACTCCTGCTCTTCCTGAGGACCATAGATCGGTCCAGCACCAACATTCAGTGGCTAGCATCCACTGCAACCCAGGGTCCAGGGGATCTGATCCCCTTTTCTGGCCTCCTTGAGTACCTGAACTCATGTGGCATATACTTACACAGACACATACATACCAATTAAAAAAAAACTTAGTGGGGTATGGTGGCATACACTTTTAATCCTAGTACTCTGGAGGCAGAGGGAGGTGGTGCTCTGAGAGTTTGGGGCCAGCCTGATCTGCACAGCAAGTTCCGGGACAGCCAGGGCTATATAGAGAGACCCTGTCCCAAAAATCAAAAACAAAAGAGTGGATGAGAATGCTGTAGTGGGGCAGCTTGCCCGTTGGCTTATGCAGAGAAGCAAGCCTTATAGAGGTGCCTCAGCTTGCCCATACCTAGTCAAGACCCAGAAAACCCTTGGTCCTCCTACTTTTTATTGTGATGGTTGTCAGTTTTGGCAGCCTTCAGACTAGTCTTGCCAGTCACTCTCAGCTTGTTCCAGCATTCTTAACCTTCACTCTCCGCCACTCAGCTTTGGTGCAAGCTTCTCTTCTCTCATCCCTTGGGTTTCAGCTTCAGGGACATTTCTCTCTGGAAGCCTGCCCTGACTCTTCTATCTTCCCCAACTATTCTGTGTGTTCTTATTACTCTGGTTTCCTGCTCAGTGCTACTTACATTCAGTTATCAGTGACAGAGTTTGGCAGTCTGCTTCCCCCATCAGATTGTCAGCTTTGAGGGTGGGGATGCTGCGTTCTTTTTCTTTCTTTCTTTCCTTTTTTTTTTCCGTTTTTCAAGACAGGGTTTCTCTGTGTAACTCTGGTTGTCCTGGAATTTGCTCTGTAGACCAGACTGGCCTCGAACTCAGAGATCTGCCTGCCTCTGCCCATAGAGTGCTGTGATTAAAGGCATGCACCACTACTGCCCAGCTGATGCTGAGGTCTGGTTTATTATTTTATCTCTGGCATAGTGCCAAGCACATGGCTCGTGGCACCCAGCACATGGCAGAAACTCTAACAGCCACCAAGTCACTATCTTATCACTGCACACATGTCCCCTCAGCAGCGTGTACACCTGTTTCCCGGCTGTCCCTTGTGGTGTAGTCTTGGAGGTATTTTCCTAGATCCAGAATGAGAACAAATACAAATAAACAGGAGCTGAAGAACAAACACCAGGACTATTGTTTTCCTTTTCTTCTTCTCGGAGTTGAGCTTTTTGCAGGCCAGCTGCTTTCCTTGAGCTGTGGGAGTGTGAATTCAGTGTGGTCAGGAATGCAAGGTCTACAGACTGTTGGGTAGCACCCCTCAGATTTGCACTAGTCTAGCTTCCAAAATGGCGTATGCATAGCAAGGAGGTCAGGGAAAAGCTTGGAGACACAAGTGACGACCTAAGGTATGAGAATAGTGGGAAGGTCTGCATGGGAGAAGGGCGGGTGGAAGAAAGTCATCAGCTGGGTCCCAAATTACAGGCAGGCATCTGATATGCCACTCGTGACATCAGTTAGCGAAGTGTGGTTTGGATTTTTCTGTTGCTCTTCCATTATTTTCTTTCTTTCTTTTTTCCCCCCAATTATTTTTTTTATTGTTAAAAGAAAAATTTACATTTACTCCCCTTGTTCCCGGCCCTCCTGCTCCCCCACTACCCCACCACCCTCCCCTGCTTCCTTAAGATGGGGCAGGATACCCTGCCCTATGGGAAGCCCAAGGCCCTC
>JAQHUG010000462.1:95232-112796 GCA_028555095.1 Dicrostonyx torquatus | reverse complement strand
CCAATGATAATGGCACCGGGACCTAGCTCTTCTGCATGTATTGGCTTTTTGGGAACTTATCCCCCCAATTATTAAAAGAAAGAATAGAGCCAGGAATGGAGGCACATGCCTTTAATCCTATCACTGTTGAGTCAGAGGCAGGCAGATCTCTGTGAATTCAAGGTCAGCTTTGTATACATCAAAAGTTCTAGGACAACTAGAGTTTTGTAGTGAGACCCTGACTCAACGCCACACCCCTCTAAAACAACAACAACAATAACAACAACAAAAAACAAGCTATAATGGTGGTATGCACCTGTAGCTCCAGCTACTTGGAAGGTTGAGGCAGGAGGATTTCTTGATCCCAGGAGTTTAAGACCAGCTTGAGCAACAAAGCAAGACCATGTCTCCAAACACAATAGCGGCTGGAGAGATGGAGAGGATCCAGGTTCAGTTGCCAGAACCCACATTGTGACTCAGTCATCTGTAAGGCCAGGGGATCTAATACCCTCTTTTGGTCTCTGAGGGTACCAGGTATGCACATGGTATGCAGACATATATGCAGGTAAAATATTCATATACATTAAAACAAATACATATTTAAAACAAAACAATCCCTCCAAAAAATTAAAGTGTGTATGTGAGTGTGTGTATGTGCTCACTTGCACTGGAATGCCTGTGTAGGCCAGAAGAGGTATTGGATTTCCTGAACCAGGAATTACAGGTAGTTGGGAGCTGCCTGATGTGGGTACTAGAAACCAAATTCAGATTTTGTCAAAAGGTAGTAAGTGTTCCTACCACTGAGCTATCTCTCACCCTTGTTGTAGAATATTAGTTGAAGATGTGTTACATTTGTTTATGCTGTGGAACATGTGTTTAATGATGCAAAGATGTGTTGCATTCTTTTATGTTGCATTTGTCTAACACTGTGAAGCTGTGTTACTTTGTCTGCCTAAAACACCTGATTGGTCTAATAAAGAGTTGGATGACCAATAGCTAGGCAGGGGAAGGATAGGCAGGGCTAGCAGGCAGAGAGAATGAATAGAAGGAGAAAAAGAGAGGAACAGAAAAAAAAGAGGAGGACATCAGAGGCCAGTCACCCAGGTACACAGCAAGTCATGGAGAAAAAACAAACAAACAAAAAAAGGTATATAAGGTAAAAAATCCCAAAAGATAGAATAATATAAGAAAAGCTGGCTAGAAATATGACAAGCTAAGGTTAGGCATATGTAAGAAAGAATAAGCCTCCATGTGTTTGTTTGGGAGCTGGGTGGCAGACTCCCAAAGAGCAAAGAGTCAAGAACAACAAAAAAGAAAAACCACAAAAGAATGAAAACAATGACAACAACAAGCACATGCGTGCGTGTACGCGCGCACGCACACACCCCCCCCCCCTAAATAAATAATAGCTGGTATGGTGCCCAAGGCTTATAAATCCATTACTTGGAAGATCGAGGTAGAAGAATCATGAATTCAAGGCCATGCTGTTCTACTTAGCAAGACCTTGTTTTTTTTTTAAAATATTTTTTTGTGGTTTATTAAACTTTATTTTACGTGCATCGATGTGAAGGTGTCAGATCCCCTGCAACTGGAACTTCAGACAGTTGTGAACTGCCATGTGGGTGCTGGGAATTGAACCCGGGTCCTCTGGAAGAGCAGTCAGTGCTCTTAACCACTGAGCCATCTCTCCAGCCCCCCAAGACCTTGTTTTAACATACAAATGCACACACACATACACATGAATCTTTCTTTCTTTCTTTCTTTTTTTTTTTTTTTGAGGCAGGGTTTCTCTGTGTCGCAGCTTCACTTGTCCTGGAACTCACTTTGTAGACCAGGCTGGCATTGAACTCATAGAGATTTGTCTTCCTCTACCTCGCAAGTGCTGGAATCAAAGGTGTGCATCACCACTGTCCAGGAGCATGTGCATCTTTCAATGAGGTGAAGTTCTGAGTGGTACTCCAAATGTGTATATTTTTTTTAATTTTATTTTTTCCACTGTATGTATGCATGTATGTGTGAATGTATGTAGTATATGAGTGTGTCATGCATGCAACATATATTGGTGAGGAGGCCAGAAGAGGATATCCAGTGTCCTGCTGTTATTCTCTGCCATATGCCCTTGAGACAGAGTCTCTCCCTGAACCTGGAGCTCGACTAGCAGCCAGGGAGGCCCCAGCAATGCTGTTTGTGCTCCTGACTGTGCTGGGGTTACAGGTGAGTGTCGACATGCAGAGTTTTACACATGTGCTGCACATTGCAATGCAGCTTCTCATGCTCGTGAAGCGGGTGCTGTTGCCCACCAAGCCATCGTCCCAGCCTCAGGTTTTGTTTTATTAAGACTTTAAAATGAAACACCTTTATTTGTTCTCCCTTCCCTCCCCACTTCCCTCCCTTCTTCTCACTCTTTCTTCCTTCCTCTTGAGTCTTCTGACTCCCAGAATGAGTTTCTCCGAGGGAGTGATGGCTGGCCTTGTCTTTATTACAACTGATTGTCCCCTCCCCTTGCCTGCCCTCCAGTTCTCTTTGAGCCTGCCAGACACATGACAGTGGCTAGGTTGCCAGTGTAGACCACTGCAGAACGAGACAAAGCCCTGTGTCTTTTGCTAGGAGGCATTTGGCTATGACATGCTGGCATATGAGTGTAGAAAAAATATTTGTGGTCTCCCAAACATATGTTTATGTTTCTCAGGTTGGGACAAAGTCCTTCTAAAAACAATCTTGAGGGCTGGGGATGTAGCTCCATTGGTAGAGTGACTGCCTACTCTGCACGATATGCTGGGTTCGATTCCTAGTGCTTTACTATATAAACCGGGCACAGTGGCGATGCATACCTGTAATTCAAGCCATCCTCAGCTGCATAGACAGTTCAACACCAACCTGTGATACAAGAAACCTCTTCTTTAAGAAATGACTGGTTTGTGGATTCGTGCCAGCCTAGCATTCCCAGTTCCTCGCCAGCTTCTTCAGCCTCTCTAGAGTTCTCCTGTGGGTTCCTCTTCCACAGAGATTAAGCTTCTGCTGGTTAAAACTGAAATAAAAAGATTATTCACTAGGGCAATGGGAAATCAGGAATCTCACCATTGATTCTTTTATCTCAAAGGGGAAACAAATGACTCCAAGGTAATTCTTTAATTTGCTATCCAGTATGGTCAGTCAGCTTTAGCAATCTAAAACTGACCTGAATTTTGCAAATCCCTGGAGCAATCAGACTGGCTGATCAGACGGGGCTATACAAGGACCTGCACGTAGGAATGAGAGGAACAGGTTCAAACCTGATTCGGTACATTCATGAAACTGTCTTCCCTAGCAACCATGGGTCTCCAGGCCAATCAGATTACGCCAGCCTTGCAGTACCCGTGTGAACCCACACTCAAGGAAGCTGGCTAGGCCAGGCTTAGGTGGGGCAACCAAAGCCTGTGAGGTGTGTGATTTGAGAGCTTCAGGACAGGCTGCTCTAGCCAGAAATATCTCCTCTACCAGCTTGTCAAGGATGTCTGCAATTTCACCATCATGGAGCCATTTATCTTTTGTTTCCATGGCTTTCTCTTTGTCATTCCTCTCTTGAGTGGTGCAGTTGGTCTGGGATACATGATTCCATTAATCTTCTCCCTTTAAATAATATGGGTTCAATTAAACCATGTTTAATCTTTTGGGTAAGCTCAGTTCCACTTTTAATATCAGGCCCCTGCACAGTTCCTTTTGCCTACTCCAGTCCCTGTTCTGTTTGTTAAGATAGGAAGTAAAGTTTGAAGCTAGATGGCCTAGTAGGGAGACAGAATGGCTGGAAGCAAGGGCCTGGGTACCAGCAGGCTTTGCTACATGGATTTTCAGCACTGTGAGAATTGGGTGGGCCTTGGTCTGGGACCTGATGGCTTGTGAGGGGAGATGCTTGGCCAAATAGTTGGCCACTGCATGAACTTCTTCTCTTTTCTCTGTTTGTGGCTTGTTCCACTTACTTTCCTCTCACGTCTACTCTCTGTCCTCTCTTCCCCCTTGGTCATTCTCATTCTAGGTGTTCTCATGCAGGTAGGGCCTTCTCAAGACATTTCTAACAGACCAGAGCTTGGCCACCCATTCTCAGTCCCTCCTGAAGGTTGGGGAAATGGCAAAAGAGTAGTGAGGCTGAAGATTCCTTAGCTTGCACAACTGCTTGGAGCAGACCTGGAGACTGCTTCTTGGGAGGCCAGACAGATGCTACACATCTGCACTAAAGCCTGAAGCCCCTACCATCTCTTCCTCTCTCTGTGGTCACCACGAGATGGCCAGAGCCCACTTCTGCTTTATCTTGCCTTCAGGCATGCTTTATCTCCCCAGGTAGCTCTTCTAGACAGCTTGCCTTCCTCAAGGTTATGATACCATAAACTCCACATTATTTTTCTTTTCGAGACAAGAGCTTATATAGCTGAGGTTTGTTTTAAACTCCTGATCTTCCTGCCCCCGCCTCCTGAGTGCTGAGATTACAAGCATGCACTACCACACCACTGACTGGCTGGAAACTCCATGCAGTCCCCCCACTTTTACCAATTGTGTGTGTATGTGTGTGTGATGGGAATGTGTATGAATGCATGTTTTTACATGTGTGCGAACACACGTATATGGGTATGCATGAGTGGTGTGTGAAGGCCTGATTGTTTTTGATTGTGCTTCAACCTTATTAAGCCAGGGTCTCTCAAGCAAGCCCAGAGCTTTATGACCATGGTTAGTCTTGTTAGCCAGCTTGTTCAGAGTTTCCCTGTTGCTGTCTTCTGAGACTGGGATCACAGACAGGCTGCCATGCCTATCTGCCACTTATGTGGGTTTCTCGGGATCTGAACTCAGGTCCTCACTCTTGCACAGCAAGAGTTCTAACCACTGAGCATTCTCTCTACCTCTTCACATTTTTTTTTTTTTTTTTTTGGTTTTTCGAGACAGGGTTTCTCTGTGGCTTTGGAGCCTGCCCTGGAACTAGCTCTTGTAGACCAGGCTGGTCTCAAACTCACAAAGATCTGCCTGCCTCTGCCTCCCGAGTGCTGGGATTAAAGGCGTGCGCCACCAACGCCCGGCCCTCTTCACATATTTAACAAATTATTTATTTATCTAATCCACATGGGAAGTAGAAAAAGACAAGATCTCCTGCGTAAATTGGGAGTGTGGGAATCATGGGAGAGGACAGAATGGGAGAGGGGAGGAAGGGAATATAGCAGAGAAAAATATATAGCTCAATAAAAAACAATTTAAAAATTATTATTTTATGCGTGTGTATATGCCTGAGTATATGTCTGTGCACCTATGCATACAAGAGCCTGAGTAAGTCAGAAGAGGTGTAGGACCCTTGACCTGGAATTTCAGGTGGTTGTGAGCTGCCTCATGATTACATAGCAAGTCTCCAGAGCTGGAAGGGGTTAACATGTGAATGAAAATGATTTGACCTCGTTTGGCACATGGTCCATGCTAATGTGTTTGCCCTTATTATTTCATTGTTGTTGCTGAAAGGGAAAAGCATTCCTTTCTTCTGTGGTTATTTGGACTTCTTCAGAGATGCATTTTGTAACTGAGAACTGAACAAATTGAAAGAAAAGAAACAGTTATCAAACACTTATCCAACCAAACTTTTTCTGGGAAAGCCATGATTGTTTTTTGGAAAATATTTCATATCTGATTAATCTTCCAGGAATTTTGGAAATGTGTAATAAAAATAAGTGTGATGGGACTAACCTATGTGCAGCTTTTAAGAGCCTTAGATGTTTCATGCCATTTAAAACAAGATTTGTTTATTTTTGTTTTCTATGTATGCGTAAGTGCCTGCATGTACACATATGCACTACATGAATACAGGGCCCGTGGAACCCAGAAGAGGGTGTCAGATCCCCGGAACTGGAGATACAAATGATTATGAACTGCCAGGTGGGTGCTAGGGACCAAACTCTGGTCCTCTGCAAGAGTGGCAAGTTCTCCTAATCTTCTCCAGCCCATTAAGCCACCTTTCCAGCTCTGATGCCATAAGTCATTAAAGAGAGATGGAAACATTTAGTGGAAAGAGCATTTTAATAATTCATCCATCCATCCATTCATTCATTTGTCATTCCTCCAAGTCACAAGTATTTCCACAGTGCCCAGGCCCTGTGTGAAGCTCTGGGATGCAGAGACTAGCAGTCTGTTTTTCTAGGCCATAGGGAAAGTGTCGTGAAGATTGCACTAAATGTTTATGGTTAGGAAAAGTTTAATGGCTTCACAAACTGGGACAGGGCAGAAAACCCATCTGTAGGGAGGACTTAAGACACACAGTTGAAGTGCAGGGTCTCAGCTCATTCCATTCATCAACCTCTACACTAGTTTTCTTTTGAGGGTGAGTAATTTATTTTTTCTTTTACTTGCTTTTTTTTTTTTAAATAAAGTTTTGTGTTAAAAAAAGTAAGGATTTATTTATTTACTTTTATGCGTTCAAGTGTTTTGCCTGAATGTACGTATATGCACCATATGCATGACTGGTGCCCAAGGAAGCCAGAAGAGGGCTTGGATCCCCTGGAACTGAAGTTACAGACAGTTATATGAGTGCTGTGAACAGAACCCAGAGCCTCAGAAAAAACAAGTAATCTTAACCGCTGAGCTGTCTCCAATCCCTGTGTTATTTTGAGACATGGTTTTATGCGCTGGAGAGATGGATCAGCAGTTAAGAGACATGGTTTTATATAGCCCAGGCTGCCTCAAACTGGCTGTGTAGCCAAAGATGACCTTGAACTCCTGATCCTGTGCCTCTACCTCCTGAGTGCTTAGATGACCAGTGTACACTACCATTCCCTACAAGAGAAATTTCATAGGATGAAGGATTTGGGAGGTGCCTCAGGGGCTAAGAGTACTTGCTCTCCAATCGTGAGGACTAGAGTTCTAATCTCAGCACACATGTAAGGAGCCAGGTGTCCCTGCAAACGCTTGTAACCCCAGCACTGATTTTTTTCTAATTAGTTAAAAACAAAAACAACCGAATGGCAACAGAATAATCCAAGCCACACTTCATGTGACTACTGGCATAGCTGAGAAAATGAACAGCCCACATTCAGGAAGAGACTCTGCCTCAAAAGTAGAAAGCAGAGAATGATAGAAAAGGGTGCCCAGAAGCCCCTCCAGGCCTTCCTGAGTGTACACAAGCTTGCATCCCTACCTGTGTACATATACTTACACAGACTAGACACAAATAAATAAATGAATCTCTAAAATAGTTTCCTAGAATGACAGGGAAAGAGTAGCCTATTGAAGCCGCTGCTGGCAGCTAAGTTCTCCATGAGTTGATTTCCATGTTGCTTGTCAGATGGACTCTGGCTGTGGCTAGAAAATCCCAAGGCAGGGCTGGAGAGATGGCTCAGAGGTTAAGAGCACTGCCTGCTCTTCCAAAGGTCCTGAGTTCAATTCCCAGCAACCACATGGTGGCTCACAACCATCTGTAATGGGGTTTGGTGCCCTCTTCTGGCCTGCAGGCATAAACACAGACAGAATATTGTATACATAATAAATAAATAAATATTAAAAAAAAAGAAAGAAAGAAAAAAAGAAAATCCCAAGGCAGTGTGGACTCTCCTTTGTGATAAGATAGAGACAACCCCTGGTTTGGAGATCTACCTCATAAGTCTTCAGGAGTATAGCCTTGTGGAGTACAGCCTACTGGTTGTATGTCCCATGACATCTAGCTTAGAGCTGGACAGAGAGAAAAGTTTCCATGGACAGGAAATGACCAGCTTGCTTGTCCAACAAAAACTCCTTCTTCTTACACATTGTTCACAGTGTTGAAGTGTGTCTTGTTTCTCTCTTTCTGCCCCTGTGAAGCCCTTGAGGACAGGGACTAGATCTGGTGATTGGCAAACTGGAAACAGTGTCCCCTTTGTATGAAATTCATGTGACTGTGAGCTCAGGGTCTTCTGCTGTCTTCTCTGTAGCCAGAGCTTCCAGGCAAGGGTATGGCTGGCCCGGGAGGTGTGGGGAGTAGTTTGGGAAAGGTGTTTTCTCTAATGTTCCATACTTTCTTGCAGTATGTATTTGAGAAATGTTAATCCATGGGATGGTGCTGAGTGACTCTATAATCATCTTTATCCTTATCATTAGAGCACGGCACAGCCTTCAGCCCTGGACTGTAATGACCAGAATCAACCCAAGGAAGCCATCGATAAAACTGGAGCAGCTTCAGTCCCAACCCCAGATGCAGGTGAGAGAAGTGGTGGGGACTGGGACAATGCCAGCCTTCATGATAGAGTGGCGTAGTGTCTGCATGAGAAGGCTCAGGAAAGCACCAGCAGATGCCCTGACTTTCGGGGCTGTGGATGTCTGGCCGGGAAGGAGCTGGCTTAGGATGCCAGAGCCCAGATATTCAAAACCTTCCCTCCTTCCTCCTTTAAAAATATTTTTCTTGTTTTATATTATGTTATGTGTATGTGTGGGTATGGGCATGTGAATACAGGTACTGGTGGACAGAGGCATTGGATCTCCTGGAGCAAGAGTTAAAGCTGGTTGTAAGTGGCCCAATGTGGGTGCTGGGAACTGAGTCCAGGTCCTCAGCAAGAGCAGCAAATTATTTTAACTGATCCATCTCTCCAGCCTCCATGTTTCTGTTTTTGCTATTTTTGATACAAGGTATTACTCCGTAGTTCAAACTGTCCCTAAACTCATAATGTAACTCAGGCTGGTCTTAAATTTGAGATCCTCCCAAGTGCTGGGTTTACAGGTGTGGATCACTATGCCCCTTGGAGTCTCTTCCGTCACCCTTCCACCTCTTACATATTCCGACACCTCTCAAGACTGCATGCAGCTGGGGCTGCATGGCAGAGAGCGGGTCTCAGCCCTCCTGCTTCAGGGAGCACTACGGATGGCCCTCTCTTGTGAGTAATCACAGCTACCTTGTTTTCAAGACCACAACAGGGTCAAGGAAGGTGGCATGAACCTTTAATCCCAGCACTTAGAAGCAGAGGCAGGTGGATCTCAGTGTGTGCAAGGCCAGCCTGGTCTACATATGAAGTGCTGGCCATATCATGTACAGAGGACATGTTCCATGATAACCCCCTTTTCCTATAAGCTCACAAATGGCAGACTTTCCCCATGGATTTGTGGATTTATCTTGAGGTTCCATCACCCTCCCCACCACTCTGGACTCTGGATAACATTGGGGGGTGGGCACTGAATCCCAAGCCAGCCTACTCTTCCAAGCTCCAAGCTTGTACCTCTGGGGTGCCCATCATTGTACTCTGTCTCCTCCTGCTCTCACCCCCACCCTCCTGATTTCTGTGCTAACTTCTGGTCAC
Organism: Dicrostonyx torquatus; assembly: GCA_028555095.1. NCBI lineage: Eukaryota > Metazoa > Chordata > Mammalia > Rodentia > Cricetidae > Dicrostonyx > Dicrostonyx torquatus. The sequence goes on along the minus strand of JAQHUG010000462.1, from coordinate 103,554 downwards.
CACAGGTTGCCCACATCCTTGACATCTCTGATGGCTGAGGTTTGCACTGCTGCCTGAAGTCACCTCCTTTCTTCCTGTCTTAGGCATTTTTCTTTCATGCCAGAGTGAGCTCAAAGAGTGTCTGTCTAAAACAAACACACGCACACATACACATTCAGATCATGTTGTTCTTTCTTGAGGTTCTCCAATGGCTCCTCACGACTTTCAGGGTAAAGTTCATGTCCTTAGCACTCAGGGTGGCTTGTGATCCAATTTCTGTCTCAGTGCCCCTTTACTCCCACAGGGCGTCTTACATTCCAGTCATGCTGGAGTGCTCACAGGTACCCAAGCCATGAGGCTGGGCCACACAGCTGGTCTTCATGACATTCTTCCAATACCTTGCCTTATTATTAGTTGGTTTGCTTTTTATTTTTATCAGTACTGGGGATTGAATGTAGGATCTTGTGTACATGAGATAAGCCCTCTGCTGCTGATCCACAGCCCCCAGCCCTCTTGTTATTTTCTTTTTCTTTTGAGATAGGATCTCATTAAGTTGTCCTGGTTATCCTGGAACTTCTAATCCTCCTGCCTTAGCCTCTCTAGCAGTTAGGAATTCATGTTTTCCCAACAACCTACGCTCTGAGTTTTTGATGATTCTCTCCCCCCATTCTGGCCCACCTGAGTCTCCAAGACTCTGTGTTTCCCAAGGTTCCTGGGCAAACTTGCACCAGTTCCCACACTGCTGGGCTTCTGCTGGACTACATGATGGGTGGGGGAGGGTCTGCAAAGAATGCCTGGTAAACAAAATGAACAAAAGATGGTGAGAGCAGCTGGCTGGCTTCGTGGAGCTCTTGGTAGATTGTACCTTCTTGCTCTTAGGAGAAAGTTTGATTTCTCGTGGTGTTTGCCTTCATAAGAAGGTGTTTGTTTCTTCTTCAGTTTATTTCATCATTGATTAAGTATCTTGAGACTTAAAGGGGTTTAGTATTAGATCTCTGTCCTCAAACGACCTGAATCCTGGACAAGTGTGAGTCAGTTCTCCCCTCCCACCATGTGGGATTCAGGGATCAAAGTCAGGTCCTAAGCCAAGTTGGAAGTTATTGCCTCTACCCTCTGGTCCATCTCACCAGCCCCACGTGCTTTGATTGAAGCTACAGGAAGAGGGCTGCACTTACCTTCACAGGGATGTTTCTCTCACTTGATCATGGATGCTTCCTTAGAAACTGATTTGTGCTGGGCATGGGGTTATTATTAAACTCCCAGGACTGGGAAAGCAGAGACAGGAGGATTGCTTCAGGTTCTAGGTTATCCTGGTTTATATAGCAAGTGTGCTATATATATGTGCCCGCCTGGGCTATCTATCAAGAACTTATCTCAAAAACAAAGCTCACATAAAAAAAACAACCAAATAAGTAAAGTAGCGATGTTCATTAGGCAAAAAAATTGCTATAAATTCAAGGCCTATCTGGGTTACAAACAAGTTCAAAGGCAAGCCTTGGGTATATACATACCAGGACTGTCTCAAATACACACACTCGCACATGCTCACTCACGCACACATTCTCACACACATTGTCTCAATCTCTCTCTTTCTCAACAGCCTCAAACAAAGGAAGAAAATAGCTTATGTGTCCTCTCTCTTTTGGACTTGGAAGCTGGATACTTGTGTAAACATGGCTTCTTTTGGATTCCAGAAATCAGCCTTACCTGCCCTGCCATTCGCCTCCAGATCACAAAGGGATTTTGGCGTTCCTCTGAGATCTAAAAACCAGCTTGCATAGAACAGAGCTTGCGTTTGGTCAGCTGTGGTCAGTTATTTTGGCAAAAGAGTAGCAAATCAGTCCATAGAGTCACTTCCAGACCTTGAGAGCCTTGTAATCCTCTGCCTGGTCAGTCTGTGGTTTCAAGGCTAATAGACATTTTGAGGGTGAGATGTTGTGGCGTGGAAGCTCCAAATGCAGCCCACACAGATGTGCCGTTGCAGCCCTGACTGTCCCGCTTCAAGGGCAATGGACAGACCTGAGGCTGCCTGGACTCCAGTCCGGTTTCAGTTGCTGTAACCCTGGGCAGGCTATAGTTTGTTTGCTTTTTCTTTCTGTTTATTTATTTTTAAACAAGGGTGGGGTCTTCCTGTGTAGCTCAGGTTGGCTTGGAGCTTGTGATCCACATGCCTTCACCTCCTGAGTACTAGGATTACAGACGGGCATGTGCTGCCACACCCAGTTCATTTTATATTTAAGTTCCTGAGTCATAATCACACTGTGACCTTGATAAACGTTTTAAAAACAACAAAACGATTTTAACCTGATTGTTTTCACTATGAGCGACTGAACCCAGGGCCTTGTAGTTGCCAGGCAAGCATTCTACCATTGAGTTACATACCTTGCAGCTCTTCTTTTTTCCTTTTTCTTTCTTCTTCTTCATATATATATATATTTGAAAGGGTCTCTTGGAATTTAGACTGGCCTTGATCTCATTTATAGCTGATGTTGATCTGAGGTTGGCTTCAAACTTACTGTATTGGCAAGGATGGCCTTGAGCTCCTGATCCTCTTGCCTCTACCTTCTGACTGCTGGGGTTGTAGCATGAATCATCACATCTGGTTTACTTATCAGTGGTCATTGACTCTGTGCATGCTAGGCAAGTACTTTACTCCAGCTCTCAAGTCCTGTCTTTAACTTTTTATTTTGAGACAGGGTTCCACTAATTTGAACTCATTTTGTAGCCCAGACAGATTGTGAATCCTTCTGTCTTACCTCCCAAGTGGCTGGGACACTAGGTCTGGCTTACAATTTCTTCTGCTTCTTTTTTCTTTTTCTTTTTCTCTCTTTCTTTCTTTCTTTTTTTTTTTTGGTTTTTTGAGACAGGATTTCTCTGTAGTTTTGGAGCTTGTCCTGGAACTAGCTCTTGTAGACCAGCTGGCCTCGAACTCACAGAGATCTGCCTGCCTCTGCCTCCCAAGTGCTGGAATCAAAGGCGTGAGCCACCACCGCCCAGCTGCTTCTTTTTTTTTAAAGTTTAATTTTTTTATTTGAGAGAGAGAGACAGAGAGAGAGAGAGAGAGAGAGAGAGAGAGAGAGAGAGAGAGAGAGCTCCTATGTGCGCCTGCTTCTATGTGTTCTGTGTGTCTGATACCCTTGGAGGCCAGAAGAGTTACAGTTGTGAGTTGCCTTGTGGGTGCTGGGATTGAACCTGGGTTGACCGGAAGAGTAGTCAGTGATCTTAACCTCTGAGCCATCTCTCCAGCCCCTGGTTTTATGATTTTTGTGATGTTCACTTCAGTGGCATTAAGTACCTTTTTATTCTCGTGTGATCCTCACCATGCACAACCTACAGAACTCTTCCCATCTTCCACAGCTCAAACTGTATAATCACCAACTCTCCATTTCCTTTACCCAGCTCCTTGTGACCACCTTCCTTGCTGTGACTCTATGAATCCTGTGATTCCAAGTACCTAATGTAAGAGGACTCTAAACTGTCTATTCTTTGGGGTCTGGCTTGGTCACTTACAGTAATGTCCTCAGTGTTACAGCATTTGTCAGAAGGTAATCACTGTTCAATATTAATAATATCAATTTCATGTTTGGGCCACATGTTTGTCTGTTCATCTGTTGATGAACATTTGGGATGCTTTTTACCTTTTAAAAATATTTCTGCTATGAACACTGATGAATGAATATCTCTTCCAGTCAAAAATTACCTTTATTACTGGGCATGATGGTGCACACCTCTAATCACAGTACTCAGAAGACAGAGGCAGGTGGATCTCTGTGAGTAAGAGGCCAGCCTGGTCTACACAGCAGAATCCAAGCTATCCAGGGCTACATAGTGAGTTTCTGTCTCAAAATAATTTTTACGAATGTGCAGAAATGTGCCAGTGGAGATCAGAGGACAACTTCTGGGAGTTGGCGCTCACCTTCCACCGCGTGAGTCTGGAGGACTGAATTCAGGCTGTTGGGCCCAGTAGCAATCTCCTTTTACTAGCTGAGCCATCTTGTCAGCCCTACTTCCACTTCTCTTGGGTATGTAGCCAGTAATGGAACTTAGGGATGTGGTCCCTAGCTTGTGCTTTATAAATCAGGAGACATCTGAGCATTTGCTAGGAAAGTTCTTTTTACTATCCCCACTCTCTACTGCTGTGGTACACAGACTTTACCTTCATAAACATCAGCTTGTTCAGATGAACAGGTCCTGAGCCCATCGCTGCATCTGATACGCCATTAACAATCCCTGTCGTCCCATCTTCCACATCTATAATGCAGTCACTTTTCTGTGACTACCACAATGTCCCTGATTTGAGCCACAGATCTCACCTGCATTATGGTGGCTGTTTTTAACTGGTCTCCCTTTCTGTGTCTTAGCCTGTCTGGTCTTTTTATAACGCAGCAAGAAGACTGATTCTTTCAAAACATCAGACAAATCAGGTCAGCCTAGGCTACATACCTCAAAAAAATTATGTCATTTGCCACTTAGAACTTTCTGTAGCTCTCCATCTCACTGGGAAGCATACACAGCTCAAGGGCTAGCCATGGTCTAAGGTTGCATAGCGTCCAGCTCCTACTTTCCATCCCTTGATTCTTTGATGTTCTTTGACCTGGCAGTCAAATTTCTTGCTATGAACTATGCCTGGAATGCCCTTCTGTTTGATAAATTCTTCTCTCAGTAAACATCACCTCACTAGATAGACCTCTAACATTCCTTATGTAGCTAAAAAGTTCTCCCCACCACCGTCTTCAGGTATAACATAGTCATCCTTCCATCCATCCATCCATTCTCCTCTCTCTCCCTGCTTTCCTCCCTCTCCTCCTATCCCCTCCCTCCCTCTTTCCCTCCCTCCCTCCCTCCCTTCCGTTCTTACTACGTGCCTCACTACCTCACTACTGAGACCAGCCTGGCCTTGAACTCACTTCAGTTCTCCTGCCTCAGCCTCCTGAATGCTGGGAATACAAGCATGAGCCACCACAATGGCCACCAGCATTCTTACTTCTTTCATATTCTCATTTACTCACTATTCTCGGACACATATTAATACCTAAATTTGTTAACTTCCTTCACATTCACTAGAATGTAACCTTCATGATGTTTTTATTCTTTAATCCTGCTGTAGCTTTCTTTATCTCCTTTGTTAATCTATAAATAATAAGATGGAAACTTCTACCTCTGTTATTTTATTTGGTGAGCTATATTAGATGTAAATGCCCATGGATACTGAAGCAGATGGTTCATTGCAAGTTTGAGGCCAGTGGAGGGTGCATAGTGAATTTTAAACTAGCCTAAACTACAGTGTGAGACACTGTCTGAAAATGGACTGTCAGCCCATTTAATTAAAATTAAAAATTTAATTAATTTTTAATTAAAAAATTAAAGGTGGTAACACATCTTTAATTCTATCACTTGGGAGGCAGAGGCAGGTGGATCTCAGGAGTAAGAGGCCAGCCTGGTTTAAATATCAAGTATTGGGGCAGTCAGGGCTACATAGTGAGATGTTGCCTCAGAAAAGGGGTGGAGGTGGCTAGTGAGATGGATCAGGGTAAAGGTTCTTGTTGCCAAGCTTGGTGTTCTGAATTCGATTCCCCGGGACCAATATGGAGAAAGAGAAAATGGACTCTTGTCAATTGTTCTCTGTGCTCTGCCTACATGCTGTATACCTGTGTCCCATCCCCTGCACAAATAAATAAAAGTCATAACATTTTTAAAACCCCATTTGAACACTAAGAAAATATTTTGTTACTGCCAAACCCAGAACACCGCCTTTGAGTATTAAGAGTGACCACATTCTGTATATCCTGATGTCTGTACTCCAGGCTCTCTCTCCTCCAGTGGCCTTTTCTAAGGAGGCAACATCAAAATCACACTTCAAGTCCCATTTACATGCTTGATGCTTCCCCTTCACGTGTTTCTTTTAATGTATTTGAGAAAATGTGGCCCTTTTTTTTCATTTTGATCATACATTTCTGTATGTCTCCTTTGAGAGTAAACTCCATAAAGAGAGTATGTTTGTGGTTGATAGTTGTTCACCAGGCCCTCTGAAAACGAGACCTGTCATTTAGTGGGTATCCAGTCAACATTTCCAGGGTGGTGAAATGATCTGAGTGCTTCCTCTGCTTCAGGTGCTATGGAAATGCTTTCATCAAAAATGAGTGCAGGAGGTGTTATCAGCCATAGATACTGGCTGCACAAACTGAGCCCTCACGGCGCTGAGCAACATGCCCTTGAGTGTCAAGAGTTGGGACCTGAACACAGGCAAACTGAGTACCTCCTACTCATCCTTGGCTTTGTCATCAGTCAGCCAGATGGGGTCTAGTAATGAACTCATCATGCTATAGATAGCTAATTGCAGCTTCCTCTCCCCATCCTTTGGTGCTGAGGGTGGAGCCCAGGGCTTCACACAAGCTAGCAGACTCTACCCCACCCAACAACTGCTTTTATGTATTTATTTCTTACTTTATTTATTTTTAAAATTTTATGTGTTTGAATGTTTTGCCTGCATGCAAGTCTGTGTGACACGTGCATGCCTAGTACCCTGTAGAGATCTGAAGAGAGGGCTGGATCCCCTGAGACTGGAGTTACAGATGGTTATGAGTCCTGGCAGCTGTTTAAAATCCCCTTTTTCAGAGCTGTGTTTCCTTGACCTGATGCTGTAGAGAATATACCATGCAGATGATCTCTGACAGAGGGTAGAATTTCAGAGCTGGCTGGTTCCTTAGCTTCCCTTTGGTTACCAGTCCCTCTTGATGTAAAGCTGCAGTAAGAGGCCTGGTGAGGTTGAGCTGCCCCTGACTCCTGGGTGGTCCTGAGCTGTGAATGGGTTGATTCCTGAGCCTGTAGCATTCATTTGGCAAACCAGAAGTTCTGACAGCCTCTTAAAGAGCAGTCAGAATGGTTGCTTTTTATCAACTAGTGACCCAATGACTCTGGAGTTTTGGGGTCTCCTATAATTTGGGTGCAGATCACTTTTAAGAGGGGCAGATGCTAGGTGAGATCTCCAGCTCTTGTGGAGCTACTCTTCACACAGTGTTTCTTGGTGTAAAAATCAAGGCACTTCTCAGCCAGGTCTACAAGAGCTAGTTCCAGGACAGGCTCCAAAGCTACAGAGAAACCCTGTCTCGAAAAACCAAAAAAAAAAAAAAAAAAAAAAAATTATGGCACTTTTAAATGTCTCTGAGGTGTTAACCTGTACGAGATAATGAGTCTTAGGACATAATGTGTCTTCATGTTCTGGACAGTTTGTCTCTGCCTTTTCTCAAGTCTCTTAGCGGTTAAATGCAGGCAGGAAGGAGCAGGTCCATTCTGCATATTCCACACATTCAGAGGAAGCTATTGCTTAAAAAAGTATTCTCTCAAAAACTTAAATAATTTTCCCAAAGTCATGGGGAGCCAGCATTTGAACCTAGACTGGGCAGCTCCAAAGTCTTTTCTCTTACTTATTATGTTTTGTGGCCTTGATGAAGATTTATGAAGAAGGCAAGCTGGACCTTGAAGAAGGTTCCACGTTTTACATCATGGGGACAATTTGAATGATGGCTCAGAGACAGAAGCAGATGCAATAGGAATAAGAAAGTGACTCCACCTGGAAAAGGGTTGGTGCTGGTGAGCGGTAGGGAAGATGAAGAGGCAGGAGGGTGAGAACAGATCATGAACGATCTTGCCTACTGGGCATGGGGAAGCATTTCTGTATTCCTGGTGCTTGAAAGGCTGAAACAGGAGGATTGCTGTGGGTTTCAGATTGGCCTTGCCTACACAGGAGCTGTTGCAGAGGCCATGGAAGAGTGCTTCTTACTGGCCTACTCCCCATGGCTTGCTCAGCCTGCTTTATAGACCTTAGAACCACCAGCCTGGGGATGGTACCACCCACAATGGGCTGGGCCCTCCCCACTGATCACTAAGAAAACCCGTTATAGGCTTGCCTATAACTCAGTCTTGTGAAAACATTTTCTCACTTGAGGCTCCCTCCTCACTGGTGACACTAGCTTGTGTCAAGCTGACATAAAAGTAGCTGGCACAGCTATGCAGTGAGTGTCAGGCCATCCTGCACTGTACTGTGAAACTCTGTCTCAAAAAGAAAAACCAAACCAGGATCAGCAAGATGGCTCTGTAGGTGAAAGCTTTTGCAATATAGGCCTGGTGACATGAGTTGGAGCCCTGAACACATGTAAAGGTAGGAAGGAGGGAATCACCCATGAAGGTGTCCTCTAACCTACACACCTGATTGACACACCTACACCTCATATAACACACACATACACTCCTCTCTCTCAATTAAAAAAACAAACAAACAGAGAAATAGAAAAAGGTTTTTTTTTTTTTCTTGTTTTTTTTTTTGGTTTTTTGAGACAGGGTTTC
>JAQHUG010000462.1:60959-95032 GCA_028555095.1 Dicrostonyx torquatus | reverse complement strand
TTTTTTTTTTTTTTAATGAGTAAGGGTACAGTCTTTGAAGCATCTTGCAAATCAGTCTCTGAAGGTTTGAGGGTGCAATGTAGGTCAGAGGGTTGAAAATGTGGGGGTAGGTAGGAAGGCAGCACTGGGGGTTTACTCTAAGATGATGCAGAAGGAATTAAAGGAGAAACCTTGTCACCTTTCTTCCCAATTCAGCTTAGCTCCTGGTGGAAGGTCAGCCTGGAGGCTATCCCAGCTGCTAGAGTTTCCTGTGTCCGGGACAGCTCCTTAAGCATCAAGGTACCTGCAGGGCTTTGGGGGAAGGGAGAAGACTTCAGTCTCAGTGGGTCAGTGTGCTGGATCAGGCAAGGAGCTTTCCTCCACAGAGTATTCTGACTTGGTCCGATCAGAAAGCAGCAGATCCAGGGAGAGTTTTGTTTTTTACATTGCAACAGAATTCCTTGCATAGCAGAGAGCTCAGGAAAGAAGGCCCGGCTTGAGGACAAAGGTCGGGGCTTCAGAGTTCAGGGCCCATTCAGAAAGGGCCAGGCCCTTTTGTGCTAAGGCGAAGTTTGCCTGACAAGCCTCAGAGTTGATGTATGTGGAATGAACTCTGTTGTGATTTAATCTAATCCCCAAACTCCACTTTCTCCCACCTTGAAACTATCAGCCACAGGGGGGCTTTGACAGGAGGAGAGGTTAGTTTGGCAGACGCTCTCACTGCCTAGGACCACTGGTGCTGGGTCTAGCATGCTTTCCCTAGCAAGCCCTGCAGAGTTCAGAGGACTGACCTCCTTGGCAGGCAGGGAGCAGGGTTTGGGTGAGGCTTCCAAGCCCGGCTGCTGTTCTCCTGCTAGAAACTAGCCATGGTGGGAGGCTGGGAAAGGGAATGCCATCCTCCAACCTGGCATTATCAAGCCAGAAGAAGCACCTGGCACCTTATCCGCCTCTCCCCTGCATTCCAAGTCTTTGGAACCAGCCAACTCTTTCACTGAAGTCCAAAGGAGGTGAGATACCCATATTCCCCAAAGTCATTTTGGACTGTTTCTGAGAACAAAACTTAACAGTGTAGTAGGTGAAAGGGGCAGAGATGTGCCCAAACTTCATCACCCAATTTCCCAGCCTATTCTGGAAAGACGGTTTTGATGTCATGCCTTACCTGGCTCACACACAGTGGAAGAAGGGAGTGGAAGGCACTAAGACCTCTGAGTAGAGGCCTGCTCCTTGTCCAGGCAGTTCCCCTCTGCATGATGACAGGCTCTTAGAGAAACATCTTAATAAAAGTGTTCTGAGCAGCCTGGCAACCTTCCAACCTTTCTTGTACCAGAGGCAAAAATGTTGGCCTGACAAAAATGTTTAGGTAATCTCCCAGCACATTCACCACTGTAGACCCTGAACTATACAAGTTGTGAAACTCTTGAGAAAAAAAAAATAAAGCCCTTAAAAATTTGTGCAATGACCTTATTCCAGTGAGTACCAAAGCAGGTACTCTGTGATCTTTAACTGTGTCCACGGGAGAGAGGTACTTGTGGGTCAAGAGTCCCAGGAAGGGTCATTTTAATGTGATTCTTTCTTTCTTTTTATTTTATTATTTTGTGTGACAAAGTTCCATTACATAAGCCAGGCTGTCCTTGAATTCCAGATTCTCCTGCCTCAGTCTCCTGAGTGCTAGGATTACAGGCATGAGCCAAGAAGCCCAGGCTTCCAGTGATTTTTGTAACAGTATGTGCCCTTTCTCTAAGCACTGCCTATTGTAGAGGTCAACTAAGGAAAATTAAAAGGAGAAAAACAAATGAAAAAGATTGGTTGTTGTGGGGGGAGATTAAAATAATTATTATTTTGTGTGTGTGCACATGTGCACATGCCACATGCCCATGGCTGGAGGCTCCAGTCAACCTTGGGTATTGTTCCTGAGGGGTCACCCACTTTGTTGTTTTGAGGGCTAGTCTCTAACTGACCTGGAGCTTGTGATTCAGCTGCCTCTGCCTCCCCAGCTCTGGGATTATGAATGTCGGCCATCACAAACTAATGTCCTCATGCTTGCTCAGTGTCTTGGTCACTGTATTGCTATGAAGAAACACTATGACCAAAGCCACTCTTATAAAAAAAAGCATTTAATTGGGCTTGCTTACAGTTTCAGAGGTTTAGTCCATTGTCATCATGGAGGGGAGCATGGTAGCACCCAGGCAGATATGGTGCTGGAAAAGTAGCTGAGAGTTCTGTATCCAGATCTCAGGCAGCAGGAAGAAAGAGTGTGACACAGGGCCTGGCTTGGGTTTTTGAAACCTCAAAGCCCACCCCCTGTGACACACTTCCTTCAACAAGGCCACACCTCATAATCCTTCTCAAGTAGTTCCACTCCCTCATATCTAAGCATTCAAATATATGAGCCTATGGGGGCCACTCCTGTCCAAACCATCACACCGAGCAAGCATTTTACCAACTGAGCTGTCCCTTCATCTTTTTGTACTGGTATATCATGGTTTTCCCCACGTCAGGCAAGCACTCTACTATTCGGCCCCAGAAAAAGCCATTTTCTAAGTTGGGCAATGTGTACATCTTTACTCCTAGCATTCAGGAGACAGAGGCAGGTGAATCTCGAAGACAGCTGGCCAGCATGGTTTACATAGGGAGTTCCAGGCCAGCCAGAGCTACATAGTAAGACTCTGTCCCAAAATAAAATAAAATAAAATAAAATAAAATAAAATAAAATAAAAAAGTGGGGAAGGCCCAGAGGGTGTTTGTGTCTAACATGCACGAGGCTCTGGGATTAATCCACAGTGATTCAAAAAAAGTACAAAAATTAGTTGATATTACTCAGTTTGGGGGCTACAGAGATGCACAGTGGCTAAGAGCACTGTTCTTACAGAGGACTGGAGTTCCATTCTCAGCATCCACATGGCTCCTAACAACTGTTTGTTACGGAGATCCTATACTCTCTTCTGGCCTCCACAGGCACTTCAAGTCTATGGTACACATATATTCATACATATAGAAAAACCATTCAAATACATTAACACACAGACAAACAAACACATAAATATTCTTCCTCTTATCTCTTTATTCTTGTTTTACTTTCCCTCTCTCCCCTTTCCCTTCCTTTCTCTTTAGGTTAGAAGTGTAGCTTAGGGCCTGGCATGTACTAGGCAAGCATTCTACACCCAAGCTACACTGTAGCCTGATGCTGTTTTTCAATCATGTTCTCTGAAGTATGTAGGTAGGCGAGAGAGAACTGATTGCTTGGGTCCTGGGTTTTTTGGGGGGTGTGGCTGGGGTGAATATGAATAGCTAGCAGCAGAAGAAGGGTCTGGTTTTACTGTGGACAGAGCTCATGGGCTCAACCCCTCCTTGCAGGCCTTCAGGCTTGGCTGACAAGAAGGGGGTGCTGGAAGATAGCCTCCAAAATCCATGGGAGAAAGAGGATGGATAAAGAGATAGATAAGGAGACCATGTACCCTCTCCTCTTAAGATAACAGTGTCTCTGGAGAGGAATTCCTGTGAGAAGGGTCTTCTGCATGGACGGCTGATGTTTGAAGGCCTCCTCACTCTCCCGCCCTCACACCCAGTAAAACAGCAAGTTTCCCAGTGTACATTCCCATCACATACCAACCTTAGCCTTCTGTTTTCTTCCTCAAATATATCAAGGTCTCTGGGCCTTTTTCTGAGCTAGTCTTTGGCTAGGAATGCCTCAGGTCTCAGAACAGCCATTGCCAGCTCAGATAACCGAACCCTGGCTTTGATTAGGATCTCCTCAGGTTTAAGTCCTCAGAGACCTCCCTTGTCCACCTATCTCTTCCGTGTCATGTCTGACAGTGTCTGCTCTCACCCCACTCTGTCAGACACTAACCTCAGCCTCTAAGATCAGGACCCTACTTACCTCTGGCCAGGAGTTTCTTTCTGGCAGGTAGCTTTTCAGACACTTGAACACAGCAGAAAGGACCCTCCTGGCTGTCTGTGAGCACCCGAGATGTCAGGTCAGTTTCTGTCTGCTCTTGCTTCAATCCCCAGGACCCTGGCAAGTGGTCAGTAAGTGTTCGTGTTCTGAATGGTCGACAAACTCACCTTTTTCTTTAAAAGAGGAATTTTTTTTGGTTTTTCAAGACAGGGTTTCTTTGTTGTTCTGAGGCCTGTCCTTTAACTAGCTCTTGTAGGCCAGGCTGGCCTCGAACTCACAGAGATCCTCCTGTCTTTACCTCCTGAGTGCCACTACCGCCCAGCAAGAGGCATCTTTTAAAAATTATTTATTCATTATTATTACTGGTGTGTGTGTATGTATGCATGTATGTATGGAGAATGCATATGTATGTGTAAAGAGCATGTATGACTAAGGGTACATGTGTGCCATAGCATGTACCTAGAGCTCAAAGGTCAACCTGTAGGAGTCAATTTCTTCTACCTTGGGTTCTGGAAATCAAACTCAGGTCATCAGTACTTTTTATTTGCTGAGCCATTTCAGTCCCTCAAACTTGCTTTTTATGTATCTATCTATCTATCTATCTATCTATCTATCTATCTATCTATCTATTGTGAATGGGGTCTCTATGTGCTCGAACTCTCTGTGTAGACCAGGCTGGCCCCAAACTCATAGAGAGCTGCATGACTCTGCCTCCTGAGTGCCTGGGATTAAAAGCTTTCAAACTCACTTTTTTTGAGTAACCTAGTTGTCATAGTCTATATCTCATTCAACCTTCAGAGATCCCTGAGAAGAGGGTGGTGCTGTGTCCATTTTACAGATAAGGAAAGTGAGTTTGGTAACTGTCTGAAGTTACTGCTCATTTATTGTTTTAGACAGGGTCTAATGTACTCCAGACTATTCTGGAACTCGCTCTGCAACTGAGGATGGCCACAAGTGCTGGAGTTACAGGCCATCATGGTCAGAAAGTGACACATTAATAAATGGTTCTTACGTGCTTTAAATATACTCACGTTTACTGTCACCACCGTCATCTCTACAAACCCTTCATCTCCAGCTAAAACTTGGTCCCCACTGCACATCCCTGTTAAACACTACCTTCCCAATCCCCCTGCCTGAGCCCCTGCAGCCACCGTTCTGTCTCTACACAGCTAACTATCTGAGTAACCTCAGAAGGTGCACTCACAGTTCGCCTTTGGGTCTGGTCTATTTCACTGTCAGAGTATTTTAAACAAGAGCTTCTGGCTATCTTCATGCCAGGGTCTGGATCATTCCTTGGGAAATTATGGTAGCGGGCAGGAAGAGAGGGAGGGGAAGTGTGGTCCTGGCGTAGGCATCAAGGGAGGGCTGAATTCATGTGGTTGGTGAGGGCTGGTGTGAGTCAGAGTGGGCAGGAGCCACAGAGAGGCCCTGGGCTGGGTGGAGGAGGGGAGGTGCCTGGCTTCTGGTTGTTATTACTTAGTGGTGGTGGGGTTGACAGAGGCCTAAGAATTCCAGGGGGAGAGATATCATGAATGGTGGCTCACAAGATGAGTGAAGTATTTGAAAGGGGTTGAACTCCTTACTCTCCTCCCTGCTGTGGCGAGGTTCCTCAGAAAGCACATGAAGAAAGAGGGGATTTTTGGTTCACAGTTCTAGGGTACAGTGACGGAAAAGTCACATGTGTGGGCTCATGTCTGTAATTCCAGCATCTGAGGGGTTGAAATGAGGCTAGCATGAGATGCAGGCCAGCCTAGGACTATAGGGTAAGGCTAAGACTGAGACAGGAAGACAGACAGAAGATAGTTCAGGCATGGAGGCACACACTCGTAACCCCAGAATTTAGGGGTTGGAGGCAGGAACACCAAGAACTTAAATCATCCTTGGGTACATAGTGAACTTCAGGCAGGCCTGGTCTACACGAGATCTTGTCTCAAAAAAACAAAATGAAGACAAAAAATGTAGGTCAGTCAGCTCTTGGCTCTTGTTTTTTATTTTTTTGAGGTGAGGTCCCAATGTGTAAGCCCATTCTCTTCTCAAATATGTGGTCCTTGTACCTCAACCTCCTGAATGGTGGAATTACGGGTATATGTGTGGATGCATACCTGTATGCATGTGAAAGTGTGTATGCATATATGTACGCATGCATCTATGTTTGTTCAGGCACCACATATGCATGTGTGTGCTACACACATACAAAACACTCATGTATACAGTTTGTTTGCATATGCATGTGTGTGGACTCACATCCACGTATATGTGCATTTGAGAGCGGGCTGCCAGAGGCTAGAAGCCTCAACAGCTGTCAGGGGGCAGAGCCAGCAACACCATAGTTACTGTCAAAATGGCCTCAGACTTAGTCTCAGACTAGAGTGGTCCAGGCAAAGAAAAGTTACAGACTTGTCAGTAAAAATGGTTGGTGAGAATATGAGCAAAGAGTTCAAGACCATGATGGGGAGACCCACTGAAACAGCTTACCTGAGATAATGAGAGCTCACTAACTCCAGCCAGACTGGGAAGGAACCAACAGAGGACCAAACTAGTCCCTCTGAATGTGGGTGACAGTTGCATAGCAGGGGCAGACTGTGGGGCCACTGGCAGTGGCACCAGGATTTATTCCCTACTGCTTGTACTGGCTTTTTGGGAACCAATTCTCTTTGGATGGATACCTTGCTTAGCCTAGATATAGTGTGTGTGGGGGGCTTGGACCTTCTCCAAAGCAATGTGTCTTGCCCTCTCAAGGAGTGGACGGGAAGTGGGGTAGGGGGGAAGGTGGAGGGAGTGGGAACTGGGATGGGTATGTAAAATGAAAAAAGATAGTTTGTTTTTATTTTTTTATTTTTTATTTTTGGTTTTTCGAGACAGGGTTTCTCTGTAGCTTTGGAGCCTGTCCTGGAACTAGCTCTTGTAGACCAGGTTGGTCTCGAACTCACAAAGATCTGCCTGCCTCTGCCTCCCGAGTGCTGGGATTAAAGGCATGCTCCACCACCACCTGGCCTGTTTTTATTAATTTTTTTAAAAATAAAATAAAAAAGAAAAAAATTGGATGGATGATGCTATCTTAACTTTATGAGGTCTTGTGGGTATGAAGATAGATCTAGATTTGACTAATGTTTCCCCTTCCCCAAAGGGAAGGCCTGGAGGAGCGCCAAATGGGGCTATTATAGGACGTTAAGACTCCTCTGTTACTGCAGACATGATGTCCCTTGTCCCCACTGTGTCCTGCCTCTGTATTCCCCAACATGCCGTTCACACTAGGGTTCCCTCTTCCCATGTCTTTGCTCTCCTTTCTTGGGCAGTGGTTCTCAGCCAGGGGTGCTATTCTGCTAATGTCTGTATACACTTGTCACAACTAGGGGACTTCTACTGCCATCTAGTATGTGGTGGCAGGATTGCTACTAATTAGTCTACAATGCAAAGCAGACTCCTGCAAGACACAAGAAAGAATTGTCCTATCTACAGTCGTTGTTGCTATTGCTTGGGCTGGTGAAATGGCTCAGGGAGTAAAGGTGCTTGCTGCTAAGTCAGATGACCAGAGTTTAATGCCCAGAACTCACATGGCTGAAGAGACAACTGACTTCCCACATGTGAACTCTCTCTCTCTCTCTCTCTCTCTCTCTCTCTCTCTGCCGAGATATTTGGGTTTAGGGCTGCTGGAATTTCATTTTCAGCCAGAAAGACTCTTCTGAGCACAGCCAACGTCCCATGGTGCCAGACGCCATCATCCAGTTTGCACCCCTATTGCTAAGGAAGCCGAGGCTCTTCCTACAGGCATCTCTCTCCAGATGCTTCTCTGACATTCTTTCTATTTGCAGGGTTGGTCACTGTGCTGAAAGCTCCTGGGTTGTTCTACAAGAAGGGTTGTGTTGGGAGGAACTCCAACAGGCCCCATATCTTTACTATCTAATATATTCCTTTGAAGTTTACAGTTGGGTAAGCACTGGCTTATTGGGAACAACCTGTTTAGAAGTGTTTTGTTTTGTTTTCTTCTCTGCAAGAAAGGGGAGAGGGATGACGATCCCAAACTTTCTGCCTCTGCAGTGCTGGATGAGCTTCTGGGAGCCTAGTCAGCAAACAAGCCCCACTCTGTGGCATAACCAAACATCAGGGCCATGAAGTGTGAGGCTCTGACTCTGGAGGCTTTGGTAGCAAGGGAACCTGGATATTTTTCTTTTCCGTTTTCTTTTTTTTTCTTTTCTTTTCCTTCCTTCCTTCCTTCCTTCCTTCCTTCCTTCCTTCCTTCCTTCCTTCCTTCCTTCCTTCCTTCCTTCCTTCCTTCCTTCCTTCCTTCCTTCTTTCTTTCTTTCTTTCTTTTTGAGACAGGATCTCACCCCATCTAGGTTTCCTGAGTGTTGGTATCTTAGGTGTGAGCCATCAGGCCTGGCTTGCTCTTTGGTTTATGTCAGAAAACAGACTTTGGTGGACTGCATTTGCAGCTCACCTCATCTTTTCTACATTATGAACTAAAACAATTGTCACCTTCCTTTTTCTTCGAGCCTTCAATTACGCGTGCGCGCGCACACACACACACACACACCCACACTCACACTCACACCCACCCACCCACCCACACCCACCCACCCCTGTAGCTCTTACATGAATATAATTAATCCTGATATAATTACTACAACTAATCTAATTGTCTCCTGTGCTTCTAAGGGACAGGGACCACGTCTTCATGACTCATCTTTAAGCCCTTGTCTTTGAAGTATTAAATGAGCCTGATGGAAGATGAGGCTCCAGGAAGTGCTTTTTGAACTAAACTGAAGTTCAAAGAAGCAAAATGGCAAAAATCTGAGCCACTGAACACCTGAGGAAAGGTACTGCTGGGGAGTTGTGTTGCGGAATATTTGCTTAGCCATGTAAAGATGTGTTGCATTTGTTTAATTATGTAAACAAGGCTGTTTTGCCTTGCCTAAGGCACCTGATTGGTCTAATGAAGAGCTAAATGGCCAATAATGAGGGAGGAGGTATAGGTGGTACTTTTGGGCTTGAGGAGAAAGAAAGGAGAGACCAGCTAGACACAGAGAAGCAGGAAAGTAGTAGAATGAAAGAGAGGTAAAAACCCTGAAGCAACACGTAGAGAAGAAACAGGTTAAATTAAGTTAAAAAAAAGTTAATGGGACAAGCCTAAGCTGGGGCCAAACATTCATAAGTAATAAGTTTCTATGTCTTTATTTGGCAATCTGGCTGTAGCAGGGGATGCTGGTCACCCCTCATCTTTCCTTACCAAGCAAACCATGGCTTCTAGTGTGGTTTCCTCAGTGTGGGTAGACTTGACCACCTCAAGATATGTGTTTGGAATCTGTGGTAGAGACTAGATGCTGAGAATTTAAGGCATCTCAGTCTGTCTGTCTGTCTGTCTCTTTCTCTGGCCTCGTCCTGTTTTTCCCTTACTCTGCTTTCTTCTGCCCTCCACCACACGGTCCTGGTGCCATGATGTTCTGTCCAAGTACATTGAACTAAGTAACCTTGGGATGACTTCTTTGAAGCCTGTAGCCCAAATAAATCTTTCCTTGGTTACATCGTTTTTGGCTCCAGTGATGATAAAGATTTTCTTGGGGAGGAGAGAATGGAGGCCTGAGAAGAAGCAGAGATTCATTGAGGACAGATAAATCAGCTGGGAAGGCTAAAAAATCGGCTGGTAGGAGAAGAGAAAGCCAGGGCAAGGGAAATATTTTTACTTGTTTATTTTTATTCATGTGTGTGTGCATATCTCTATATTTATGTGTGGTTACCTGTGGAGGCCATAAGAGGGAGAGTTGGGGCTCCTGGGGCTGTAGTTACAGGGAGTTGTGAGCCATTGGATGTGGGTACTTTGGAACTGAACTCAGGTCCACTGGAAGAGCAGCATGTGCTATTAACGATTAAGCCATCTCTGCAGCCCCTGGGTAATATTATTCTTTAATTCTCTAAGATGGCAGATATTAAAACTTGTGGCGTGCTCAGGGCAATGATTCAACAGAGACAGAGAGATGGAAGAGGCAGAAGTCAGGAAGATGCCAGATGAAGCCCTTGCATCTTGCATTAGGAGAAGGAAGGAGAGGGTTTTTTTTTTTTTTTGTACACTCTGTTAATTCTTGCCACAGCAGCCAGCCTGCCTCGACTGTCCGCCTAGGATGTTATGTCATCACCTGCTGCCAGAGGTGCCTTTCTACCGTCATTATGCCACATGCGCACTCCTTAAAAGTGCCCACATGGTCCTCTCTCTTGCTCTTGCTCCTCTTTTCTGTCTGTCTGTTTGTCTACCTGCCTCTCTCATGTACCCACTCCAAGGCAGCCTTTTGCTCTTTCACTCTCCCATCCTACCTCCCTTAATAAACCCCTTGCACTAACTCTGTTGCATGGCACATTCTCTTAGGGGCATACCTTGGCAGGGCCTGCCACGGTACTTCCATGTGTTTTATCCTTTCACTCTGGAGGGTGTACTGGCCCTGGCAAGGAACAAGCAAAGCCCATCTGTAATTAGAGTTATCTGCCCAGATTTAGCTCAAAGTCCAGTTTAAGATGAAAAGTTCCAGATCCTAGGAATACCCTTAGTTCCAGGCAAAGCAGGGCAGTTGGTCATTCCATCAAAGAGCAGGCCTGCTGTGAGAACTCACAGCTGGATGAAGGCAGGCAGGCAGTCAGAAGGCTGGACAGAGGAAGATGAGGTAGCCTTTGATCTTGGCTTCTGTTTTCTTGGTGACTTAATCAGTGAGATTGTAATCTGAAAGCAAAGACTGGGAGGGAGGCAGGCTCAGGGGACCAGACAGGGTGTGGGGCTCACTATGATGCAAAAGGAGAAAGGGAATTTCTAGCAAAGGTAGGCAGTGCTGGGTGGCAGCTTGTCATTGGTAGTCAGAAGGGATAGCAGTCAGCCTGAATGTGGTGGTTTGGGTACTCTCTGCCGTGAGCCAAAGGGCTGACATCCTGTTATAATCAACTCGTTGGAAAGAATAACTGTTAGAATATAATTAAAATGGATACATTATTGGCAACACGTTCTGGGTCTGTAGAACTGGGAAGAAACAGCAGAGGCCAACCTCTTGAGAATAAAAAATGACTCCATCCTCACCCGTGAGTGTGTGTGTGTGTGTGTGTGTGTGTGTGTGTGTGTGTGTGTGTGCGCGCACGCGTGCACGTGTGTGTCAAAAGTCAACTTCTGGTGTTGGTCCTTACCTTCCACCTTTTTTTGAGACAGCCCCTCCCCCTCCCCCGCCACTATGTACACCAGGTTAGCTAGGCTGAGAACTCTCTGGAATTCTCCTGTCTCCTCCTCTCATTTCTCAGGAAAGCAATGCCACGTCCTGGGCTGGAAAGATGGCTCAGTGGTTAAGAGCCCTGACTGCCTCTTTCAGGGGACCCAGGTTTGGTTCCTAGCACCCACAGGTTGGCGAATAACCAGCTGTAACTCCAGGTCCAGGGGATATAATTCTGGCCTCTGCGGGGACAGTATACACATGGTGCATAGACAGCAGATAAAACACACGCATTTTAAAAAAGGCTGAAAAAACTTAAAAACAAACCAAGGTGTAGGCTCTGTGTGGGTTCTGGAGATTCATATTTAGGTTCTCACGTTTGAATGCAAGCCCTTACCCATGAAATCCTCAGTCCCTCTTAGTGGATTTTGAATAGTGGATCCTTAAGCAGAGTGGGTACCTCAAGAATTTGCAAAGCCTGTGGGTTTGGAGCAGTAAGGGTTCACATTGTACCCCTGCCATTTACTGACCGGGCGCCTGTGACGCTTACTTAGCTGTAAAGCTTAGCTTTGTCTTAAAAATGTGGCCCATGTGGCCTGTGCTGGCCACCTAGCAGAGTGTAAGGACTTCAGAGCAGGCACACGCACGGTCCTGTGCTGACTGCCAGGACGAGGATTTGCAGTGTGCTTCTGGGACATGCTCAGGAGTTTCCAGCTCTGTCACTTTAATAAATACAGATAGAGGAAACTGCTGACCCATGGGGTGTGGCAGCTGAGCTCTGAATAACTGCTGTTGTCAGAGGGCTGAGGTGGCCAGCTAGAGGACAGAGATGGGCTGAGACAAGAGCCTGGCGTGGAGATAGGAAGTTCTTCGCATGCAATTCTGATGGATGGGACGGGAGCAGGGCTTCCCAGGTCTAGTGAGCTGCCTTAGGAGGTTGCTGACACACTGTCTCTTGCCTTCTGCTTTATTTTATTATATTATTATTATTATTATTTTGTGAGGCCTGAGATCAAACTCAGGGCCTTGCATAATCTGGGAGAAGGAGCCTCTCGCAGTCTTCATCCCAAGCTCATATGCTCTGCCTTACTTATTTTATCAGTTTTATTATTATTACTGTTTGAGATGGGGTCTACACTTATGTCAATCCTCCTGCTCCAGCCTCCTCAGTACCAGGAGGTTTATGTAAGCATAAACCTCTATGTTTGGCTTGTGTTCTGCTTCAGAAGGCAGGGACAAGAGGCCATTTTAGAAAGCATTTATTTAAAAGTTGAAATGTCCTCAGTGTAAGGGTTTTGCCTTCAGCTATTCTGCCTCATGAAGTGACTCATCCATTCCCTGGAGGCTTCTGCACAACCAGGGCTTTATTGAGCCAACTACAGACACATTAATTGTTGGACAATTGCTCCCATTTTGTCATGGCTTATAACTTGAAGGTGACTTTTTTAATATTTAAAATTAAAATATAATTACATCACGTCCCCCCTTCCCTCCCTTCCCTCCTTTCAATCCCTCCCATGTTCCCCTCATTTTTCTCCCACCCAAATTCATGGTTTCTCTTTTTTTTATGATGGTAACTTTTGAAAAGAAAATACTCAGTTATGGAGAACTCAAAATGCTTTTGAAGAATTCATTCTAAAACCCTTCAGTTTTGACTTTTTCTTCTATTGGGTATGAAGAGTAAAAATGTTTCATGACCCCCTAGCTTAATTAAGTTTAGACTTTCTTTTTCAAAAATTACATTTATTAATTTATTTAGTCTGTGTGTCCATGAGTACCATCGTGCATGTGTGGAGGTAGGGAACAGTCTGGGGGAGTCAATTTTCTCCTTCTGCCACCTGGGTCCCTGAAGTCAGGCTCGACTCTAGGTGGCTTCACTGACTGAGCTGTCTTGCTGGTTCTCATTTTTAGGACTATCATGTTTTGGTGGTGCAGGGTGTTATCATCTAACCACCCATAAGGCTGCACTCCTGGGTCCTAAAGGCAGCTGCATGTGGGCAGACCCTTGGGGGCGTGACCCACGTGCGTGCATGCGTGGCTACCTCCACCCCAGCACATGTGCAAGGCATGGGTCGCCCACCATCTTTGTTATCAGTGTCTGACGTACCTACGCAACCCACCCTGGTGCGCATGTGCAAGGCAGCTTTTAAAAGGCAGATGCGCCATTTTCTCTCTCTCTTCCCTCACTCTTCACGGTTTTTCTTGGGCCCGTGAGCACGTCTTTCCTAATAAACTCCTAAGTGGGTTTGTTTATGTCTCGTGTCTTCTTCCCACCCGCGGCAAAAGTTCAACACAGGGGATGGAATAGAACCCAGGGCCTCACATGTGCTAGGGATGTCCTCTAAAGCTAGAACCCCAGTCCCCCAGGTACTTCAGTTGTACTTTTGGCTGGCCTTTGTCACTTTGGACACAGCAGACCTCAGCTCTGTCAGCAGTATCTGTGGCCATGACCACTGGCCAGACCTTAAGGGGGCCAGGAAAGGAGTTCCTGTCTGTAGCTCTGGGAAGGATATCTGACTGTTTCTCCATCTGTAAGATGTGGGTGTTAGGACTTGATGAATCCACACGTGCTTAAAAAAGAGGTTTTATTTTGACTGGGAGTGGTGATACACTCCCTTAATCCCAGCAGATGCAGGTGGATCTCTATGAGTTCAAAGTCAGCCTGGCTTACACTGAGTTCCAGGCCAGTTACAGATATATAGTGATAACCTGTCTCAAAAAACAAGTGTTATTTTTAAGTGTGTGTGTGTGTGTGTGTGAGAGAGAGAGAGAGGAGAGAGAGAGAGAGAGAGAGAGAGAGAGAGAGAGAGAGAGAGAGAGAGAGAGAGAGAGAGGTTGGATGGGGAGGGAGTTCAGTTCTCTTGGAGGCCAGAAGAGGGTGTCGGATCTCCTGGAGCTGGAGTACAGGCAGTTGGGAACCGTTTGANGAGAGAGAGAGAGAGAGAGAGAGAGAGAGAGAGAGAGAGAGAGGGAGGTTGGATGGGGAGGGAGTTCAGTTCTCTTGGAGGCCAGAAGAGGGTGTCGGATCTCCTGGAGCTGGAGTACAGGCAGTTGGGAACCGTTTGACACGTGGGTGCTGGGAACTGAATTCAGGTCTTCTAGAAAAGCAGTACATGCTCTTAATCGCTGACACACTCTTTTTCTTTCTCTCTTTTTAAAAAAAGACATTTATTTATTTGTATGTGTATGTTTTGTTTGTGTGTAGGTGCAGGAGAGAGCAATTTGTGGGAATTAACTTTCTTCTTCTACCAGGTAGGTTCCAAGGATTGAATTCAGGTCATCAGGTTTGGTGGCACATGCCTGAGCCATCTCACTGGCCCTCTTACATACTCTTGCTTTCTGACCAGCCTATATCTAACCTCCTCAATGGCTAGTTCTGATTTCCTTTTCTGCTTTGCAGAACGGCTCACTCACATGGTGGTCAGGAGAAGGACTCATCTTTTAGCTATGTGGGCTACCTGGCCTACTTTTGGGTCCCAGATTTCGGTTTTCTCATATGATAAATGAAGGCCCAGGACAGTGTGCACTCTGAGAGGCGTTTTGGCTATGACAGGAGTGGGCTGAGGAGCTCCTGGTGGCCGGCCTATGACTTGATCTTAGAGTATATTTGCTTGCTGGTTCATCCCTGCTGACAGAGGACAAAAGATAACAATGTTCTCCAGAGGAGAGGAAAGGAATGGCTCTCACAACTCACTCTTCTCGGGGGTGGGGTGGGGTGGGGTGGGGTGGGGTGGGAGGAACAGCCGGCTCGAGGCAGGCATTTGCTGCTCTTGTGGTGACTGTAGGTTTTGGGCAGAGGACAGGCAGCGGAAGCTGGACTCATTTCTAGTGCTCCTGAGTCAGTTCTTTGCGGTCTGTTTTCATTTTTTCATCTGAAATGTTGTGAAATCCCAGACTGCAGCCACACCCACATACATTCTGAGTATATTTGTGGTACATTCCAACTCTAACTCTGAGGGCTGTGGAGAAGATCTCTCACCTGTCAGCACCCCTTCTCCTGGCCCTTGTGTGTGTGTGGGGGGATTTTGAGAGGTGCTGGGGTGGATAGCTGTAGTGGCTAATATGGATTGTCATCTTGATAGGACCTAGAATCTCTGACCTGGCCAGCCTCTGGGCACATCTGTGAGGAATGATCTCACTTTAGCTGAAGCAGGAAGACCCACCCCGAAAGTGAGGAGCATCATTAGGTTAAGGTCCTAACCCCATACAAACGAGAAGGGAAGCTGAACTTTCATTTCTTGCTGTGACTGTGGATGCCAGGTGGCCATCTGCATCAAACTCTTGTTGCCGTGACTCCTGCCATGATGGACCATACCCACAAACTTTTATGAGCCAAGATAAAGTTTTCTTAAACTGTGGTTGCCACATATTTTATCACAGCAGCAGAACAAGTAGCATACATCAGCCATCTTGGCTTTTCTTTTCCTGGATTGTCCAGGTTTTAGTACTGCAAGTCAAGTGATCCAGGACAGGTGGTCTTCCTTCCTCGTCTACATCAAGGTATGTCCAGCTTCCTCAGACAGGCTACCGGTAAATAAAGGATCCAGCAGGGCAGAGGCCCCAGAATCACCCGTGGTACTTCATAAATGTACCCTAGCGAGTCTGACTGAGTAGAACCTGGGGAGAGTCGCGCAGAAGGTTTAGGTACCACACCTTGAGAGACCCTACTGCAAGGGGTTAGGGAGGGAAGAGAGCCAGCGCCTGCCTGATTTACAAATTAGACACAGGACATCGTGAGTACCAGTCAAGTTTCTCCCTCCTCCCACCCTCCAGAGTAACTGGGTGCTGACAAAGCTTGGCTTTGTCCATTACAAAGGGTGACTCAGTGTTTTCTGGCGGGAGGCCCATCAGAGGGTGTGCCAATGGCAAGAAGTGAGTGTCCACTCCAGCTTCTATCAGACCACTGTGTTGCAGAACCAATGGCTGTTTCTCTGCCCTGAAGTCCTTTTGGTGAGGGGGTCAGGATGGCCCATCTCTGTTGTAGCCCTGATTTCTGGTACGTGGGGAGGCAGCGGCCACATTCTCAGTTCTGCTGCTTGTGAACAAAGCTTTTCCTAACTGGGTAAACGAACTACCTTCCTCAAGGACACTGAGGCAGAGAAGCTCCTGGATGACTAGTGAGTTGGTGCCAGAGGGGTCCATTCCTGCATCCATGTGGCAAAGAGCAGAGGTGCTCCCCAAAGAATGGATGCATTGATGGCTCCCTGAATCATATGTAGCAGATCTCTCTCTCTTTCTCCCTCCCTCCTTCCCATACTTTATTACATTTGCATTCCTCGTTCCTATTCTAGAATTAGCATATGGCAGTCCTGTAGGCATGGAAGTGTGCTGCTGGAAATGAGGCTGATGGGCTCTTGAGGGACATACCATCATCGAGGTTCCAGGAGAACAATTTGGGACGATCAGGCTAAGCCTCACCACTGGCCAGGGAGTGTCTGTAAGGCTCATCCAACTATTCTGAGAGCTCGGGCAGAGTGTGACTACAGACTAGTGGTGTGAGTGTCCCAAACAGTGTAGCATGGTGGCCAGGAGCACAGGCTCTGGAGCCTACTTCTCTGGATTGAGATATTGTCTGTGCCATTTATCAGGTGAAAGTAATTAACTTCTCTGAGCCTCAGCTTTCCCAACTTTAAAATGAGGATAATGTTCTCTAGGTTGGAAGATTCAATGAGGTAAGTGGAGGGTAGCCTGGATTGTTATCAGTGACAGGAAGCAACAGGGGCCAGTGATGCAGGGGTTGGTGGGCTAGGGCTGCCATGATGGAGTTCCACCACAGATTGGTGGGAACTTTGCAGAAATGTATTTTCATGCAGGCATGGAAACTGGGAGTTCAACCTCCAAGTGTGAGCAGGTCTGGTTTCTCCTGAGGCCTCTACCCTGCTTTCCTCTGTGCTTGGCATCCCTGGTCATCTCTTCTTCCTCCTCCCCTTCCCCCTTTCCCTCCTTCACCTCCTCCTCCTTCCCCTCCTTTCCTTCCTCCCTTCATTCTTCTCTTTAATTTTTTTGAGACAGGGTTTTTATGTAGCCTGCGCTGGCCTAAAGCTTGCTGTGTAGCCAAGGCTTCCCTTGAACTCTTGATGCTCCTGACTCCATTCAAGTGCTGGGGATTACAGGCCTGCACAACTATGGGCTGCTCCCGCTCCTGCCCCTGTTCCCTCTTTGTTCATCTGTCTCTCTAAGGGTCTTACTATGTAGCCCAGGCCCAATTCTCAAACTCAGAGACCCCTGCCACAGCCTCCCAACTGCAGAATCACAGGTATAAACCACTGCTTCTCACTAATTGTCCGTTTTGAGACAGGCTCTTCCTCTTTATCCCTGGCTGGCCTGGAACTCATAGAGATCTGCTTGCTTCTGTCCTGTCATCCCTCGAGAACTGAGATTAAACACACATGCCATAAAACATGGCGATTGTTGAGTTTTTGAGTATCTTGTTATTCTGAGGGGGCGGAAGCTGGAATTCTAGGTTCTAGAATTTTAGGTTCTTTAGACAGGTCTTGCTCTGACTGTTCTCAAGCTGTGGTCCTCCTGCCTCTACCTCCTGAGTGAGGTGATGGCGGGCTCACACACCTCTACCAGCCCTTTTCAGACTCCTTGGTAGCTTCAGAATTAACTCGGAATTTCTCACCATAGACATTAATCCTCTTGTTGATGTGACCCCAGAACACAGAGCACAGTGTCCAGACCTAGAATTTAAACTCCAGTCCTGGCTTCACCAGGCTTCTTGTCACCCACCTTTCTGGGGGAGCTGAAATACCTTGGAAAGCCAAATCATTTCTTAGGAACAGGCTTCCAGAAGGTCAGTGGTGCTATCTGGGTTCAAGTGTCCTCTTTGCTGTCGTTTCTGAGTCTCCTGGGGTTTAAGCTTCTTTTTCTTGATCCATGAGTTCTCAAGTACTTGATAATCATGACTAAATTTTTGTTTTTATTTGAATCAGGGTCTTATATAGCTTGGGCTGGCCTGGTACTCAATATGTGGGCTTGGCTGGCCTTGAACACCCTGCCTCAGCCTCTCCATTATGCCCAACTGTGGCTAATTTTTATTCTTGTCATTACTGCTCACTCCACCTCCCCATTCTGAGTGGTTCTGAATGTGCTGTTTTCCCTTGGAATGAGGGTGAGCTGGAAGAAATTCCTCTGGCACCACCATGCTCAAATAGACCTCAGGGAAGCTGGAAGAAATTCCTCTGGCACCACCATGCTCAAATAGACCTTAGGGAAGCTGATGACAAGCTGAACCAAAGCCATCAGTCACCACACACACACACACACACACACACACACACACAATGATACTAATAAAAGGGGGGCGGTGAAGTGACTTTGTGGGTGAAGGTGCTTGCTGAGCAAGCCTGGTAATTGAGTTCAGTCCCTGGGGAGTAGAGATAAAGGTGACAGCAGAGAGCTGACTCCACACAGTTGTCTTCTGACTGCCCACCCCTCACCAATAATAAGTAAAAAGAAACCACAAGAGTAGCACAAATCCCTCCACCTTCCTGTAGGTGGATTATAACAGAGCCCCTCTGCAGACAGAGCAATGGAATAAGCCAATTGTACAGCATAGTGGGTGGGACTTCAGGGTCCAGGTTACCTAGTTCCAGCCTCCGTCTCCCCCATGCTGAAAACAGGGCAACAGCCCTGAGCGTCATAGTACCACATAAAGGTGACATTGAAGACTACAAAGGGAAAGTGCTCAACATGAAGAAAGACTCAGAAATTGTGAACTCTACTGTTCTCTTGGTACTGGGCTTGTGACACACCAAGCATGTTTCATGGGAATGTTTTGCTAATTATCCTTCAGAGGCTGCCTTTCTTGAGATTAGCTTTGCTTTCCTTTTCTCTCTTTCTCTCTCTCCCTTCCTTCTTTCCTCTCTCCCTCCCTTCCTTCCTTTCTAGCCACAGGCTTTGATCTTTGAGAGAATCCTATTAACAATAATTTCGATTCTAAGCAATTGCCAGCAATCACCCCACCATGTGGCTGTCTGGGAAAGGTGTGGGACAACAGAGGATAAGTGTCTAGGAACAAGGAAGGTCCTGGAAGGACAATGGGCTGGAGCAAGCCTCCTCTGACCCCACCTTGTCCTCGACTTATGCCATAAACACCATATGCTCTTAGTTTCTTTTAAACTGAAGCCTTGTTCCAAGAATTGTCCTGAGGTTTCCTTAGAAAAGAAAGGAGACCCAGACCTGCCCTTGAATCGTGGAGGTGATACCACTCGCTCTCCACTAAGAGTGGCCTGAGATGTTTGCTCTTGGAATTTCTTCACCAGCCTTTACTGTAGCTGCGAGTGGGCAAGAGAAGGTCAGAGTGTCTTCCTTGGTTGTCACATGATTTCTGAGACCGAATCTGTTGGGAATATCATGTTAAGGCTGTTTATGTTGCATTTGTTTAACTTCATGAAGCTGTAATTCTTTGCCTGTCTCGAACATCTGATGGTCTAGTAAAGATCTGAATGGCCGCCGGGCGGTGGTGGCACACGCCTTTAATCCCAGCACTCGGGAGGCAGAGGCAGGCAGATCTTTGTGAGTTCGAGGCTGGCCTGGTCTACAAGAGCTAGTTCCAGGACAGACTCCAAAGCTATAGAGAAACCCTGTCTCGAAACAAAACAAAACAAAACAAAACAAAACAAAACAAAAGATCTGAATGGCCAATAGCGAGGCAGGACAAAGGGTAGGGGAGACTGGCAGGCAGAGGGAGTAGATAGAAGGAGAAAACTGGGATAGAAGGCACAAACCAGCTGGAATAGTAACCTGGGAAGAAGAGGACATCAGGGGCCAGTCACCCAGCTACACAGCAGTCCACGGAATAAGATTTAAAGAGACTGGGAAAAGCCCAGAGACAAAGGGTAAATGGAATAATATAAGTTAGGACAAGTGGGCAAGCAACAAGCCAAGCTAAGGCCAGATGTTTAAAAATAAGAATAAGATTCTGTGTGTGATTCATTTGGGATCCTGGTGGCAGGCCTCCCAGAAGAGTCCAAAGAGCATAGCAACATAATAACATTGTACAACTACAGAGTCTCTCACTGTCCTGGAGCTCATCGATTAGGATAGGCTGGCTTGTCAGTGAGCCCCTGGGAGTTGCCTGTCTCTGCCCTTGATCTGAGTGCTGGGGTTATGTGCAATGTCTCTCCAGCTTATGTGGGTGTTGAGGTTTCTAACTCAGACCCTCATACTTGTATGGCAGTCACTATCCACAGAGCTATCTTCCCAGCCCTTAACCTGGGCAGCCACTCTCTTTCTGTTGGAGAACATGAGGACACTGTAGGCAGGGAGGCAGCAGGAGCACGCAGGGCACGTCCAGCAAGTGCTGAGCGGCATAGCTTGGCTGGAGTGTTTTGCAGCAGGCAGAGTCATAGTGGGATCTTCCTTTGGGGAGTAGGAGGCCACTGGTGGTTTTTACATAAGGAAGAGACATGAGTTTGCTTTTGTTTTGATCAACATCCTAACCATCATAACAGCAATTATAGTGATCAATAGAAACCACAATTTTTGTGCTAGGCATTAGCTAAAATGCTTCAACGTGACTCATCTTATTTAATCCTACCTTAGAGGTGCCTGGGGAGAGAGTTCATAGAGCCCATTCACACAGCAGCAGGGCTGGGACAAGCCAGCTGTCCAAACAGGAAGCTAGTACTAGTAACTGGTCCTCAGTCTCCCTAAACCTTGGTGTCTTCATCTCTGATATTAATTTCATAGGGTTTTCCTAAGAATACTTGTAAAACACTTGGCATAGTGCCTGGAACACTATAACAACTCAATAGGGGTTAGTCACTGTGACTCTTTGGCTATTTCCCGTTTTAGAGTCTCCCTGCTATGCCAGGTGCTGGGTGGTACTAGTGAAATCACATGGGTTGAAACCAGTAAACTGGGCTCATAAAGTCACCCCTGTCAATGTAGGGTGAAGTAGAGGGTGTGCCTTCTGCTTTTGCTTGTGCCCTCTCTGGTTGCCTTGGTTACCAGTCTGGACACCTGGTTCTCTCCGAGCTTGTGCTTCTCCAGCTCAGGTCTGGGAAGTCTGTGTTGTTTTACAATGGTTTCTCTGGGATTACCCCTTTCGCCCTCTCTGTGTTTTTGTTGCAGTTGAGTGGGGACATAGGTTGTATTGACCCCACAAGTGTCACAGTGGAAGACTGAACAGAAGGGAGCTGAGGTAGGGACTGACTCAAGTCCTTCAGGGGAGGACATGTGAGCATTGGGAGGGTTACAGATAGGAGTGGAGACGGGACAGCTTTAAGGAATATTTTGGGTCTAGAGCTGATCAGCTGTGACAATTTAACACCAGAAGAAAGAAGTGGTATCTCTATCCTGAAGCTCAGATGCATCCCTTTGTTTTCCTTTCTGTCTTTGTTCAAAAGAACGTCTCTATGATGTCAAATCCCACTTCTAGGTCAGTCATTTCTAGTTAATCAGCTTTCATGGTTTTAAATTAAAAAAATTTTAAAATTGTATTTATTTTTATCTTATATGTATGGGTGTTTTACCTAAATTTTGTTTTGTTTGAAAGCAAAATCTCACCCTGTAGCTCAGGTAGGCCTGGAACTTACAGTAATCCTTCTGCCTCAGTTTCCTGAGTGCTGAAATTACGGGTGTGTGCTGCCAATCTTTTCTCAGGGAAGTTTTGCATTTCCACAATAGAAGTCCAAACAGAAATGCAGAATGACCCCTCTCTGCTCTCCAGAACCTGTGAGTGGCCACTCTGCCCCAGGCTTCAGTCTACTAAACAAGACAAGAGAGTGCTGCTCCACTCGGTCCCTCCTACCTGCTGCAGCCCAGCACCAGCAAGTCTTCTCAGGAGGGGCTGCTGTGAAGCCAGCACTCCTCATCACACTTGCTTCATCCCTTAGCCACAGGGGTCTCCCAGACTACAAACCCACCCTTGACCTTGACTTCCAGCTGCTCTTGGCATGACTACTCGTTTTCTGTTACCTCTAAAGTTCTACATCAGATTTCAGCTTTCTCTGATAACCCTTTGTCACTCATCTCTTTACCTTGACAACTTGTGGTCCCCACAATGTAGCTAGCCTTTCCCCCCACACTCCACTCCTGTTCCCATTGTTGAGATGCCCTTCCTTGACTTTGTATGGCTTACTCCTTCCCAGTCTTTAAACCTCAGTTAAATCTTCCTTGCTAGATCACTGCCTACCACCCAAGCAGGTCCACATCCCTATTTATACAGTCTTAACCAATCAATTCATTCAGAACACACCCTGATCACAGTGTGGTCTCATGTATCCCAGACTGGCCTGGACATACATTGGGGATAATCTTGAACTTCTGATCTTTCTGTCTCCAACTTGTGTGCTAGTATTATGGATGTGGGCCATCATGGCTGATTTATGTGTTGCTGGTAATAGAACCCAGGACTTCGTACATGCCAGCAGGCATTCCTCCAACAGAGCTACACCCCTAGTCCCAGAATATGATGATGATTATTCATTGTGTTCTTTATTATGTCTCTGCATTACAGTGTGAACTCTAGAAGGGTAGCCTGGCAGCTTAGAATGGACATGTCTTTCAAGTCCTTTTTACTGGTGGGATGCTGGTGGTGGATGAGTTATTCCCCGACTTTGCTAATCCCTGTTTCATCCCACTGGTAAGAAAGGCTACATACCTGAGCTTCAAGCAGAGACTGTGTCTTTTCCACTGAAATAAAAAAAATTACTTACTCATCTTTTGCAATACAAAAAGATTCTGCTACCCAAAGAGAAGGGAGAGACTTGGGGATAAGCAGTGGACACAGATGTCCATGCACACACTTTCCCTGGGTTGATGGATATAGGGGGAGCAAGTGGGGTAGATGCTGAGGAGAGCCTCAGAATTTGATTCTTAGCAGCCTTTCTTTGGCTCTTAAGAGGGAAGCTCTCAGAGAGTTGCTAGGCTTTCCTACCGATGTAAGGGCTTAGGACTTACAGGACCCTCAGATGGTGAAGGTACACTATCAGGAAACTGGCTGTTCAGGGTAAGAGGGAGGTGGGACAGTGACCACGGTGGGGCAGTGCAGGAGGTAGACATAGGAGGTCTTCTCCATTTGCAGTTGATTTGGAGAAAGGAGTTAGCAGGAGAGAGAGAGGGGGAGGGTTAAAGGTTTTTGTTGTGATGGTTTGTGTGTGTGCATTCACATGTGTTTCTATGTACACATGCACATGTATGTACGATACATGTGGAGATTTAGGTCAATCTTGGGGTGTTGTTCCTCAGGAACTGTCCACCTTGTATTTTTTGAGACAGGGTCTCTCCTTGGCCTGGGGGTCATAGACTAAGTTAGGCTCGATGGTTGGTGAGACCCAGGATCTGCATATTTCTGCCTTGCAGTGCAGGGATTGCGTGGGTTCTGGGCACTGAGTTTTGGTTCTCACATTTGCATGGCAGGCACCTCACCTCCACTGAGCTATCGCCTCAGTTTGAGGGTCAAAATTTTGAACCAAGATGGGATAGTTGATCTTCATGCTTTGAAGGAGACACAGGGATGCAGTCAGTGCAGTGGTGGTGACTGTCACTTGAATGAGCCGAGGCATTTTTCTGGGAAAGGGCAGATGCTTTTTACAACAGCAAGAAGGACAGGTAGGCTAGTGAAACATGAAGAGGTCCAGCTGAGCTTGAGATTTGTTTTTTCCTTTGGTGTGCAAACAGGCTGACTTGCTTTGAGATTGTACCCTACCTTGATTTTTACTTTATCTTTAGCATTCTGACATAACAGATCTTCAAACAATTCTCTCTGGCTGGACAGTGGTGGCATGCACTTTTAATCCCAGTACTCAGGAGGCAGAGACAGGCGAATCTCTGTGAGTTCAAGGCCAACCTGGCTTACATACTAAATTCCAGATCAACTAGAGTGGTTACACAGAGAAACCCTGTCCAAAAAAAAAAATCCTATCTATATGTGTCTTAGTTAAGGTTTCTGTTGCTATGAAGAGATGCCATGACCAAGGCAGCTCTTATAAAGGAAAACATTTAATTGAGGTGGCTTGCTTACAGTTTCAGAGGTTTAGCACATTGTCATCATGGTGGGGAACATGGCAGTGTGCAGGCAGACATGGTGCTGGCTACAACTTGATCAGAAGGCAACAGGAAGTAGACTAACACACCGAATGAAGCTTGAGCAAAGGATACTTCAAAACCTGTCCCCACAGTGACCCACTTCCTCCAACAAGACTGAATCTTCACCAACAGTCACACTTCCTAATAATGCCACTCCCTATGAGCTTATGGGAGCCACTTACGTTCGAACTACCACAGTGTGGCTATACACTGGGAAGTCCAAGCATAGATCCATCCTTGCATTTTCTTGTTCTGATGGATGGAGTTGCCATGTGGAAAGCCATGGGTGTGGCTATCATGAGATGAAATCCAGAGAGTCCAGGTCACTTATATGGCATAAAACTTATAAGTCCTGAAGAGTTGGGTGGGCAGATGGCTTTGGAGTGGGGGACACCCTTGAGTTGTCCAGACAGACTTGGGGTCCAAAGCTAGGTATAACGCTTATAAGCTGGGTTTCACTGATACCCTCCAAGCCTGGGACTTCATCTGTAGAGGACTGGGTCATGGTGGCTTTTCTCCTTCCTTCCCTGCTACAGTCGTGAAGTGTGCTGGCTAGTCACAGGGCATCCCCACCTCCCGGAGAGCCTGAACATTCGGAGTGCCCCAGGGTAAGACAGAACTTTTTGTCACCATTACTGCTGGTTCTTTCCTCTTGGCATCTATCCTCCAGTGTTTTGGGGAATGATGGTGTGAGGCCAGCTAGTAGGACTGGGAGCCAAATCTTCTCCTCTGTTTATTCACATGGTTTCTATGGATGTGGCAAAAAAGCAAACAGAAGTTTGACTAGATATATGCACTTGATATCCTGCAACATTTAAAACTAGTGTCTACTTACGTAGGAGGCTAAAGACATAACATTATGTTAAAATGAATAATAGCACCAGCAGGGAAAAAATGTGTTTTAAAGAAAAAGTTCTCAGCAGGAAGGAACGTGTAAATGCCTCACTGCTCTGAGAAGTGCTAGCTCTGCGTGTTCTCCGTGGTTCTGCTGTGCTGTGTAGGTGTGAGTCCAGATATTTTCTCCTAGGACACCCTCTTCATCCGGCACACAGGAGAGGGCTTGGAATGCAGAAGGCTCTGTGGATGTATGTGGTGCTGCTGGGATGTTGTGCCCAAGTGAAGAGTACTTGGGTCCCAACAAACTGTTCCAGTCGGTTGCGTCTGACTCCAGCTTGTTTCACCTGGATTCTACTTTGTCATCTCCGACATGGGAGGTCATTTGTTGTTTTAATTATTTTAATAGAATATCTTTTCATTTATTCTTTGACAATTTCCTACCTGTAACCAATGTATCTTGCTTGTATCCATTCCAACTCTCCCCCTTACTCCCCGCAAGTACCAGGACACATCCCCCTCCCCACTTCAAGTCCTCTCTCTTTTCTGTGATCCACTGAGCCCAGTCAGTGATGCTGGGTGCAGTGCTGCCTGATGGTGTTGGCTTGACCCCGTGCAGCTCTCGTACAGGTAGCCACAGCTGCAGGGCATTCATGAGAGCAACAGCCCTGCCACATCCAGAAGACCGTGTTTTATAACCCCCTCTCCATCTTCTGGGTCATACATTCTTTTGTCCCCTTTTCAATAAGTTCCCTGAGTCTTGTGGGGAGTAGTTAGCAGAGACAGCTCATTTAGGGCTGAGCAGTCAATACTTCACTTTTTTCCAGCACTTTGACCAGTTCTGAGCCTCTGCGTTGGCTGCTGTCCACCGAGGAGAGAAGCTTCTCTGGGCAGGCTGAGAACACTAATCTACAGGTGTAAACTAAGTCAGTTAGAAGGCAGTTTGACAGTGTGTCTGTCTATCAAGGCAGCAGTTGTAGGTTTCCCCTAGGGCCTATCTCTAGGTTCACAGTAACGGGCACGATGACATGGGACCCTAAACTGGAATGTTTAGGAATATGCCTGTACCATTGTTCTTGTACTATCATATGGGTCCAGATGGACACAGTCAATCGCCAAACATGGAGTAACTGGAACTTTATATTTAAGGGAGAAGAAGTTCTGATGTGTTTCTTCCCTCAAGGAGTCAGCATCCAGCTGGAGAAGAGAGAGAGAGAGAGAGAGAGAGAGAGAGAGAGAGAGAGAGAGAGAGAGAGAGGGAGGAGATAAATCGAGATCACTCTAAGTGATTGGGGCCAGCACTTCTTGCTGTGCAGACATCCTGGAAGGCAAGAAGTGCTGGGTGGGGTGTGCTGACAGCTAGCCATGCTCAGCCTCCTGGCAACCAAAGCAGGGAGAAAGGAGAATCTGGTATTCATTGTGTGGTTGTTTCTAATTTCCTTCTGCTTTCAAGATCCTCTTCTGAGGGAGAACAATGGCCCAAACAGCTAGGCTTGGCTTTCCTGGCACCTGCCCAGGCAAGGGGAGGGGCCAGGCACCCGAAAGCATACAATGGAGAGCTCTCCCAGCAGATGACTTCTGACATCCTTTGAGGGTCACGGGGGGCCAGTGAAGTGGAGGATAGCTGAAGAAACAAGCTTCCACCCCATTTCATGTATAAATGTTGTTTTAAATTTTTCCCTAAACCGCCAGGGTTCTGATGATGACTCAGGTGTCTGGAGGAGGTCACAGAGTCACAGGACTCCCTGCAGGACGTAGACCAGGAGCTAAGGGGCCATTGCAGTAGGTGGCCTGGAAGTAGGTGATAGTGGATACTGAGAACATCTACCTTATGGGTTCAGCTTAAGGACCAGAGCATGGGAGGATCCTAAACTGGATCTGCCATTTTCAGTCTTTAGAGTCAACCGAGGGCAGAAGGCCCAGGGTTGTGCAGAAGGAATTGGGTGGGGTTTCCGCTTTCCTTGCTGTCTTCATACTTGGCCTTTTATTTGTAGATTTTAGAACATTTATCAGCCTTTCTGGGATCATTTTTCATCACCAGATAATAGAATGGTTGCAATCATGATGGGTCCATGTGTGTAAAGAGACAAGAGGATCCAGAAGGTGAGTGTGGCCTGTAAAGATCTGGAAAGATGGTGTAAGGGTGGTAATCTGGAAGGCAGAGTGACTGACACGGCACAGTCATCTTTAAGTGATAATACTCAGAGGAGGGGAGCTGGACAGACTACTCAGTGGTTAAGAACGCTTGTTGCTCTTCCAGAGGACCCAGGGTTCAGGTCTCAGCATCCATATCAGATGGGTCATAACTGCTTTTAACTCCAGCTCCAGGGATCCAACACACTCTTCTGGCCTCTCTCTCTCTCTCTCTCTCTCTCTCTCTCTCTCTCTCTCTCTCTCTCTCTCTCTGTGTGTGTGTGTGTGTCTGTCTCTCTCTCTCTCACACACACACTCAATATTAAATCAAAAAAAGTTTTAAAGATGTGGCAATAGTTTGGTGAGTGGGGGCTTATGTTTGTAATCCTAGCACATGAAAGGCTGAGGCAGAAGGATCACTCATGAATTTAGTGTCAGCTAGGGTTGCATAGTGAATTCCAAGAGTATCCTAGGCTACAGAGAGAGATTATGTTTCAAAAATAAAATTAAATTAAAAAATGTGAGAAGGCGAGCAGGATTTTCACATTATTGTCACTTGAGTGGGATATGTTTACCATTTGTTCTATTATTTGTTTCATTTTTTTCTGGTGTTTACATTGAAGTTTTATTTATTGTTTTGCATTTTTTAATATTTATTTATTATGTATATAATATTCTGTCTGTGTGTATGACTGCAGGTCAGAAGAGGGCACCAGACCTCATTACAGATGGTTATGAGCCACCATGTGGGTGCCGGGAATTGAACTCAGGATCTTTGGAAGAGCAGGCAATGCTCTTAACCGCTGAGCCATCTTTCCAGCCCCTTGTTTTGCATTTGTTTGTTTAGTGTGTGTATATATGTGTGAGTGTTTATGTATTACAGTGGTCATGGGGAGGTTGGAGGAGAAATCTTGTGTCTCTACACATATGTTGGTTCTGAAGGTTAAAGATAGGTTGTCCAACTTGGTAGCAAGTGGCCTTACCTGCTGGGTCGTCTTGCCGTCCCCCACTATTTATTTGGGTTTTGAGATAAGATGTAGGTACACATCCCAGGCTGGCATTGAACTTGTGATCCCCCTGCTTTGGTCTCCCAACTGCTGTGATTACAGGTGTGCACCGCTATGCCAAGTTCCCAGCTGTGATATAACTCAGTTGATAGAGTGCTTGCCTAGAAAGGGCCAGCGCAGACATTGTCCCCAGACTCCCTCCCATGCTCTGCAGATCTCTAGTTCTTTATTGTCTTCAGTGGGGACAGGTGTGGTCAGTTGATATGACATCCTTTCAGTCATGATTACAGGATTGCACTGAGATGTGATCAAAG
The DNA here is from genome assembly GCA_028555095.1 of Dicrostonyx torquatus. Taxonomy (NCBI): domain Eukaryota; kingdom Metazoa; phylum Chordata; class Mammalia; order Rodentia; family Cricetidae; genus Dicrostonyx; species Dicrostonyx torquatus. The sequence goes on along the minus strand of JAQHUG010000462.1, from coordinate 66,654 downwards.
GATGAGTCATCATGAGATATTCTGGATGTGATCGGCGGTCATTTTTGCTTAGGCACTGAATCCCAGGCATGGACAGTGGCACTTCTGTGCTGGGGGCTTGTCATATCTTGCTCACTCTGGTTTCTTAAATGGGAGAAAGTTTTGGAGGGAGAAAGAACCTGTGGAAGTAACCCCTGTGTTCCAGTGGGACTGGAAATCCTGCTGCAAGGCCTGGAATTTTGACTTCCTGTTTGGCCTGGCACTTGTTCCCCTACATTTTTGGCCCCGACACATCCTTTTCCTCCCCCTCTCAGGATGTTTCCTCATCTGCAAAATGAGGGGGTTGTATTAGATCATATCTCAGGCCCCTTTAAGTTTGAAAAAGTGATGATTCTGCCTCCCAGCCACCCCCTCACTCTTCCCCCAGGCCTTTTGATTGACTATGGGAAGATGAGGAAGAATGTGTGTTCTATAGCTCCAGCTTCCAACATAGAATGATCTAGTCCAACAGATCAGTGGTGCCAGGATTGAGAAAACCCTGTTTAGGGAAGGAGAGACAGAGGAGGGGAAAGATTTGAAAGGCAAGTGTGTAAATGCTCTACAGAGAATAGACACATGACAACAACAACAACAAAAAGAGGAAGAAGACAGATGCATGGCCAAGGTCTACAAAGAGAGAACAGGAGTTGCTGGAATGGGATGGATATACTGATAACATGCTCACAGTTTGAATGAATAGATTTTAAGTGGCTGGCCTCAGAGTAAAGCAATGCTGAGAGGTGCTACAGTTTACATGTTTAATGCGCCCTGAAAAAAGGTTCATTGGATAAAGGTTTGGTCTCCAGGGTGCCATTGGAAGGTGGTGAAACCTGGTGATAAAGGTCATTAGGGGTATGCCCTTAAGGGGGATTGTTTAGGTGGAAGCTCCACCCAGCCCCACTTTTCCCATTCCAGACCTCACCCCTGAGAAAGCCTGCCAAGGGTCAGCTCCACCCATGAGATGCTCAAGACCATACCTACAGTGTATTTAAGACCTGATAACTGCACCTGCCATGTGGTTTCTCCTTCCCCCCTGGAGACCACCCAGGAGTTGCTTTGCTCATTAAACCTGGACTTCTTAATTTGGCCTGATCTGATTTATTTCATCGGCAGAGAAACTGAGTATTGGGGTACGGAAAACCTTTCAGGGATTGTGGGACTTTAGTCACTACCCCTTTCACTCTGCTTCCTGGCCGTAAGGTGAGCTGTTCACTTCAGTCTCCTGTAGCTGTAACTGGCTTGGCAGTTAGAAAGACTTTATCCTGGTTAGTTCATTGTAGTCACAGAAAGCTGACCACACATGGAGATTGATGGCATCCCCTCTTCCTGATTCACTATAGAAGAGTCAGACCCTGGGAAGGACCCTTCCTCTGGAAATGAGCAGGGGTGGCTGTTGATGCCTCGTGACAACTGAGGCTAATGAACTGGGTGGTTCTGTGACTCAGGCAATCGCTTCCCTATGAGCTCTATCACAACGGAAGTCACAGTTTCTCTTGCTTTTTACCAAAGTAACAATATAGTTGTTATTTCTAGAGTCATATAAAGGAAGATGAAAAGAAATAAGAATTGTATCATGTGCCTGTAACCCCAACTACTCAGGAGGCCTGAGAGACAAAGATTGAAATTGGAGGCTAGCCTAGGCAAGCTAGTGAGACCCTGTCTAAAAAGGAGTGAAGATGTAGCTCAGTGATAGAGAATTTGAGTAGCATGGACAATGTCCTGGGGCCCATCCCCAGTGCCCAGTGGGTATGGGTGTCTGTAGAGGCCAAAAGGTGTTGGAGTTCCCCGAAATAGAGTTACAGGCAGTTGTGAATGGCCTGACTTGGATGCTAGGAGCCCCGTTCAGATCCTCTGGAGGAACAAGAAGCAGGCTTAGGCTCTGAGCCATCTCTTCAGCCCTGAAAGTGATTTCTTAATGGCTAAGGCTAGAGGTGGCTGCTCTTTTCCTGGCTCCTCACCTTCATCTGCTATTTGGATGTTCTCTAGAACACATTGTCCTCTTCTGATCCTGGGCTCGTACAAGGCACCCAAAGAATACATACCAGCTTTTTTCACAGCTTCCGTTAAGTCTTTGTTGCATGGAAACCACACAAGGAGGTACAGCCAGACCCAATCATAACCAACAATAGGAATTTCCAAAGCTTCCTACTAGGCATAAATTTGTTTCGAGGTTCTGCTGGGGCTGGAGGGGGGATCTTTTCCAGCCTGTGCAGAATGAACAGATTGCTGGGGCGGAAGGGAGGGTCTTTTCCAGTCTGTGTAGAATGAACAGGATGGAGAGATGCAAGTAGTGTTTGGAATAATAAAAAAAAATTCCTCTGTTGTTGTTTTACAGGGCTGTAGTGGTGACCAGGAAGAAAACTGCCCCCACTGGAGGTTGTTTTTGTGACTGTTCTTTGGAGCATTGTTCTAAAAATGGAAAATTACATTTTGCCATGCCAAAAGAAACAACACCTGCAGTTAAAGAGACACCTTCCCTGAGGTAGCTTTTCAGAGCGTGCACAATCGTAGCTATGACCACTTCTGAACGCGCTATGGCAGAAGATCGATGTGTGCTTTCTTTTCTCATAAGGGATGGGGCATGGGCTTATCTTTGCGACTAGGGTGGGCTTCGGCAGCTATTGGTACAGGTGACTATCTATTATCCACCCAATAAACATTTGTCAAGCATCATTCGTTCTGTGACCATCTTGATGGGTTTTGCTTATTTGTTTACATTTTGAGTCATTCTTGAAATGTGACCCAAGATGGCTTCAAATTTATAATCCTTCTGCCTCAACCTAGAAGGTACTAGGATTACAGGTATGCACCACCATGCCCTGCTAGCTCAGTGCGAGATGTTCTGTTTCCTTCCCTGGCTTGTTCAAATTCCAGGGAGGTTGACCCTTGACAGGCATCTTACATCTTGTCACATTTTCTTCAGTTTTCAGAGTCAACACATGACTGAGGAGCCAGGCAGTATCTCCACACATCCCTCTCTCTTCTTGCCTCCTCTTTCTTCTCTCCTTCACCCCTTTCACTTTCCCTTGGTGAATCTGAAGAAGTAGAACTAGAACTTTAGTGTATCAATCATTACATTGTTCTCAATCCAGGACTTCCCAAAGTGTCCCATCACTTTGGGACAGTCTGAAATTCTTGTTCTCTGGTGGCAGACATTCAAAGATCTTTTTTGGATTATCTGGTTAATATTTAACATTTATCCACAAAGTATAAACTAATCAGGCTTTCAAATTTATCAGCCATGAAATGATATGTTTCAGACTGACTTGTAGTTTAGGAAGAATCTGGCTTTGTGATCTGATTTCATCTTCATTAGGAACAAGGACGTGGGATTACAGGGCTTGTTGCATTTCAAGCTCTTTGGAATTTTGCATATAACCACTGCCTATGCCATGTATGAATTCTAATATAATGTTTTGTGTGTTGGGTCATCTTTGGAAGGGTCCAGTATTCTTTCTGAGACCAGGTGGTTCTTGATATGGTCCTGTCACAAAGAGATGGAATAAAAAGAGTCTTGAGCCCTGTAATGAAATTGGCTATCTCAGTTTTCACGTGCATAGCAGTTTTTCCATTAGAGCAGTGGTTCTCAACACGTGGGTCTCGACCCCTTTGAGGGGGGTCACCTATCAGATATCCTGTATATCAGTTATTTACATTATGATTCATAGCAGTGGCAAAATTACAGTGATGAAGTAGCAACAAAATTATTTTATGGCCGGGGGTCACCACACCTGAGGAACTGTGTTAAAGGGTCGCAGCGTTAGGAAGGCTGAGAACCACTGCATTAGGACTCACAAGTCTTGCGATACAGGTCATGTGTGAGGGCTTTGCTTTCCTTTTGTGTTCCTTTGTACTTTTGTATTTCTCAGGCTGGTGTTTACTATGTAAACTGGCCAGGGAAGCAAAGCTTCTGATTCTCCTGCCTCCACCTTGTAAGAGCTGGAACTACAGGGTGCACCCGGGCCTTGTGCCTGCTGGGAGAGTGCTTTACCCCCAGCTGCATCCGGGTCCCAGAAGTGCTGAGATGTGAAGGAATCTTAAATTCATCAGATTTAGCAAATCAAAATTTAGGATGCCTGGTGGAATGAAAATTTTGGGTGAGCCGTGAGTCACAGGCGTGTCTTGAATGTTGTGTGGGCCGTGAAGGATGAAAATTGGTTCACCTGGGAATGCTGGGAAAGGCAGATCATCGGGAACTGTTTATGCAAAGGGATGAGGTGTGGACAGCATGAATTTTGTTTCTGGATTCAGATATTAATATATAAGTTTTATTGACCACGGACTGTAACCACACCTGGGTGTTTTATTGTGATTTTTTTCTCTTATGTGGGTGCTAAGGATTTGAACTTGAGTCCCCAACCTGGTGCAGCAAACACTTTACCCACTGAGCCATCTACCTAGTTCCTGCTGTTTTTGCCTTTCTGAGGCAGGCCTCGAAGTTCATAGCAATCCTTCTGCCTCAGCCTCCTAAGTGTTGAGGTTATAGGTATGAGCCACCAAGTCTAGCCGTTTGTACCTTTAGCCCAGTGAGATCCATTTTGGACATTTGGCCTCCTAAGCTAGGTGTGCACCTTTAAGACAATCATAGGAAACAAATTCATAGGTCTTCCAATAATGCTGAAGGCCTAGTGCAGGCAGTGGAGCAGAGAAAGGCACTCAATTCCAGTGGTTTCAGACACAGAGGCTGAAACAAACACTTAAGGTCAGAGGGCCAGGAGATCCCAGCACCCCACAGTCCTTTCTGAGATCTACTCCTCACCCCAACATTTCTATCCTGTCCTAGATGACAGAGGACATACTTCTGCAATCGGAGGAACCTGCAGGCAGTGCCTTTAGTCTACAGGGTGGTTGCAAGCTACGGGCACAAAGCTTCAGGAACTTTGTAAAGGTCTTGACAAGGCTTGCATGCTGGACTGGGCACCTGGTTACTGACCAGGGAAGCAAACCATGTTCCTAGCTCCAGTTTATGGATTCTGAAGCTGGCAATCATGCTTGCTTAGCTGAATCTATTTTCAGTCCTTTTTTTGCATATACCATAATTTTATAATTTTAGTTCATGGAAGTAAGCTGAGTGGCTAGTTACTGATGACTCATCTCACATTCTCATATGCCTGTTGATATATTCAGTAAGTGTTTGGGAGGACCGTCCCCTAATTACAGGTTTCAGAGTACATTGTTTGCCTGGCCCTATCATCATCAATCAAGGCTTCTTTTATAATCTATTTGAAGTCCTTTGGAGCAACTGATCACGTAGTGGTGAATTACTACCCACAGCTGCCTTGGTATTTGCAAACAGCATGCCTAGTGTCAGCTGCAAGCTGGGCGGTATTTTAGCCCCTTCATCTTGATAAGGCTGGTAGGGCTGCTTCTGCTTTCCTCTTCCTGCCTTGTGAGTCATTTACAGATTTCTTCTGCCAGGCTCACCCTGACTGTCTCATGTGTCAGACAGCAGCTTTCCTGATAATCGATGGATCTTGTGAGTCTGCAACGGTGGTCCCTCTGTAGAGACCCTTCCAGGCTAAAATTCCTGCGGTTGCTGATGATGGGGGTAGCATAGTTTTCAAATTTTCTTCCTCACCCAGATTCATAGTTTTCTTTACAAAGCCACCAAGAAACATGGGTTTTCTCTTCCCTGAGGTCCTTGACTAATGAATGTTAAAACTAATAGAGTGCAAAA
>JAQHUG010000462.1:41633-60394 GCA_028555095.1 Dicrostonyx torquatus | reverse complement strand
GGATTAAAGATGTGCACCCCTGCTCCGCCCTCTTGTTTTTTGTTTTGTTGTTGTTTTTCGAGACAGTGTTTCTCTGTGTAGCTTTGGAACCTGTCCTGGCACTAGCTTTGAAGATCAGGCTGGCCTCAAACTCATACAGATCTGCCTGCTTCTGTCTCCCAAGTGCTGGGATTAAAGGCATGCACCACCACTGCCCAGTTCCTCTTGTGTTTTAATTTAGTATATCCATAGTGAAGATGACTGATTTTAGAAATATATATATATATATATGTTTATTAGGAGTGTGAATTTTCTCTTCCTCCCCCTGACTTTTTTCTTTTCTTCTGAAATGATCTCATTCTGTAGCTCTATCCGGCCTGAGGCTCACTATTTACAATAGGCTGGCCTAGAACTCATACTATCTCTGCCTCAGACTGCTGGGATTAAAAGAAAGCATCTCTATACCCAGCCTTTCTTTATTCTTGAAATGTAAAAACCATTCTTAGTTTGAGGCTACTTAACACCATCAACAACATCAAACCAAACCTGCCTTGGCAAGACCTCAACCTTCCTGCTGTAGTTTATGGATCAAGATATTTGCTTAGCCACGCTAGGGGAGAAGAAAACAAACAAACATCTAATAAAAACCAATGGCAGTTCCTGGCAGGTTCCTTCTTTCCTCTGATTTCATATGCATTGTGCAGATAAACCACTCTTTCTGTGGTTATAGTCAGTTTCTTGCATTCTGCTGTGTGTGTGTGTGCGCCCGTGCGCACGTGTGCGTGTTTGTATTTGTTGAAAGTCAATCCTAGATGTCCTTTTCTTCCCCCCGAGACAGGCTTTCTCATGTGGGGGTTGCTGCATGCATGGCTGTTTACACGGGTGCTGGTGTCGGAGTTGGCTCTTGGGTCCTTGCACAGCTGTTTACATGGATGCTGGTGTCGGGGCTGGCCCTTGGGTCCTTGAGTTTGCACACTTTCTCAGATGAATCACCTTTCCTACTCTGCATTCTGTGTTTGAAGAACCTAAGGTACTGTACATTTCTCTGGGTTAATTTTACACATTCTTATGCATCGCCAAAGTCCTCTTAAGGCAGAAACCCACTGCAATATACTTCTACTTCCTTTATCCCCAGTCAACTGCATTGTGTTTGTGTGAGGTAAATATTTCCCTGGCAGTGACTAGGTAGTTATAATTCAGAACTTTTTATGACCTTGGAGCTTATCCATTTGAATAATATCCATCTAGGTGGATGGAGGCAAAGGTATGCATCTTAGACAGAATGACCTGGATGCAGAAGAATCTGGGGCTTTGAGAGTGAGGGTGTGGGACAGGTCCCCACCAGGTCCCTACTTGTCACAAATGATCTCTTTTGGAATCACCAATCCCCCCTGACCTGCCCTGGAATTTTTACAACCCCGGCCCCTCCTCCGTGGCAGGCAATGAACAAGCAGGTGTGGTGGCTTTATGTGCACACACATAGGTGTTTACGGTGGACTTTTCTCATCGCTCTCTAATTTACTGCCCCTCTAGATTCCTGTGTGGGAGGTTCTACCAGCAGCAGGAAGGAGATGGGCCTGAGCTCCGGGTTGTGTGAGAAATGAAAGAGATACCAGGCGCCAAACTTAAGCAAGCGATGAAGGTTGTAAGGTTGCAGTTTCTGCTATGGAACTTTAAAACCAGGCAGGTGGAGGTAGGTTAGTTCTGATTCTTGGTCCTCTCTGTCTTCGGAGCCATCTCAGAGTCTAGCTCCATCAGGACGGTCTTTAAGGACTTCTGGGAGTGGAATTACTGCTAATTCCAAATTAATTACTGACCAGTTACTGGTGGGGTTCAACTGTGCCACACCGTTCATGTGCTTTCCCCGGGGTTTTTTCCTCAGAATTCTGATTTAAAAAAACCTCTCCCAAATCAAAGTCAGACGAAATGATTCAAGATCAATGCTAGAGAATGACATCTCATCTTTTGCTCCACCCAAAAGCCAAGGCACTGGGGTCTGGTCGGAGCTCCAGAACACACTCAGAGCAGTGGGACAGCGTGGACTACACTGCCCCCTCATGGTCGTGATGTACAAAGCCGGCGTGGCCCACACTCGCCCACGTAGCTTAGCTTTCAGGGCTGGCTGGGCTGCTTGGCTGGCATTCCCTCCCACAGCCTCCTTGTTCAGGTGCCCTCTGCCTCAGCCCTTCCTATTTCTACAGGCCTTCTGCACATGCCTCCTATCCCTACTCGTTAACTTCTTTGGATGGTGCAGCCCGGCTCCAGTGGGGGCTCACTGAGAACAAAGTCTAAATCATACAACAATAGCTTTTTGGGCAGCTGATATTGTGTGGTCTGCACAAAGATCCTGAGGTAGGGCTTGCTTTAGAAACTAAGGGCATGGGGGTGGGGTGGGGTGTATTAGCAGAGGGAGACAAGGGATGGTATGGGCCTTGTGCTGAACTTGAACGTTTATGGTCAGTGTGCTGTATGCTTTGAAGGATGGACTGTGCGTAGGCACTGCTGAGACTTTACACATGATTAAACTCCCTGTGGTAGGTGTGTGGTCACTGAACTGCTTAGCAGTAAGTCGGCTGGGAACCTGTAAAGGGGTCTTTGAGTTTGTAGCAGCCTGGGATAATGGTGTGGTCTATTGATCTGGAGGGAGAGCGAATGACTTCACAGGTCTCCTCAGTTGACTGGACAAGGGAGGGCTAAGGGATACCCACCAGGCTCCTGGCTGGAACAGGATAGCCCAGAGGATGGAGATTGAATCCAGTAACATCTGGGATCAGACTTGGGGAGGGAAGGGTGGTATCCCAGGTCTGTGGGATAAGCTGGGTTAGAGTGTTGGACAGATGGTGGGACCTAGCTAGAGGGCTTTGCACTCTACTGATGGCAAACCGCGGAAGCCTAGAGGAAAGAGGCCTTCTGGGGTTTCTTGTGTGGTCCCAGGGCAGGCCTCAGTTGCCCTCCCTAAGTTCTGGTTCACATCACTCATTCCGGGACCAACCTCTGGCTCCAGCAGGTGGATGAAAAGACCAGTGCACACAGGCCCAATGAGATGCTTGCAGTTTATTCTGGAGAGGAGTGCAGGACAGGTGTGGAGAGGTCAAAGAGGCATAGGGCAACAATGGGGGCTCTTAGCAGGGGAATATCTTTGAATCCGCTGAGCTTTAGAAGCTTAGGCCTTGATTACACAGAGGGCTTGTTAGGATTTTCTCCTAGAATAAAGAAACAAAACCCCCACATAACGGTGAGTGAACCCCAGAAGTAGATGGCATATACAGATTTAATAGAGACAAAAGCTACAGTAAGTTCTGCAAGGAACTCAGGGTAGAGGCCTTGATGGCTTTCTGAAAGGCCTTAAAAGAGCAGGCAAAATGGCTTAGCTGTAAATGTTCCTGCCATCAAATTCAGCCACCTGAGTGTGATCCACAGGACCCACATGGTAGAAGGAGAGGACTAATTCCTTAAAGATTGTCCTATGACCTTCACATGTGTGACACATACCTACACATTCATACTAAATTAATACGATTCTTGGGAAAAAAGACAGTGGAGCTGAGTATGCTGGTACAAGCTCGCAGCTCCAGCTACTCAGGAGGCCGAGGTAGGAAGAACAGTTGACCCCAGGAGTTTGAGGACAGTGAGGCTATCTCTAAGAGACCTTCCCCCCAAACTACAACAATAACAACAACAAGCACGCGCACACACAGCGAGAAGAAAGCAAGGGATACCACAAGAATATCCATTAGCCTTGTAACCCCATAAATGATATGATACTGCAGTTGGGGAACCACTTAGAAGCAATGTGAGTGACAGATGTTGCATACCGAGAGCTTCAGGATGTTCTTTCTGGTCTTCTCGGGGAGGGTATCCACCAGTTTCTTCAGCTGGATCCCTGCATCTTGCAGTTCTGAGCCAGGGCTGTAAAACTCCAGGGCTGTCTTATAACTGGACTCTGAGTCCGTGAAGAGGATCTCAAGGACTTGAAGAAATCCTGGGCAGACATCTGAAGAAGCTGGAGTACAGGCAGAAGAAAGTGCATGGATTCAGCTTCTTCTCCAAAGGCTGGCCAGCGCCCTGCTGGACCAGTCAGTCTGGGCAGCAAGAGATAGCAGCCTTTGGGTGATGGAGGAGAATGTAAGAGCTGGTGAGGCTCCAAGTGTGGAAACCTGGCACCGTGTGTGCACTTTCTAGGTTACAACCAGCTTTTGGCTTTCCTGAGCTGCCTTTGGATTCCTGGCTTGGGTTGGCCATTGTTTCTGTCATCATTCTAGACAGAGCGGGTAACAGAAGCTGCCTGTCTGGCTGTTTGCTGTCGCATGGGGACTGGGAGGAATGCTCCTCACCATAGCTAATGGTGGTCTGTGCCACGTGTTACCGAGGGCATGCGACACAGTCCTTATGCCAGCCTAGCGTTGTCCCCAGACCTGGCCTGGATGATGAATGTACACATGCATTCTAGTCTGATGGCACAGCCAGTTTGCAGACAAGCCTCTCATCTCACTATGTTCCCCGCAACAGCAGTGCTGTGTGGATTGTGTTGTCTGCTTCGGTGCCTACTCCTGGGAACACAATTTCTTACCCTGCTTCCCTCCATCTTCTGACCTAGTTCAAATTTCCTGCCCCGGAATTCTCTGCATTGTGGCAAATTTGGCCTCACTGCTCTGACTCAGGACCCTACTCCTATTCCAAATATTCACTCCAGCTGGGTATGGCAGCTCACATTTGTCATATAACCCATGACACTGGGGAGGCCAAGGCAGGATGGCTGTGGAATCAGACCAAAAGGACGCCCTGTCTCAAAACCAAAACAATGGTCACTACAACTTAAACTCTCTCCATAATGTCACCAGGCAGGGTGTTTCATTTTCCAGCGGCTCAGTTTTTTAATCTGTAAAATGGGAGCAGTATTTCTACTTCACTGGGCTGTTATGAAAATGAAAGGGATAGTGTGTAAAATGGCTGAGGACAGTGACTAGCACATTGCAAAGAGCCTTAGCTGGTTTTCCTGTCAGAGTTTTAATATGTGAACATGTTGATATGCGAATATCCTGCCAGTTTAGCCACCCACCTCTATACATAGCACTGTTACCTAATTAATAAACACTTTAATCCAAAATGATGTCATTTCCCCTGAAAACAAATAAAAGCGTTAGGTTAAAACAACCATTTCTACTTCCCCTTGATTTGGGGTCTAAATTCCCTTAGTCATAAAACCTGTATCCACGGGCATTATGAGCCTTTCCAAGTACATTAATTGGGGTTTGGTTTTAGACAAATAATACAGACTTATCAGAGGGCAGTCAGGGAAGCTGATGGAGGGAGAAGTTTTCCCAACCCCATTCCCGAAGTACAAAATGCCTGGAGGGAGAGAAATTGGCCCATTCTCCCTTGCTCCCTTCATTCTTCCTTCTCTTCCCTCCTCCCTCTCTCATTTCTCTTCCGTTCTTCATAGAGACCTCTAATCCCTTTTCCAGAGGACAAAATGTTTAGAAAACTCCACCCGGCATTGGCAGCTTCCCAAAGGGAAGATCTCTTTCTGGAATATTCCTTTCCTTCGGAACAAGAGACTTTGCCTTGGGTTTAAGGGCAAGAGTCTCTGCACTTCCCCTTCCAAACTGACTGCCAGAGTTGTGTGGGGACATCCCCTAACCTGGAGCTCTTGGTATCTTTAGCCAGTCCTAGTTTGGGTTTCAAAGGGCTCCTTATCCCTACTCCATTTTTGGGCAGACGTACTGGTCTAGATGGGCACTCCCCATCTCCCATCCATGTGTCCCTGACTCCTGGAGTTCAGGGGTTCAGTATTTAGAAGGTGTGATTCTAAGCTTTCTAACAGCTCAATGCTTTCCCCAAGGTCCCAAAAGACTTTGGCCATCAGATTCAAGCTTTCTGAGAGTCACCATGTTCAGGCCCTCCAGGCAGCCACAGAGGGACTGGCCACTTCCTTCTGTCCTTGGGAGAGGGACCCTTGGTACTTACCTGAACTGCAGCAGATGGACAGCAAGGCAACAGTGATTGTGAGGATGGTGATCTTCATGGTGGAGTCCAGGAGGCTCTGGCTGTCTCTAGATGTGGGGCAAGTGTCGTAGTGTGTGTGAGTGTGTAGGGGCATCAGGTGGCTTTTTATATGATTCAGGAAGCACATAAGAGGTCGGGGGCAGGAACTGGGTACCACTTAGGATATTGCATTATTTACTTTGTTATCTTCTCTGTGGAATAAGTAAATAATCTCTTCTCTTAAACCCAGTTTCTGTTCCCATTGAAACTGAGCTCACACAACAGGCCACTTGTGGGATTTACAGGCAGTGTGGGGAACTCAAGTCAGAGGTTATGGGAATTTGGACACCTGTATCTTTTTTTGTTTGTTTGTTTTTTTGTGTTTTTTTTTGTTTTGGGTTTTTGAGACAAGGTTTCTCTGTAGCTTTGAAGCCTGTCCTGGAACTAGCTCTGTAGACCAGGCTGGCCTCGAACTCACGGAGATCCACCTGCCTCTGCCTCCTGAGTGCTGGGATTAAAGGCATGCGCCATCACTGCCTGGCATCTGTGTCCTTTTTTTGAAGTCAAGCACTGGGCACACTGGGTTCCAGGAAGCAACTGTAGACTTGCCATCCTTGGTGAGCCAGAGGCTGGAAGCCCTTCATCAATCACAGAGGACAAAGACCTAGGGCTCTAAAATGTCACTGGGATACTCCTATGGCCTCCCTCCAAGGAAAGTGGCGAGACTTCAAGCTGCAAAGGTCATGATTCTTGGGCATCATTGGTCAGGTTAGATCTTGCACACAGCAGCTGTGGACAAATGGAGACTTCTCCACAGTATACATCAGAGACCCAGGCCCCAGATTGGGTTTGGTCTGTTCCTCCCCAGAGCAGTCCTTGAGTCCTGTCCTTCTGATGGCTAGTTGAGGGGCACCTTTAGTCTATCTGACGTGGCCTCTTCCTGGCCTTTGCCCCATAGCCTCCTCCCTCTTGTTCCATTCTCTCCCAGGCCCTCCCACACTCTGCACTTTCCTGTTTTCCTTCCTTGGCTATTCTTTCTTGATGTTGACAGTTCTTAAGTGTTTGTAGTTCCCAGGCTTTCACCTTAGCCTGCTTGCTTCCCAAGGTAGTGTTTACTCTTTTACTTCTCTATGTCCCTATGTCTCAGCATATAACCTAGCTCGGTTGAAATCCAGACCTTTTCAGTTTCTTTGCTTCCCAGCTAGCACTTCCTGGCCATTCTCCATTTCCACAAATCCGTTCAGATTTCAGACTGTCTCAAATGTTCATCCATACGCTTGGTCAATAGATGCCCAGTACCTACAATGTTGTAGTAGGCCTGGGAATTGGGAAAGACCTGGAGAGGCATTTAAAAGCCCCCCTCATAAACCTCCTGCATAGTGGCTATGAGGAGTGTGGTCAGCCAAGAGCCAACAACTTCTAGTTAAATATGGCGTCTGCCGCTGCTAGTTTGCACCCTCTGTGGACATCTGGGTGCAGGCTTAAGTTATAGGGTTTTCAAGATGGTCTGGATGCTGCATTAGTTTCTGCTGCTTATCTCCATCCGTCCCCTTCTCCAGCTCCCTTCTTCCAAGTTCACTTATGGGGGCTTTTTCCCCCCATTTCACTCTTCCTTTCTGACTGGGTCTCTGGCTCAGGTCATGAAAGGGCAGTGTTGTTCCTGGGCAATGGCTTTGTTCAGACTCAGGGGGCACAGGCTGGAGGTTGACATTGAGATATGGTCCCCAGATTGCTACCATCAAAAGTACTAGATAGGTTCTTTCATCCTGGCCCTGGGGAGAGCCCTGCTTGGTGGGAGTGGGCCTTTTTCTTGTCCTGGGATCTGTGAAACTCCTTCTCTGAACCTTTGCAGGGGTGTGTCATTCAAGGTTCTAAGAGTTAAGCTTCTTAAATTCCAGAACTGTAACATGAGGGCTGGCTTGCTTGTTGGGGGTTTCTGTCCCACCCAGTACCCCACAGCCAGCAAGCCCCAAAGAAAAATCACACAGAGGTCTCCATAAGATTATAAACTGATTGGCCCATTGGCTCAGGCTTCTTACTAGCTCTTGTAACTTTTATTAACCCATTGTTCTTATCTATGTTAGCCACATGGCTCAGTACCTTTTCTCAGCTGGGACAGGGACACATGCTGATTCTTTGGTGGACTAGGCAGGAATGGCGAGGGAGCTTCCTGCTTCCCAGAATTCTCCTGTTCTCACCTCTATTTCTTGTCTGGTTTTCCCGCCTATACTTCCTGCCTGGCCAATCAGCGTTTATTTAAAACATGATTGACAGAATACAGACAATTCTCCCACACCACAAACCATCCCTAAGACACCCCCCCTTTGGTTTCCAAGCTAGAGTCCTAAGCCTGCTTAGCACGGGGCAGGGTGTAGGGGGCCTTCCATCTCTGGCTGCACTGGGTATACCATGCGAATGCAAACTCCTTGGGAAAGAGAAGCCACTTAGTTACTAGCACCGTGAAGGCAGTATTGGATTGGTATATATCCCACTGGTCCCTCTACCTTCCTTACTTCCTGCATTGGCTGTGACTGGCTTTGGGGAGTCCTGGTCACTAGAGTGATGGAGAACTTCGAGATTTGAGCTAGGAGTCTTCTGCAGTGATATGCTTTGGGCCTGAGTTCAGAAAAGGTCAGGAGGAGCCTCATCCACAGCCTGAGGGGACTGATGGGCCTGGATACTTCATATAGTTATTTGGATTCTTAAGTTCTTAAGTCACCTGGCCCCTCCCCCATACCATGCAGTGTGTATGTGGATAACATGTGAGTATGTATGTGGGTGCCAGGCTGTTGAGTCATGTTCAGTGTCCCCTAGGGAGCCCTTTCCTTTTTCTTACTTACGCATTTAGTGGCAATGACAGGAGGGAGGGGTGAAACCAACCGTGCCCTCCACCAGGTACTGCCAGGAGATATTGCCTAAGACTAGATGTTTATCCCCTGGCTTCAACGCTTAGTCGATCCCCAAAAGCAGAAGCTGGAGAACAAGTCCCAGCATGGCCCAGAAAGCAGGTTGGAGTTCTTGGGTGGGCCATTCTGAGCCTAGTGAGCCACAGAAGGACTGGTCAGACCATAGGTCAGTTCATGAGGTCAACTTGGGGGCAAGTTGTAGAGTCTCTGCCTCCTCTCCCAGTGACTAGCTTCTGTGATTGCTCAGGAAATAGCTGTCAAACAGCAGATTTTCCCTCATGACTTTGATTCATTTTCTTCTGCCCCAAAGCTGATCCATGCATTGATCTAGAACCCTCCTAGGAAGGGCTTGGCTCTTTTTGATGATTTTGTTGTTTTGTTTAGCAGTGATGATGTCTTTTAGGGGACCTAAAATAATGGCCATGTATCCTCCATCTCAGACTCTAAAACGCTAAAGGAGATTTCTAAATTATAATCGTGAATATATATCTAGATGACAGAATTCAAGTAATTAACCATAGCTCAGTTCACCTATGACACAGTTACATGGAGATGCGATGCAATTTAAAGTTTAAATTGAAGTCTACCTGCAATGAGGTCGAACCCAGTGCAGTTTCCATCAAAATGTTGTAGCCTCCTTGGACTTATTGTGAGAACTGTGCATCTCTTCTTCACTTGTTTAATTTTTGTGACATTTACTTGTCTTTATTGTATGTGCATGTGCTACAGGGCCCATGTGCAGAGGTCAGTGGACAGCTTTGTGGAGTTGGGCTCTCTCCTTCCACCTTTACATGGTTCCAGGGATTGAACTCAGGTCATCACGCATGTATGGCAAGTACCTTTTTCTGCGGAGCCTCTTGATTACCTCACTGTTTATCTGTTTTTTAAGACAAGGTCTCACACAGCCCAAATTGACCTGGAACTTGCTGTATAACTGAGGCTTGTCTTGAACTTCTGATCTTACTGTTCCCATTTAATGCTATGTCTCCTAAAATTGTTTGCGTGCGTGCATGCGTGCGTGCGTGCAGGTGTGCTAGCCTGTGTGGGCATGTTTAGAGGTCAGAGATTCACAACTGCTGCCTTCTACTGTCTCTCTTCACCTTGCTTTTTGATATAGGGTCTTTACAGAGTCCTGGTTGGCCTGGAACTCAATAAGTAGACCAGGTTGTCCTTGAACTCAGAGATCCACCCATTGAGTGATCAGGTTAAAGGTGTGTGGTACCATATCAGGCTACACTTTATATTTTGAGACAGGGTCTCTCACTGAACCTGGAGCTCATCATTTAGTCTAGACTGGCTGGATCATGAGTTCCATGGGTCCCCTTGTTTCCTCCTGCCCAATGCTTGGGTTTTCCATGTGTGCCACTATGCCTGGCTTTAGCACTGCAGAACTGCACTCAATTCTTTACAATTGATTGCACAGCAAGTATCTTACCCACTGAAATACTGCTACTTTGAAACACATTTGATCTTCTTTTATACTGTAGAATGTCAGATTGTATGACTCTGCTATGATTTAATTTGTTAGTTCCTTGTTAATGGACACTAGTTTCTAGTTTTTCTGTCCTAACAAGCCATACTGTGTTTATTTTCTGCTCTGTGGACTCTTTCTGTATGGGACATGCCTAGGTTTAGACAGGCCCTTGTTGGAGTTGGCTCTCTCCAGCCTGGAAGCCCATATCTTCCAACAGCAAAATGGGTATTGGAGGTGGTGGTCAAGGCTGGGAAGCTGGGAAGGAAAGAGAAAGATGTTGTCATGCTGAGGCGTCCACTGTTCTGACTATCAGAAGGTCTTGGCCATTGTTATAGCTTGTCATTCAGCCTGCAAACATCTGTTCACCACATATGTGTCCTTCAAGGCTGCAGAGTGGCATCTTGTAATCAGACAGCACCCTCAGGCTGCCAAGTGTACTCAGGCATGAAATGCCTTGGCTGTCTCTGGAGCCAAGGGCTTTGGGGAGGGTGAAGGTAGGCTTTGATTTATTACAATATGAATGCTTTTTTGGCTCCTAGCTAGGCAGTAACTGTCTCCACGAGGTGTGACTGAACTGAAGTTTGGGGATAGAAAGGTGGGGCAGAGGATGAGAGCTGGGGATGTGCCTTTCTAAACCAAGGGTGTCCCAGCAGAACCAGCAGGTTCTTCATTTGGGACTAAGTTCCCTTTGAGGGGTGTGGATAACGAAACTCTGGGACTCTCGGTTCTGCAGGGAGGAAACTGGTTCCGTTCCCTTCCTCAGGCTTACCCTGAGGATTTGGAGGTTGACAGAAGAACAACTCAACTCACTTGTTGGCCTTTCCCAGGATGCTTGCTTACTCTGCCGCTTACCTGTGCAGGTTCTTTCTTCTGCAGTGAGTCATTTGGGCTCTGCCTTCTGTGCCTGCCCGCTGCCACATGCCTTGCTCTGAGCTTGTATCCACTCACAGATTTGGATAGCTGCTACTAAGGTTTCTCTGTTTCCAGTGTGAACTGTGGGTTACAAAGTTCTGCTCTCAGATGGTCATCACAGGGAAAGCAAGCTGATGTGGTGGCAGATATGGACCAGCACCAAATTCTATTGCTGATTGACTGAGCTGCCTAGCAGTGCTCTAGCTGCCATCTATGCAAAGCGGGTGGGCGCAGATCATAGGTTCTTTTAAACTCCAAGAGTCCAAGGACCAGTTGATGTCTTGCCCAGAGGAATCTAGTGAGGCTCCAAAGCTGCATCCCTAGCCAACTGATGCTCTAGATATCCAGACACCTTGCCAAGCAATTTTAGTCCATCATCATGAACTAGGTGATTCAGGGTCCTCAAAAGAGGTGCTCCCCAAATAAAACAGCATTTCCATTTTTCTATCTAATCTATCATCTATTACTTATATTTGGTATTTTTCTAACTAATAGTTATGTTCTTATGTTTATATATTTATATAGAGCATATATGGCACACATGCATTGTGTATCATATAATATAATATATAACATATAATTGAAAACTTATAGTTTATTATGTTGCTAACAAAGATAAAACTACATGATTAAAATTTAAAATTTAATGTGTGTGTGTGTGTGTGTATGTGTGTGTGTATGTGAATGTGTGCATGGCGTATGTATGGAGGTCAGAGGACAGTTTCTGGGAATCATTATGTGGGTCCCGGGGATTGACCTCAGGTTGTCAGGCCTGGAGGAAAGTCCCTTTACCTTCTGAGCCATTTCTCCAGCCCTAAGATATGATTTCTTTCTCACGCTTTTCTTGTGCTAAGGGGGGATATAAATTTGATCCTGGTCATCTTGGGGAGCATTCCTAGGGTGGTGCCTAACTTCTTCACTTTCTGTTGCATCTGGGACTTGATGTCACCTGTCAGCAGAACACCCTTGACAGTGGACAACAACTGGTTCTGAGTGTATCCCTGAGGTCCTCACACCACTTTCTTTTTCTGTCATGTCTAGCCATGCCTGGGTGCTCAGCAGTTTGGCTGCTCCTAATCTGTACTGGGGCCTGGGAACTAAGTGTCCGTAAAATCATGCCAATGAAAACAAACAAAAGTCAGAACACACACGAATATGTATAAAAGCACAAGTGTTTATTCAATGGTTTGCATATTTATCTAATTGTTCTTTTTTTTTGGTTATAGTCTGATATATTAAATGTTACATAAATAGCTAGTAAACCAATAAGCAGATTTTCTCAAAATCAAAAATACTGCAAAAGGCAAATTTTTGGCAATTACTGAGTTGTACTGTTTATAATTTAATTTATTTTATACTTTGAGATAGGATCTCACATAGCTTGGGCTGTCCTTGAACTCATTAGGTAGCCAAGAATGACCTTGCGCTCCCCCAGCACTCCTAAGTGATGTGTTGTTGGGGTTTGTATTTATCTGCTTGTTTATATATGTATATGTAAAATATGTAAAAACACTCATGGTTTTGTGCATGTTAGGCAAGTACTCTACTGACTGAGCCACATCCCAGCCCCTGATTTACTCTATATAAAGAAATAACAATAAAAAGAATGCATCTTAGTTCTGAAGATATAAAAATTCAGTAAATGGCTTCCCTGGTGGCCTACAAGGTTAACTTACCAGATGAAATATTGCACTTTGTCCCCTTAAAAATAAATATTCCAGTGGGTCTAGCGGGATGGAATTAAAACACCTCTTTCAAAAGATTTTAGAAATTGAATTAGCTGGAGGGTGGTGGCTCACGCCTTTAATCCTAGCACTTGGAAGGCAGAGGCAGGCGGATCTCTGTGAGTTTGAGACCAGCCTGGTCTACAGAGTGAGTTCCAGGACTGGCTCCATAGCTACTAAGAAACCCTGTCTTGAAAAACCAAAACCAAAACAACAACAAACCCAACTTGATTTAAATTTTTTATTTTTATTTTCATATAAATGTACTGTATTATATCATTTCCCTGTTGAATCTCCTCCTTAAGCTCCTTCCATGTCCCATTCCACCCCTTCACGGCTTCCTTCTCTTTTATTATTTTTACATATACATAAATAAACAAGTAGATAAATACAACCTGTTGAGTTCTCGCAATACTGCATGTTTGTATACATTTTAAAGTCCGACCATGTGGTATTGGACAGCCAATCAGGGCCTCATCTCTGGAGAGACTCAGTAGTCATTCGTTCCCTATAGCTCCACACCTAGGGGTGGGGCTCTGTGAGATTTCCCCATTCACGTTGGCTTGCCAACTGGTGTTGTCATTGTTCGGGTCTTGTTTAGGCAGCCATATTGATGAGATTTCATTTTATGGATGTCTTTCTCTGTCCTATATAGAAGACATCAAAGGTAAGTTGCTCTGTTTAGCATCAAATTCATGATTCTCCTGCCTTAGTCTCCTCTGGGATGTGATTACAGATCTGAACTGCCATTCTCAGCTGAAAACAACTTCTCTTTTCTCAGTGTTTGTAATGAATGCTTTGGTCACCTTGTCGAAATCTCACTAATGTGTGGCGAGGCAGCACCCAATGAGAAATGGACGTGAGAAGTTGTCTGGAGCAAGCTTCCAGGACTTCAAACTTTTGTGCCCTTATTGATACAAATGTGTTGGGCAATAAAACGGACTCACAGATAGGCTAATAAGTTCAATTTAATCTTTCTTCTGGGTATGCACATTATCAACATAAGATAATGTGCCCCATGAACAAACACTTGTCAATTAAGCAGGTAGATAAATAATAAAAATGAACATTTTAGGGATCACCTACATGACTGAGAATTCTTAGAAATAATTTTCATGTAAAAGATGATTATTTAAAAATAAATAATAGACTCTGGCTAGAGAGATGGCTCAGTGGTTAAGAGCATTTGACTGCTCTTCCAGAGGTCCCGAGTTGAATTCCCAGCAACCTTTTGGTGGTTCACAACTACGTGTCATGGGATCAGATTCCCTCTTCTGGTATGCATGAAGACAGAGCACTCATACATATAATACATTAATAAATAAATCTTTTTTTAAAAAATTAAAAAAAAATAACAAACTCAACAAAAACAAAGCACTGCTTTCTATGGAGTACTATTTCAGCAGAAGCATTTACCCCTGACTATGTTGAGACCTGCTGATGCCTGGTGATCACAAAAATTAGCTTGAGGGGCTGGCAAGATGGCTCAGCAGGTAGGTGTGCTTGCTGTCAAGTATGAAGACCTGAGTTCAATCCCTGGCATCCAGAAGGTGTAAGGAGAGAACAGAACCTGACAGATTGTCCTCTGAGCTCCATATGTATGCTGCGGCATGTGTAAGTATGCACAGGTACATGTGACAAATGTTCTCCCCTAAATAAATAAACTATAGCAAAGAATTAAGAATTCTTTTTTTTTGTTTTGTGTTTTTTTTTTTTGTTTTTCAAGACAGGGTTTCTCTGTGGCTTTGGAGCCTGCGCTGGAACTAGCTCTTGTAGACCAGGCTGGTCTCGAACTCACAAAGATCCGCCTGCCTCTGCCTCCTGAGTGCTGGGATTAAAGGCGTGTGCCACCACCGCCCAGCTGAATTAAGAATTCTTAAATGTACATGTATATATTTTTATTTTTTTAACTTTAAAATTAATTTTAAAAATTCTTTTGAGATAGGAGCTAATATGCAAAGGTAGCCTTGGCTGGCCTGGAACTCACTCTGTAGACCAGGCTGGCCTCAAACTCTTAGTGATCCACCTGCCTCTGCCTCCCCGAGTGAGCCACCATGGGCAGCAATCCATGTTTATATTTTGATCATATTTGTAAGACATTGTTCTTTTATTTTCTCCACTTCCACTTCCAATGAACCCCTTCTCTGTATTGCTTTTAGCTCCTTTTCCTGCCCACACTTGAGCAGACAGAAGGCCCTGGGTCTCAGTGCCAGAGTGACACTTGCTTTTCCACGCTCAACCCTCCAGCTGGGAATGTGGTGGGGCTCCGAGGCCTGCCTCTTATGCACAGCTGGCACCTGGAGGTTTTTCCATGCTCCAGAGGCCTGTCATCTGAATTGTAAAATCCAGGAAAAGTCTTCCCCTTTCATGGCCTTGTTCTTTCACAGTACTGCCCTGGGGGCTACTAGGCTGTCTGAATCATGGCAGAGCTAAGAGAAGAAAGGAAAATAAAAGGGAAAAAAAAAATCTATGGGTTAATGTTTCTAGAATGTTCCTCTGCCAAAGACTAGCTCACATGATTCCTCTTCTTCTTCCTCTTTCTCCTCTTTTTTGAGACAGGGTCTCACTATGCAGTCTTAGCTGGCATGGAGCTCACTATGAAAACCAGGCTGACGGGCCTGGAGCTTACAGAGAACCCCCTGAGTCTGCCTCCCAAATGCTTGGATTAATAGATTAGGAAATCCATAACTGCTGCTTTTGACTTACCCGAAGTCTGAACTCCCAAGAAAGCCTTTGATCTGGCAGAGCGGGGAAGGCTATGGGGAGCATTTACTCTACCTTGTGGCTTCTGGAGAACAGATTTATCAGAGGTTGCTTCCACAGTTAGGGAAGAAACAGGCTTTGAAACAGGGGCCTGGCTACTCAGCCCAGCACTCTCCCTGGGGGACCCAGCTGCAGAGCTCAGCTAAGTGTACCCAGTGTCATATGAGCAAACGTAGCTCAATGCACTTATGCTCTGAACTTAATGGAAACTTGTAAAAATTCAGGAAAACAGCCAGAACTGACTGTAATTTACTTTCCTCTGAAGTTACTGGTGGGTCTTTCTCTGGGTGGACCCAGAGTGTCAGGAAATATGAGGACATGCATTCCTCATTTCCAGAGACTGGAAACAGAACTGCCTCAGTCAGGGAAGAAGAGACAATTGTCAGCAGCCTGTGACAGTCGCTCAGGCCGGACCAATGCCAGATCTGAGACCTGGCCTGAAAGCATATGGGGACTGCTTCCTTGGTGCTTGTCTTAGTTAGGGTTTCTATTCCTGTGAAGAGAATCATGACCACAGCAACTTTTATAAAGGAAGCCATTTACCTGAGGTGGCAGCTTAGAGTTCAGAGGTTTAGTCCATTATCATCAAAGTGGGACATGGTGGTGTACAGGCAGACATGGTGCTGGAGAAGTAGCTGAGAGTCGTACATCTTGCAGGCAACAGGAAGTGGTCTAAGACACTGCGCAGTATTTTGAGTATATATGAGACCTCAAAGTCTACTTCCTCCAACAGGACCACACCTATTCCAAAAGGCCACACCTCCTAATAGTGTCTCTGCCTTTGGAGGCCATTTTCTTTCAAACCACTGAAGTGCTCTAGTCCAGTTAGTGTTGCTTTGAATCCTGGTTTCCCCACAATAGCTGGGATGATTTTTTTGGGGGGTGGAGTAAGGTCTTATGTAGCCCCAACTGACCTTAAACTTCCTATGTAGTTAGTGGAGGATGACCTCTACTTCCCAAGCACTACAGGTGTACACCACTACACCTAGTGTATGTGGTACAAGGGTTGGCTCCAGGGCTTCCTGCATGTTAGGTATGGTGGTCTGAATGAGAACTGTCCCCCCATAGGCATTTTATTTGGCCCCCACGGGAAGATGTTTAGGTGGTGTGTCCCTTTTGGAGGAAGTACGTCATGTGGGTGTAATGTCCGGTTTACTCTATGCCGTGTGTTTGCATATGAAGACGGGAGCTCTCAGCTTCCTGCTCCCATCTCCATGCCTGCTCCTTGCTGCTATGCTTCCCCACCAGGACAGAGTCTGGCAGAAGATGAACTCTTCCATTAGTTGTGTATGGCCACAGCAGCAGAGAAGTAATTAATACAGCAGACAGTCTCTCTCATTCCCAGCCCTGGCATGGCTTCTTATGAATACATACACCAGGTTATGTCTCATCTCTGTACAACTGTACTGGTCCATGCAAGATAGTTACTGACAACAACACTGATTAAGTCAGTTAAGAGTTTTAAGTCCTTTTTATTGATGGCCAGACCAAGAGCAGGCTTGTGCCTCTTAAAAGTCTCTTGGTGCCCAAGTCCAGATATATAGAGATTTTTAATGGCAAAACTCACAAAGATACATCAAAGTTAGATGAGGGTCAGAGTAACCTTGAAATGTTCATTCCTGGCAGAGCATAGTAGTTATTTGAGACACAACCTGCCAATTATTTTGTTAATACATCTGGACTACAAGTCAAGGCCACGAAAATCTCAAATGTGTTGCCAAGGCAGACATAACTGTGTGGGGAGGGGGTAGAGGCCTGGCAACTGTCCAAGTAGATCCAAAATGGTGTCAGAACAGGGTGTCATTACCTTAGTCATTTCAAACCCTCCTGGGCTTCCTACAACACTGAGGATTCAACTCAAGCCCCCACAGGACCCTACCTCCATGTGCTTCCCTGACCTCACCTGGTCCATCCCTCCCCGACTGCAGTGCCCTGCAGCTGGAAGGTATATGTGCCTGTCTAGGCATTTCTCTTGCTTTCCCTCAGCCCAGGCGTTCTCAGGACTATTTCTACCTCTTGGCCATCAATGTCACTTATCCACAACCCCCATAGACGATCTTTCCTGATAACCCTGAGTCACTCACCCTGTTACAAAGGGTGTGGCTTCGTTGCTGTGTGAAGTGGCCTTCTTTGTATAGTTACTCAATACTGCCTGCTTCCCTGCTCACTGCTCTGAGGGCCTGGACAGCAGAGGCTTGTTAAGTATTTACTGGACGAATGAAGAGGCCTCTGAACTTTTCCCTTCAGCCTCATTTCTGTGAACATCAGTTGGGGGATGTGCTCAGCACCAGAGGCAGTGTCCGGCATGTGTGACATCTTCATGTTTGCAATCTGACGATTGTACCCAGTGCCACTCCCACAGCCTGGCCTCAGGAAATTCTCCATCTTAGTTGTCTTGCCTCTATACCTCTCTGCTTTCTATCTGTCACCACCTGCTGGAATCCTTTCTGCCTTCAAGACCCAGCCCAAAGGCAACTCCTACAAGGTGTCCTCCGCACTCGAGTGTCATTAGTCATAACAGCAACAGCAATAACTAACATCTACCTTCTGCCAGGCATTGAGCTAAACGGGCATCGAAGTTAATCTTTACAACAGGATTGAAAGAGTTTTTCAGGTCCTGTTTCAAAGATGAGAGACCTGGGCTCAGAAAGTCACCCTGACCCTCATAGTCAGTAGGGAAGCTGGGATTTCAGCATAGGAGGCTGGCCCTAACCTGTGGTTTGTACCTCATTGTTGATTCTACCATTGACAGCCTTGCTTCCCTCCCCCTGCAGCCCCAGGTCCCTCTTGTCAGCTGGCCTGGGTTTAGTAGAGATTCTATCTGTCTACTGTCCTCATCCTGATGCCCTGTGTTCTGCTCACAGTAGGTGCTCAGAGGCTATTGTTGGCTCAAGCCAATCAGACTTCTGGCCCCGTCCAAGCAGTTCTTTGTGCTCTCCTTTCTGGATGTGGTAATGGAAGCAGCCAAACTTTTGTTTTTTGTTTAATTAATAAATTTGTTTTAAAATTCCATCTAAG
>JAQHUG010000462.1:21907-39931 GCA_028555095.1 Dicrostonyx torquatus | reverse complement strand
ATGATGTGGAGTTCAGAGGGTAACTTTTGGGAGTCAGTTCTCTCCTTCTACTGCTGGGTCTGGTGGAGCTGGGACAGACTGTGCTCCCCCTTTCCCTGTGTGTGCCACAGCATTCATGTGCAAGTCACAAGGCAATTTTGTGGATCCTATTCTCTCTTTCCACTTTTTTTTTTTTTTGGTGAGTTCTAGGCATTTAACACAGATCACCAGGCTTGCACAGAAAGTGCCATTATTGTCTTTAGCCATCTTGCTGAGTGCACCCTCCCTACCCTCTACACGGCTTCATGTATTGACATGCACCGTGAGGCGGAAGAAGCACTGTGGGCAGAAGGGAGAGAGAGGGTGTACAGTTTGTGGGCAGGACACACAAGAGAAACCAGAGTGGCACCTGGGCCGTTAGGGTGGTTCTGGGCTGTGCTCTTCAGCCTGCTGGGGCTTTTCGAAAGTCGCTCTGTGCTCTCTTGCACCAGCTGGAGGGAGGCCTGGGCTTTGGGTGGAGTTGGGTTGCATTGTTCCTGCTTTGTGGCCGCAGCTGTGGTTTGTTAAATGGATGAAAGCAGTGCCTCTCCTGGGGCTCGGGAACCCCCTGGTAGACACAGAACTGGGCTTGGCCTCTGCCTTTCCTTGCTTGGCCTGAGGGTTGCTCTTCACTCACAACTTCAAGCCTTCCCTGTCAGGGAAATGGTCAGCCACATCAGTTACAGAACTAGAGCCCTCCACGGGGGGCTTGTAAAGTGGGGTCCATGATAGTCATAGTCTGCGCCTGCTACCCCTTCATGCCACCCAACTCCATCCTCATGAGTCTTGTCTGCTCTGTCTTCCTCCCCAAGGGCCTTGACCTGCTGGTAACTATCTTAGAGCCTGTATAGTGACTAGATGCTAATCCCGTCCTTAAAGACTAGGATGGGGAAGGGAATCCTAACCCCGTGAGTTGGACACACAGATACAGCAAGGAAGATGTGGTCTCGGCTCTCACAACAGCTTCATTCTGGTTTGGCCAGATTGTCAGAGGTAAAGCTCCCAAAGTGGAGACTGCACCTGCAGGCTAGCCTGATTGTTGGACTCCCACAGACCCTGGCTCATACTCTGGTGTCCCTGCTTGCTAGTTTGGAAAGCCACATAGTTGGGTGTGGTGGTGTACATCTGTCCTTCTAGCCCTTGGGAGGCGGCAGAAGGCAGGAGACCAATGTGAATAGATCAGGCTAGCCTGGTCAATGTAACAGTGAGTTCCATGCCAACTGGGGCTACATAATGAGACCCTGTCTCAGAAAAGAACCAAAGAAAGAATTCTCTGAAAAACAGGCATAGTATCTGCCTTCCAGGTTGGTAAGGTTAGAGAGAGCTAATGAAAATGTGGCTGGCCTTGGACACTCCTTATTTTGACCCCCAGACTAAAGCAGCCTTGTGGTCTGGCCCTGGCTCTGCTGTGTGTCTTTTTTGGGCTCAGGAGGCTTACTTCTCCATGAAGACCTCTCTGCCAGCAGCTGAGCTCATGGGCAGAGTGACACAGGATAGCCTCCCTTCCCTGCTCCAGAGACTTTGGGGCAGGACATTTGCTTTTCATTGTGTGACTGTCTCTAATTATTTTGGCATCTGAGCTTCTTTTTCGGAGCAGGACACACTTAACTGGTTATGACTGAGCTTATTGCTGAGGGGGAAAAAATCAAACTGGGTTTGAAATCAGGCAGAGCTGGTGTGGAAGTCTTCACACTGTGCAGTTCCACAGCATGTCAGATGTCAGGTCTCGAATCCTAACTTCAACCATGCTCTCCCTTGTCGGGCTCATTTAGAACCAGAGAGTGATTGTTACGGCCCTGTCTACTCCACATTGTAGAAGCAGAATTGGAAATGTTTTGTAAGCCGTAGAACATGAAACTGGCGTTCTCCTTTGTGTGGGCGCCACGCAGGGAACAATGGAGTCTTTGCCAGTTTAGGGGATGGGCCAGAATAGTTAACGTTAGCTCCTGAGACCACAGAGCGGCCTTAGTCCTTTGCTTAGTTATATATTTGACAAGACTCTTACTCTCTTGCGAGGCTGGCCTGGAACTTGGGCTTTCCCTGCCTCAGCTTTCTGGGTCCTGGGATTACAGGCCTGTACCACCCGACCTAGCCAGAGGCCCACTGTAAAAATGCAAGCTGATGACTCTAAAGAATGTCAGGGGCTCAGAAAACAAAGGGTTGTCTGGTTGGTGTGGTTTGGGATGACAATCTATTGAACAATGGCTAACACATGCACTGTGTCAGGCACTTGTTGAAGGGTTTTCCATGCATTAAGTAATTAGCCCCACCACTCTTCCGGGAGAGGTTACTATGGATCATCCTTCTGCCTTCCAGAATGGGGCTCTGGGGAGAGAGAGTCCATGCCAGACTGGCTGAGAAGCACAGATTCCAAGAAAGTAGGTGGGGTTTCCTCATTCCTCAGACTTCTTCTTTGAGCTTGGACCCAGCTGCCTCCCATGTGGCTCCTAGGAAGCCTTGAGGCAGAAATGGACTCAGAAGGTGCACTGTGTTTGGTGTGGCCTCAGAGAGCCAGCAGCACCAAATGGCTTGTGGGTCTGGTGCCCAGTGTGCCAGGCCTCAGATGCAGGCAGCTCTCCTGGGACTGATTGCAAGGTGTTCTGAGAATGGCCCTGGTGAAGGGCAGGGAAACCTTGCCTGCTGCTGTTAGAGGGGCGTGATTATTCAGCACACTGTGATAGGACACTAGCTCCTTTCCTGGTATAGCCGTCCTTCACTGGACTGTGCAGGGGCTGGAAAACAAGACAGAAAACAAGGCTGATACCTCTTTTCTCAAATACAAGGAGGCCCTTGCCAGGGAGGCCACTGAAGACGTGGTCAGGACATTGGTTTATCCTCTTGCAATCTTTGGGGGATGAGGGAGGGGTGCATCAAAGCAGAGGAGCTGCACCCACAGATCTGGGAGCCAGTCTCCACAGCACATTTTCAGTCCAGCTCAGCTGGGAACCTGGGGGCAGAGTTGAGGGCTGGGTCGGGGGAGCTTTACCCAAGTGACAGTGACCCACCCCAGGTCCTGGCCCTTTCTGCTTGAGAGCGGTCAACAAATAATGTTGGAATTTCTACTACCACAGGGACAGGGTGGGAAAGGGCTTGGGAAAGTGGCACAAGTTTTAGTCATGAGGCATGTATGGTGTGATATTTGCATGATTTATGCTAGAGATAAGATGAAATGGCCAGGACTCCAGGAGGCTGGGACAGACAGGCTGGATCAGGGTGAGGTCAGCCCGAAGGTATGTGGGGCCCACACCTCACTCAGTGGGTGCAGAGGAGGAGCCTGGACAAGCCCGGAGGAAGGAAAACTTGGCCTTGTTCTTTCTTGCTTTTAAGATTTAAATACTTGGTTTCTGACTAGAATGCTGAGGGTTCAGAAGTTCAAGTCCTTGGGGATCTGCACAGGGTAGGGAGTGCTAGGCTGTGCTCGAAGACCAGCAGAACCGCCCAATTCTTAGCCCAAGACAAATATTCCTGGGTTTGGAGTGAGTGGCGTTCAGTTGCACAGCTTTGTAAACACTTCTGAAGATGCCCTTTGCCTTCAATGCGCTGGGTTGCATCGGTGGCCTGCCTATTGTGTTGGGGCGCAGGGTCCTGGGAAAGGTTGGAGGTGAGAGTGGTTAGGAAGTACAAACAAACAGACCCTTTGTGGGAGGAGCAGCAACCTGGGTAGGAAGGGGTGGCACAGTCCTTTCCTAGTAGCTGCACTGGGGGGACCCACTCTCACCTGCTCTTCTCACCCTACCTCACGCTCTGCCAGACTTTGGGTGGTGCTCTGTGCTTTGGCACAACCGACACTTCCCTTTCCAGCCTTCTGCCCAGGTCCGTGTTGCTCAGCTTCTGTGGTGGAAGGAAGCCAGCCTTTCTGTTGGGAATGGTCCTACTTGGCACATAGCCAGCAAGCACCCCTGGGCTGTGGTCCTAAGTCACACACCTCTCTCAACAACTCAAGGCAACCTAATGAATGGAGAAAGCATCACATTGTGGGTGCAGGATTCTATCCAAGTCTGTGATACTTCTAAAAAAATGGTGGTGAAATTGGATAACCCCGCTTAAAGATGGGTATATTTGAATGGGGACAGAATATGACAGTTTACTGACGTGGAAAGGTAGAATATTGACCAAGTTTCATGGGGCTGGAGAGATGGCTCAGTGGTTAAGAGCACTGGCTGCTCTTGCAGAAGCTCTGGGTTCAGTTCCCAGCACTCATGTGGCAGCTGATAACTGTTTGTGACTCTAATTCCAGGGAATCTGACTCTCTTTTCTGGCTTCCGTGGGTGGCAGACACACATGATGTGATTACATACACACAAGCAAAACATTCAAACACATATCAGTTTTTAAAAATTTACTTGTAGTAAATATGTATGGTCTCATTTTGGGAAAACTATGTATTCTAAGTAGGAAAAGTATGTGTACTTGTACTAAGTGTGGAGGTGGATGCTGACTGAGTGTCTTGTTCTATTAGCCTCCATCTTGATTTTTGAGGCAGGGTAGCTCATTGACAGAGGAGCAAGCTTGCCATTTTGGCTAGACTGGTTGCCAGAGGCCCTTGGGATCTTCCTGTCTCTGCCTCCCAGATCTGGGGTTAATGCCTGCAACACTGTGCCTGGATTTTTACATGGGTGCTGGGGAGATACAAACTCAGGACCTCTTGCTTGCACATCAAGCCTGTTGGCACTGAATCATCTCTCAAGCTGTTCCTGTTTTTACTTTACCCTTTTAAAAATTTCTACACTTCGCATGCACTAACTTATGCATGTGAACAGAAAAGGTTCGTTTTTGTTGAGATAGGATTTGCTGTTATACAGGATAGCCTTGCACTCTGGGTTCAAAGAATTCTGTCTCAGCCCTCCAAGAAGCTGAGACTACACGTGCACCACCGTGCTCAGATTCAAAGAAATTTTTCTCTTAAAAGTATTTAGTGAAAGATTGCTGACCTTTAAGATAAGAATCTGGGGCCCCTCCAAGTACTAAGTGGTGACCATTGAGCCTTTGTCTTCTAGGATGAGAAGATTCAGCCTACTGATTTTATCAGATGGGGTCTCATGTAGCTCAGGCTGGCCTCAAACTTACTATGTGTCTGAGGCTGGTCCTAAACTCTTAAGCCTCCTGCTTGAACATCCCAAGTGCTGGAAAACAGGTGTGTGCCATTGTACCTGCCACCAACCTCTTTGCTTCTTATATTTTGGGTTGTGAGCCTAGCCTTTAACGGCTGAGCCTTCTCTCTACCCCCCTTGCTTCTTGTTATACTTAGAACCCAGGCTCCTAAGTTCTGTACAGAATCTACAAAGCTCTGGTAATTGCATAGTAGACGTCAACTTTGAGATATTGGTTAAGTTCTTTCCCACACCGGTTTTATTTATTAATCTAATCACGTCTGACCCCTACTACTGTGCAATTATCAGCACTTTCTAGATTCTGCACAAAACTTGGTGGGTTCTAGAACCAAGCCCCCTGTTAAACACTTCTTTAAGTGTCTCTCAGCCATTTGAGATTTTTTTATATTGAGAATTCTGTTTAGTTCTGTACCCCATTTTTTAACTGAATTAAAGGAAAACAGGATTTGAAGCTTAAAGATATCAGCATGCATTGGTTTTCCCAACCTCTGACCCATAGTGCTTCTGGGGTGCCCCTAGATCTGGATGACAACGCAGTAGGGACCACAGGATTTGTAATGGGAAAGATGATATATAGGTTTAACATGACCTGAGGGACCCTCTAGCCTCTCTCTCTCTCCCTCCCCTCTCCTCTTTCTCTCTCTCTCTCTCTCTCTCTCTCTCTCTCTCTCTCTCTCTCTCCTCTCCCCTCTCTCTTCTTTCTCTCTCTCATTTTTCACAAGGTCTAGATGGTGCCTGAGTTTTCTTTACACATTTTATGATTTCTCAGGAGAGACAGAACTCACTATGGCCCAACCTTTCCTTGATGTCCACCTCTGGCATTTATGCTGTGAAGGGAGTCACAAATGGCACCCATATTCCATACCCACCTATTCCAGTCCTACCCATGGCCCAAACATCCTCCCTGCCTCATTCCTGACCTGGGGCTGCTTCTGACTTCTGCTGGCCTCTGCTCTTCCCAGAGTCACAGCTTCCCCTCTGCAGGGAGCAGGACACTTGTGTTCTTCTCAGGTGGGCAAGTTTCCTGGGGCCACTGTCACTACCTGTTGCCCTAGAATAGCTACAGAACCCAAACGCAGGAAGGATTTTGTGCAAATATGACTAATAGGAGACCTGGGAGGAGTGACCTTGCCTAGCTTCCCTTTGTCCTCCATTTCTGATGATAGGGACACCCACCCCACCTGTGCCTACAAGGACCACATCTGAGAGCTTAGTTGAAAACAAAACCATTTTCTAAGCAGCGGTTACAAGGTAGAGGCTCTTCCTTACCTGAGACTTTTCTCAGCCCCTTGGCAGAGGGCTGGCTCCCATGTCTCTTGTATAGCTTCCTAGGCGCTTGTCTTCTCCTCGTCCTAATTATCCCACCATTTTGGCTGGTAGTGACCAAATGGCAATTTACCTGTCTTTCTGGCTGAAATGTACAACTGAAGGCAGGGGCTAGGCAGCTTGACCTTTGGACCCTGGTGGCCAGTAGGAAGCTGGGTAGGACAGCTCTGCTCGAAAATAATTGTGGTGTTTGGGTGGAAAGTAAGGTTGGGATCAGGAACCCTGTCAGTTCCAAATGGCTCCTCTGAGCCAGACTCTGCTGGGGTGCCGGAAGCTGCCCACATGTCGTAGTTTGCTGCCCTCTTGTGGCTTAGAAGTGCTCACGCAGCCTGTTGTCATTCCTGGACAGTTTCTTGCTAGTTTGTTAGAAATATGTGAAGCAAAAGTGAGAAGCATTTGTGGTTTCCACTTAGGGAATTCTGGTGGATCTCACTAGAACCAAGCCCCCTGTTAAACACTTCTTTAAGTGTCTCTCAGTCATTTGAGATTTTTTTATATTGAGAATTCTGTTTAGTTTTGTACCCCATTTTTTAACTGAATTATTGGTTTTCTTGACGTCTAGTTTCTTGAAATCTTTATATGTTTTGATCCCGAATGCACTGGCACAGGAGACAACTGTATAGAACCCCAGTAGCAGACACTGAGATCGAAATTAATAAATGGGACCTCCTGAAACCGAAACGATTCTATAAGGCAACAGACACTGTTAATAAGACAAAAAGGCAGGCTGCAAAGTGGGAAAGGATCGAGTGGCCTTTTAACCAGGGCTACCTCCCTGTGCATGGCAGGACATAGACGCTCAAGATCAGATCTTCCGTTTGGCTTCTCTGTTCTCCTCCTCCCTTTCCAGGTACCCAGTGGCTGTTATTATCTCCCTTTTCACCCCTATCATGGTTCTGCTTGTCTACTGTTACTCCTTCAGTTCACAGGGTGGGTCTCCAAGCCCCTTGCTTCCTCAGTAACTCAGAATGTGATTGTATCTGGGGACAGGGATACCAAAGGAGTGATGAATTTGAAATGAGGATCTTGCAGGTTTGGGGAAATCTGAATTCATGTTACCGGTGTCCCTGTAAGAAGAGGGCTCTGTGTGTTCAGAGAAAACCTTACATTAAGTGGCCAGGAAGGGTAGTAAATGTTTATAGGCCTGTAATCTCTGTTCTTGGGAGGTTGAGGCTGAAGGATTAAGAACTCAAAGGTGGGGCTGGAGAGATGGCTCAGTGGTTAAGAGCATTGCCTGCTCTTCCAAAGGTCCTGAGTTCAATTCCTGGCAACCACATAGTGGCTCACAACCATCTGTAATGAGGTCTGGTGCCCTCTTCTGGCCTGCAGACACACACACACACACACACACACAGAATATTGTATACATAATAAATAAATATTTTTTTAAAAAAGAACTCAAAGGTGAGCTTGGACTATACAGAGAGATTCTGTCTCAAAAAAACAAAACAAACCACAAAAAAAAAACCCTAACAAAACAACACCCTCTAACCAACCAACCAGAAACAAAACAAAAAAACCACAAACAAAAATCCCGTATTTTGTGTTGAACTTCTAGTCCAGAACTGAGAAAATCTGATAATTAAGCCACCCAGCCTAAGGCATTTTGTTGGAGCAGCATTAGCAAACAGATAGGCTTCTTAAGAAAGTGCCTCCTGCTATATCAGCAGGTACTGCATGCTGGGGCCTTTGAGGTTTATAGAGGCATAGCTGTCCTCACAATGGGGACTGGCTATACTTCCTGAATTTGTCCAGAGGATCCTTATGATGCACTACATTTTAAACTTCAGAGTCCTAGAAGCTTTTCACAGATGAAAAGTTCTGGAATGTTAACATTCCCTGGGTCCCCTGGGTAGTGAGGAGGGGCAGCTGCAAGCGCAGTTCTGACTCTAAGTGCCTCTTTCTCTTTAATGCAGCACAGCCACAGGCTCACAAAGAGGGTCTTGGGTCAGGAGCCGCTGTGAACCTGGGCAGAGAGAGTCACGAGTTTAGCTGAGACTTGGAAATGGTAGTTTTGTTTCTCCCTAAACACTCAGAGCAAGTTCAATACTTCTAAAAAAGTTCCCACTGAACTCCACGTGGCAGAATATACCACACTTACATACCACCCTTACAAGGTCCCCTCATCTCTTATACCTGCCTGCACTGAGGGACCAAGAGGGGCACTTGTATCTGTTCTGATCTTGGTCAACAGTGACACCTAACCACACTTATTCTTTCAAAAATACATTTTATTAGTGGCATGTGGGATTTAAAGTTAGCCAGTTTCTTCCCAGAGAGAAGGGGATCTCCGATAGACTAAAAAGCTGAGCCGACATAACAACAGCAGACATGCCATTTCCAGGGTGATGACGAGTGCACGGGGCGTTCTCCATTGAGGAGACTGCTCTCTGCATCATTCCCACTCCCCTGAACATTTGATTCAGTGTGTGGGGGACTGTCCCAAAGTATTGGCAGTCTACTCCCTCAGTGAGTCAGTGTCATCTCTCCAGCCATCTGCCAACACGCTGCTGGAGAAGTGGGAAAGGTCATGAGCCTAATCAAGCCCATGTGAAGACAACTTGGACTGGGGTCAGGTGGGGATGACTTTGGGAGCTCACCTGTGAGCCAAGAAAAACTCAAGAAATTAAGAAACTCCACAGACTCCATTAGTCTACAGATCGGGCAACCATGGAGACTCTTCAAGTACCCAGATACGCGTTGGAGAAGTTTGAGTGTTCTGGAAAGATCCAATCCCCCTCACAGATAAAGAACTCCTCCCTGCACATCTTGCCAGGTGTTCTTGTGTCTCAGAATGAACTCTGCAACATTTTGAGCTTCACCTGACTTGGGTCTTTCTCTCCAACACCTTTCTTCAGCCCTTCCTCCCATACTGTCCCAAGTTAGCCTCCAAGTTGCTGTTCTCCCAGCCCCAAAGCAGTTCTGTGGTCAAAATCTAGTGGCTCCCTAAGGCTCCCATCTTTACTAGTCTTATCACAGGCATCTCATCGCTTCAGAATCCGACCCTCAACCAAACATTCATTGCCTTGCTGACCAAGGGAACAAAAGGAGGGACAGACTGCGTAAGTTTTCCATGTCTACATCTAATTGATTCGGCTAGGTCTCCACACCAGGCAGCTCAACCTCTCTTCCAGGCCAGCAAGCAGATTACAATCTTCTGCGGTTAGTGCAGGTTCATGGTCTTGGTTTCACAAAGGTCAATGCCGGCCTGCAGCTTGCCATTCTTCACCGCTGCCCAGGGCATGGTGGCAGAGGTCCACTTTGCTACCCAGTCTCCTGTTTTGCTCACCAAGATGAGGCCACCTAGACCTTTAAGCTTTGACTTCATATAATTCAATGCCAACTCAGCAGCCTCACCTACGGTCTTTCCTGAAAAAAAGGAGAGGTTGAGAAACATCACATGCGATAATCTTCACAGCCTCCCAGGTTTGGACACCTGGACTCCAGCTGTGTTACTGCTTTGGGACATTGTGAAATCTATGGCTGGGCTTCACTGGAGAAAGTGGGTTCTGGGAAAAGGGGAGGGGACTGGCCCTGCCTCATATCCTGGTCCATTGAGATATGAGCAAGCAACTACTGCATGTTCCCACTGCCACAAAGCTGCCCATCACTGTGGCCCATACGTCCTCAAAGAGTGAAGCAAAACAAAGGTCCTTAAGGTGCTCCTTGTCAGGCATCTGATCATACTGACCAGCAAAGTACTTAAATGGGGCTGAGACATCTTCCCTTTTACTCCATGGTCAAGGTCAACCCATCTCTGTTGCCTTTCTTTTGTGATGGAAAGAGAGCAGCAGGTACATATCATGTGTACGTGCCCACATGTGCCCACACATATGCATGGAAGTCAGAGGACACTAGGTGGCCTACTCTACCGTGCTCTTGTTCTGCCTTAGTCTCCTGAGACGGTTTCTCACTGAACCTGGGGCTTGCTACTTCTTTCTTTCTTTCTTTCTTTCTTTCTTTCTTTCTTTCTTTCTTTCTTTCTTTCTTTCTTTCTTTCTTTTCTTCCTTCCTTCCTTCCTTCCTTTTTTCCTTTCTTTCTTGTATACTGTAATACAGCAAATCCCAGTAGTCCACCTGTCTCCATCTCCACAGGGCTGAGGTGCCTATAGGCACCTGTACAGCCATACCTGACATTTTACATGTCCTTGGGATTTGAACTCAGATATTCATGCTTGTGCAGCAAGTGCTCTTACATACTGAGACATTTCTCCAGCCCAGAGAATGATATTCTAGAATAGTATTCTAAAGGTTCTTCTAGTCCAGATCCTACCAGAATGTAGGCATGTGTTAGAATAGTATGAACTACCTTGGGGCAAGAAAGGTTCCATAGGCTACCCCATCAGTGATCAAACAGCATCTGCAAACTAGTCTTTACCAGTTATGCACTTGATCACAGCCCACGTACCTTGTTCTATATGGAAGAGGGCGAGTCTGGCTAGGTTCACCTTCAGGATACTTTCTCCATGTCCTGTGGTTGAGACGGCACCAATGTTATTGTCTGCATAACCTCCAGCTCCTGCTCAAAAAAGGTGACTGGTTTTAACCGAGCAACACAGTCAAGAAGTTCAAACACAAGGCTCATGCTACATAACGTTATATCCTGGAGGTGTAGACAGAGGTCAGATCCTATTCATGGTCCGTGATGTAAAAGTGTATAAGAGGGGCACTTGTAAACACACAGAGTGCAGGGTGATGGGACCTTCGGGAGGCAGGTGTGGCCTTTCACAGAGCAGGGGCACCAGGGCAATGCCTTCTTTGTCCCAAAGGACAGCCACCTTTTTTCTCTCAGTGGTGCCATTCTTTTTGCACAGGATGAAGAAGACCTTGGAAGTGTCACCTTGATGACTAGGACAGCCATGAGACATTAAAATAACGTGAGAAAACCGAACCTTCCAAGGCTTACCTCAATGTACACCATGATGATTTAGAAAGCAATTCTATCTGTTGAAAGTAGCTTAAAGTATTCTGGGCTATCTATATAATGGGTTCTGGAGCAGCTCTATAGTTATCTCTTCATCAGCTGAAGTAAATGTTACTAAGTGCCTAGTGTCACCTACAGGAGGTCCTTGAGGGGCAGCTGGACCCTCCTGGGGAATGTTGACCAGAAGGGTCAAGATGAGCGCATTCGGTGCCTACAACCAAGACAGTGGCTTCTGGGACTTCAGATCACAGATTTTCCCTCTCAGTATTTTGCCATAAAGACTCACAAATCCTGAATTTAGTCCTAGGCTCTTGACCCTGCCTGGCCCTGGAGCCTGGAGCCTGGGGTCCAGTCTGATCCCAGCTGGATGCAGGCTGTAGTGCTGAGCAGCCATATTTTAGCAGGGTTTTTGCTAAGGAACAAAAAAGTGAGTGTTTCATGTCTGCTTCTGAGTGCTGAAGCACCTCAACAGGCAGGCCTCTGATTTTTTAAAGAGGTTTCAGCATTTCCTCTGAGGCCATCACTGTATAGGGTACAAAGAACTCTCAAAAGTATAAATTATCACTAGGCATATTACAACATACACACAAGGTCAAGTTTTCTATTAAAAATATAAGCTGCTCCTCTGGGCAAATGAACAATTTAGTTGTTTCTTAAAATGTCATCCAGCTGCAGGGGTTCGTGGGAATTCCCACCAGAAAGTGCAAACCACACAGAGCAAACAGAGTGAAATGTATTATACTTTTGTTTTGTGTGAGGTGTTGATATGAGGGCATTTCAGTCTACAGGAGTGGAGTGTGCTACTCACATGCAGTACCTGAAGTCATGAAGTTCTCTGTGTGTGCAGTGTGTGCGCAGGTGTGAGCATACGCAGGTACATATGTGGAGGGCAGAGGTAGATTTCCACCATCTTCCTTGATCTCTTTTCACTTTATTTTCAGAGATGGGATCTCTCACCACTCGCTGACTCCAGAGCTTGATGGATCCACACATTTCTGCCTCTCCCAGTGCTGGTTACAGATGCACACTGCTGCACTGGCCTTTTACCTGGGTGCTGGGGATCTGAACTCAGGTCCTCGTACACACACAGCAAGTATTTTCCCCTGGGCCATCTCTCCAGCCCAAATTTTCCAGTTTTTTATTTTTATTGTTAATGTGACTCATGCCTGGTAAGAGGTAGTATGTGTTCAGCCTTCTACAAGCGACCCAAGGACCCTGAAACTGGGGCTACAGAGAAGACAGGTATGACTGCAGAATCCTCACCTCCACTTTCTTTCCCAAGATGTCCCTGAAATGTAATCCAGGGGAAACTGATGTGCTTATTAGATGTGAACACCTCAAAGCAGCGGTCCCCAACAACCTCTACCGACCCAACTGCCACTCCTAGGAGCTGCATGACACAGGAAAGGATGAGAATCTGATGACATGGGAGGCAAGGAGCGGAGCATGAGCTACCTCTCAGCCCTACCTACGCAAGGTGAGTCTCCAACTCTGGGAGGCAAGGGGCGGAGCATGAGCTACCTCTCAGCCCTACCTACGCAAGGTGAGTCTCCAACTCTGGGAAGCAAGGGGTGGAGCATGAGCTACCTCTCAGCCCTACCTATGCAAGGTGAGTCTCCAACTCTGCCGACCATTTTATTGACAATCCCTCCAGTAGAGGTGGCATAAGCCAAATTTCCTTTGTAGTCCAAGGCAACAGCACCCACCGTTCCTGAGTTTCTGCCAAAAATAAGCAGAAAAAGGAAGAGAATAAAGATGAGGAACAGTCCCCAAGTGAGACTGGATCTTAGAATTGCTTAAATTCCCACATTACATGTTAACATTCTGGGCTCAAGGAACATTTGTTGCTTATTCTACATGTCACCAGCAGGGCAATTTCCACCCGGTACTTTAAATTTCTACTTTAAAGAATACAGCTATTCCAGAATTTGGGAGGTAGAGGCAGGGGAATCTCTGTGAGTTTCAGGTCAGCTTGGTGTACATAGTGAGTTCCAGGCCACCTAGTAGACCCTTAACAAAAAAATTTATTCATTTTATATGTTTCTTTTACTTTTTTATGTGGTTACCAGAAAAATTAAAATGGCCTAAGTGCTTCTTTTTGAGGTGGGTACATACACAAATTTAACTCTTGGAGAGATGACACTAATTCATGAATACCTTCAGAAGCTTACACTAAAACGCGTGGCGGCAAAGAAGTGGACTGTTGCCACTGTGAGGGAACATGCTTCGGTATAAGTATGACACACGTCACTTTGTGGATAATTTTCCTCCTCACCTGAGTACTGCTGTTTGTATCTTCCCAGATTCCCCAAAAGTGTTCATTTCTGATGTCAACAATGGCACAGCCCAGACTTTGGGCTCAGGAAGCCTTTGCTTCCAGGAGGGGGCAGCAAAACAGGCAGAAAAGCTTTTCCTTCCTTGAGGCTGCAGAGTGTAAGTGACAAGGACAGAGGCCATGGGTAGTCATGCTGGGCCAATGCTGAGTGACGAAGGTAGCCAACACATTCTATGATAAATTGTCTGACCTCTCTAAATTGCAAGGTCCAGGGTAAGGGGCCACTTGTTTATATCTAAGAGCAGTACTGGCTGGATGGACAGATCGAGGTATTTTGTTCTTAGTGCTGGGCATTGAGCACAGGGTTTTATGCACATTAGGCACGTGCTCTCCCGCTGAACCACACTCTCAGCTCATACACAACTTTCAAAAAGCAATAGGAAGACAGCTTTGAAAATGAACATGAAGCAGTGATCCAGCAGCCACATTTCTCTGACTGCAGTCCACAGAGATAAGAGCCTCAGGTCCTTAGTACCTGGGAGGCTGAGGCAGGAGGACTGCATTCCAGGCTTGGCATGAGCTACATGGCATGATCCTCTCTGAGAGCAAGTGAGAGAATAATAGTATGCTAACATCTTCAATCCCATAATGGAAATTCTGATGGAAAGGCATCAGA
This sequence comes from Dicrostonyx torquatus, assembly GCA_028555095.1. Classification (NCBI taxonomy): domain Eukaryota; kingdom Metazoa; phylum Chordata; class Mammalia; order Rodentia; family Cricetidae; genus Dicrostonyx; species Dicrostonyx torquatus. Next base: position 25,601 of record JAQHUG010000462.1, on the reverse strand, counting down.
ATTATCTCAGAGATTTGCACATTATACCTGCCTGGCCTCTCTGTCTTAGACCCACCAAAACTGACTCTTTAGGAAAGGGGCCATAAATTATTTATAAAATTATAAATTATAATTTAGTAGATATAATGCATATGATCTATTATATATGTAACATATAATATGTATCTGAATATATGTAATCTGCCTAGGTTACTTGAAGGTTGATGTCTGGACAACTCTAGCAGCTTTGCAGTGTTATGAGACTGAACTCTAATCTCTTAGGAGCTCCTGGGTTCTACTGAATTATTACTGATTTTGGAGCTAGGGCTTCACTCTACAGCACAGACTGTCTTAAAACCTGTCCTTTTGCCTCTGTCTCCCGATGTCTAGGATCATGTGTGCCATGAAGCTTGGCAAGCAACCTTCTGCTTCACGGTGCCAGAGAACTGTTAGTCTGACTCCTTATGCATACAGGAAGAATAAGTGAGGGTGAAGTTATGGCAAAGGGGAGTTGCCGTCCCTCCACAGAGTTTGGATCACTCAGGGAACACAGGTGAGGGGACACTGCCAAACTCCCCACCTCTATGGCTCCGGAAGTCTGGGTGGCATCTGGAACTTACTTAGGGCAGTCAGCTTTCTGGGCCCCCTTCTCAAGCTTCTCTTTCTCCAGGTGCTTTTTGCTTCTCTCTGTTATCAATTTTTCTACAGGAATCTCTGGAATCCCCATGTCTGCTGCAAATTTCTCTGCACCATGGCCAGTCAGAAAGCAATGAGGTGTCTAAATCAGAGTGGGAAGGGAGAAAGAAGGTTTTTTTTTTAAAAAGTACAAATTATAAAATGATTATAAATATAATTAATTATAAAATCATTAATAACAATTATATATATGTATACCTTGTTCTATCCTGTGGAAATAATCACATTTTTTAGCATTAAAAGACCCCAAAGTGAAAATTGAACTGTAGTCCCCCTTTTCTTCTGTACTGGCAGTCAACCTCAGAGCTTTGGTGAGCTCTAGTGATGATCTGTCACAGAGCTGTGCCCCAGCTGACTTAAGGGAGGCCAGGAGATGACAAAGTCAGCATGTGTCACACAGTTATTAGTTATCAAACACAATGCTGACCTGCGACAGTCCAATGGCACTATGTGTATTTCCTGTGCGTGTTTGGAACAGCGAGCTCCAGCACTGCTCACAGTCCAGCCCGTTCACCCCAGAAGTCCAGCAGGAGCAGCTTCTCAAGAAGCCCTGCATCCATCACACGTACCTTTTCCATAACGAGTCGAGCAAGCTTAATGGGATTTGCGATACAGCGCACGGCAGACACTGCTCCTGCAGACAGGTCCCTCCCATCCATGATACTAGCATCCATCTCAACATCACCTTTTACATTCAGGACAGACCCACAACCTAAACCAAGAAGAAGTTGAAAAGCAAGAGTGAAAATTTATAAAAGAGTTCGGATTTTCCTCTGGACCTACCTCTTTCAACCCACCTTTTGTTCTACTGCTAGAGAAACATCGTGGAAACACATCTGACTGGTACCTATTGCTTTGGAATCAGTTTGTCTCCCATAGGTCTCCAGGACAATAGCATTGAGGGAGTGGAACCTTTAAGAGGTAGGGCCTAATGGAAGATAATTAGGTCATGGGGATCCACCCTCATGCATAGATTAATGCTGGTCTCATATGAAGGGATTTTTCTCAATCCAATAGAGACAATCTATAAAATCCTATAGCCTATATCATACTTTATGGTGCAAGCCCAAGTGTTTCTCTCTGTAGCTGGCCACCAATAAGTATGTTTGATCTCTTCATTCATACTGACTCATACCATTGAATGGCCTAGCCAATACACTCTACATTACATAGGAGCTACATTGTGGGCTGGTGGGCAGCATATATGTGTAATCTCATGTAACCTTGGCACTCAGGAGGCAGACACAAGAGGACTATATGCTAGAAGCCAGCCTGGGTTACACAATGAGTTTAGGCCAGCTTGAGCTGCCCCATGAGAGCTTGTCCCCTGAAACAAAACAAAATATAAAGACTAATGGATATAAAAACAGAGGGTAGGAGACTAGTTTGGAAAAGGAAGAATAGAAAAAGTTGGAGGGGAAAGAGAGAGGGTAATGGGGGAGTAAATTATTAAAATGTTTAATTACCATATGCTACTAAAAGTTAAAAAAACCCAACAACCTCAAATTTCAGTTTAAAAGCAATATAGGAGCAGGCAAGATGACTCATCAGGTGAAAGAATTTCCATGGAAGCCAGAGGAACCAAGTTCCATTTCTAGAACCCACGGAGGAAGGAGAACTGACCTCTGGAAATTGTTCATGTGTATCCACTTGCACACTAACACACTATCACACTCACACACACACATAGTAATAATGATAACAAAAATAAAAGTCGGTTATAAAAGCAACCTATTCTTTGTTTCTTTTCATAGAAACCAAATAAATTAAGTAAATATAGAAAAATCAGTAGTATTGCATCATAAGCAAATGATACAAAAACTTCATTAATCTGAGTAATTGGTATGAATTAATAAAAAGAAGAGTTTACTCAAGAGAAAGAATAAAGAAATTGTCCAAGCTGAACAAATGGTAAAGGGATAAGCTGTGTGAGGTGGCCTAACAAAAGATCTAACACCTAATTCACTCAAGTGCCTAAAGGAGGCAGGGAAAGCATAGGTCTAAAAAGCATTCAAGGACATGATGATTGAAAATTGTACAAATTCAAGAGGCTGAACAAATTCCCAATACTATTAAATCTGAAGATATTCACAGTAAGACATCATAATCAATATAAAAATATCTTGAGAAGCCAGGGATGGTAGAGTGCTTTGCGAGGCTTCAATCCCAAGCATTGGAAAAACAGTATTGAACATAGCAAGTAAGAAATAACGCCTTACTTATAGGGGAAAACCAAATATAATAGCAAAAGATTTCTCAGCAGAAACCATGGAGGCCAGAAAGAGGTACAGCATTTTCCAAGGGTTGAAAGAAAAGAACTATCAAATCAGAATTCCGTGTCTAACAAAGTACCCTTCCTTTGCACTTATGAAACCAAGACTATAACAAGTCTATAACAAAATACTCCAGACTAGGTTGCTTACACAATAGTATCTCTCCAGGAAGGCAATATGCATACCATCAAAATTATGTCCAAGGATGAGATGTTATTGTTATTGGACAAATTTCATACCTTGGAATCATCAATGAGGGCATTAGAAAAGAACACTGGGCAGGAGATTTAGACTTTACAAAAGGCAGTGGTAAAGAGATTTGAAAAGATTGAGGAAATTACTGAAACTGATGAGCAGGGAGAAAAGGTACAAGGACAGCATTTAGCTTTGTCAGTATGTGCCAGAGTCCAGGATGGCTTACCCAGAATTTTAGCTGCCTATCTAGTAATATCCTCTGAGAAGCCATCTGGTACAAAATGGCCTAAGGTAGTCAAAGAATATAATGGTAACCTACAGGTATGAGCAATCTAAAAGAAATTAAGCAAGCAATAGTATCCTATGACCTGCATTCACCATTTGTTAGGGAAATGGTGAAAACTTGGGCTTCAAGCAATAAGGCTACTCCACACAACTGGCTTCAGTTAATCTCAGCAGTCCTAGAAAATGGAATCCAGCTGCAATGGAAATGCTATTGGCAAGAAGAAGCAAACATTTTAGAATAACAGGGAAAAGTAAAATGATTTGAG
>JAQHUG010000461.1:1098454-1144991 GCA_028555095.1 Dicrostonyx torquatus | reverse complement strand
GTAACCCAGACACAGAAAGACAATTGTCACATGTACTCACTCATAGGTGGTTTTTAAACATAAAGCAAAGAAAGCCAGCCTACAAACCATAATCACAGAGAACTTAGACAACATTACAGACACTAAAAGAGACCTACATAGACCTAATATACATGGGAAAGTATAAAAAGATAAGATCTCCTGAGTAAATTGAGAGCACAGGGACATTGGGGGAGTGTTGAAGAGGGGAGGGGAGAGGCAGGGAGGGAAGCAGAGAAAAATGTAGAGCTCAATAAATATCAATAAAAAGGAAATATTAAAAATATACATTATTGGGGACTGGAGAGATGGCTCAGTGGTTAAGAGCACTGGCTGCTCTTCCAAAGGTCCTGAGTTCAATTCCCATCACCCACATGGTGGCTCACAACCATCTGTAATGAGATCTGGTGCCCTCTTCTGGCCTTCAGGGACACACGCAGGCAGAATGCTGTATACATAATAAATAAATAAACCTTAAAAAATATACATTATCTGAGAGGATAAATGTTACCTAGGATCTGAAATTTTCTTCCATAAATATATAAATGTAACAGCCATCCCATTTTTATCTCTTTGACAGCCAATAATATGTTTTGTAACTCAGGATTATTGACAAAGCTGTGGTGAAATCAGTCCGTACACATTCGTGCTAGCTCCTCCTTGCTCCTTACTCTTGCTTGAACTTGCTGTGTCCATTTATGCCTCAGGGACTTTGTACCTGCTGTGCCCTCTGCATGTGAGATTCTTTGCCAAAACAATCATGAGGCTTACTCTTTCTTCTATCCCTACTAGGATCCCTGTTCCCTGGCCCCTCTTCAATGAGGCCTTCCAGATTGGTTCCTCACACAACTTTAAACATCACATAGATACTCATTTGCTTCAGTGTTCAAAATGAACCTTTATGGGACTAGGAAGACGACTAAGCAGTTAAGAGTACTTGCTGCTCTTGCAGAGGACCTGGGTTTGGTTCCTAGCACTCACATGGCAGCTCACAACCTTTTGTAACTCCTGTAACTCCATCCCAGGATATCCAATGCCCTCTTCTGACTCTACAGTCACAAAGCATGAATATGGTGCACATACATATATGTAGGCACTCATGCACACTAAAAATCAATCTTTTTTAGAAAGGCTAGTCATGATAGAATATGTTTTTAACCCCAACACTTGGGAAGCAGAGACAGAGGCAGGTTGATCTCTTTGAGTTCCAGGACTGGTCTACACAGTAAGTTCCAGGCCAGAAAATACTACATTATGCAACCCTGCCTTAAAAAGAGAAATAAAAAAAAAAAGATGTTTTTCTTCCATTCCACTAAGTCAGCATTAAGCTAATTTTTTTCTGAAAAAGACAGATGAGTAAATAACGTAGGCATTGAAGGCCATATGGTCTCCTAAGCAACTCCTTAGTTCTGCACGAACAGGCATGAGCAGTCCACAAACACACGCACTAACCACATTACGGCAGAAATATACGGGCACTGAAACGTGACTTTCCTTCAATTTCCAAGGGTCACAAAACAGCTTTCATTTAACATTTATCCATTTGAGCAGTGTACACACACGCATGCATGTGCATATATTTGCATGTGCACAAGTGCCATGGCTCTCGTGTGGAGGTCAGAGGACAACTCCTTCCAATCAAATACACTTTGTCAGGCTTTGGGGGCAGGTGCACTTACCTGCTGAGCGATCTTACCAGACCAGAAAATGCTATTCTTCTTTCAATTTTTTAAAATACTTTAGAAATTTGCAAAACGTTTTTAGTCCAAGGACCACGCAGAAGTAGGAAGCAGACCAAAGTTATACCATTTTTCTCTCTTGTACTAAAACACTATGATCTGTTTGGTCCATGGCTCTATCTATGACACTTGGGACATTCACTGCTATATTCCCAAGCTCACAATCACTGCTGAGTAAGTAAATGGGCAAGTGATTGGGTTGAGTGCAGAGTCACTGGAGGAATGGAGAAAAAGAGGGAACAGATGAGAAAGAACACAGTTCTACGCATAGCCTCAGTTTACCCCTGCCTTCACTTGGGCTTCTTTCTGCTAATAAGTGTTTGAAAAATATCAGAAGGTTCAGACCAGGGTTGTCATTCAGCATCTTTATTCTTCCCTTTTAGCCCCAGGATAACCCTGACAACAGCTTCATCTAGGAATTAAGGACTATGTTGGGCAAGAACCCTTCTAAGGACTTGGCCTCCCCTCCTCCTCTCATGGGGTTGGCAGTAGAAGTAAGGCAACCCTAGGGAGAAGGAAAGTGGACTACTCTGCAGCCTCGACTGTCCCCATCTCTGGCAGCAATGTTAATGGAGACCAGCCACCTCCACATCCCATGCAGGAGGAACTCAGGAAAGTGACTTGGATGCCCTCATATACATGCCTGTGAACATGGGGACTGAGTGAGGCAGGACAGGCCAGGTCAGTGTCCAGACATACGGCTCTGGCCTGTGGCCCAGTTGGCAAACATAAAGCCCAGACTGATGGCCATGAAGAGGACTCCCAGGATGCCAAAACACAGGGCCTGTGAGCAAGAGGAAGAAAAGGTGGGTTTGGCCAGGATCACTCACCAAAGCATTCCAGAGAATGCTCTTGAACCCCTTTCAGGCAAAGCCCCATCCATTCCTTGCCCTCCCCTATTCTCCTGTCCCTCAAAGCAAGCATCTATCCCATCTTTTCAGAGCCTTCTGGGAATTAATTCCCTCCATCACCTTTTCAGAGTATCGCTGCCTCTCTCCCCAATGGTGTTCCCTCCATCTACCTGAAGAGTCCTCTCTCTATACTAGTCCTCTCCCCACTTTGCAGTGCTGGACACAGACCCTAGAGATTCAAAAATGCTAGAGAAGCCCGCTGCAACTGAACCACAAGCTCAGCCTACCAGTCCCTTCTAGAGTGTTCTCTCTCTCTTCCCAAATGTTACTTGTATTCTATCTACTCTACCCCTTCCGAAGACAATCACCTTCACTCTTTCTCACCATCTGTCCCTTCCTGAATGCTCCTTCCTCTCCCAACCTCATCTTGATAACGCTCCTTTCATTTCTAGCCCTCTTGGAGCAAGTGGTTGCTTTTCAGAATGCTACTTCTTTCCCCAGCACTCCTTCCTGAGATACACACCTGGATCTTTGGCCAGGAAAATAAGGGTTCCACCTCGGAAGGAACAATACGTAGATAGAAGACACTGGGAAGGATGAAGATGAGGCTAGGGGCTGAGGTGGACCCTAAAGGACAGAAGGGGACAGCAATCAACCTAAGTCTGAAGGCAAGGTCCATATTAGCTAGGACAAGGAACTGAGGTTGCAGATACTGACCAATAAACCCAAAGATATCTCGGATGGTTGGCACACAAATGACAAGGACATTGACCAAAATCAGCAGGATCAGGGCTATGGCCACATGTCGTGGCCAACTGAAGGCCTTGCTTGGGAAGAGCAGCTGCTGTAGGGCTCGGCGGATCTGCAGGCAAGGAAGGGCAGGACAGGGGTTAGGACTAACATGCTGTCTCCTCTGGCACGTGATCCTGTCATGATCCTACCCTAGTATCTATGCCTTCAGCCTGTCTGACCAGGTATCCATGTCTCTGCCTCAACAGGCCATGTCTCCTTCTTCCATATGACTCTCTAACGCTGCTTTCACCACTATGAAAATCCTGTCTCCTCTTTTGTTCATCTCCACCTCCCCCTCTGATCATTACCTATCCTTTTACCCTGTCTGAAAGCCCTGCTTCTCTTACTGTCTGACTATCTCTACCACCCTGTCCCTTCTTCATTCGTATTTTTTGAGATAGGATCTCATGTAGCCCAGACAGGCCTTAAACTCAACACAGTAGTTAAGAATGACCTTGAACTCCTAATCCTCCTGTCTCTACCTCCAGAGAGCTAGGATTACATGCATGCACCACTATATACTATTTTTATACAGTGCTGGGGATCTCACCAACGGTTTCATGTACATTAGGAAGCACTCTGCAAACAGAGCTACATACCTGGTCCCCTTTCATCCAACCATCTATTTTTGCCTTCCCTGTTCACCAGGCCTGTTCTTGTGTGTCTATTTCTGATCCCTCCACCTATCCATCTGCTCCTATCTCCACCTTCTTTCCAAACACTCATGTTTCGTCCCTCTGCTCATCCATCCTTATTCCTTCACTCCCCAGGCCCTCCTTGCCCCCACTCACAGGGAAAAGCACAACCGGCACAGTCAGGGTTACAGCAAGCAGCACAGCCAGACGCACACAAAGAATGAGCAGATCCTCCTGGGTGTACATTTCCAGCATCTCTGCCTTCACAGTGCCTGGAACAGGGGGAGGATACACAAGATACAAGAACACTAGGCTCAATAGCCCAGAAACCATGACACATATGATGATAAAATCAACACACATGATGTTTACTTTTTGAAAACTGATGGGCCTGAGGTCCTGGAGGGAAAAAGCTCAGAGGCTTCTACCCTAGCCCAGGCTCAGTCTTTACACCCACCCATAGCCCCAGCCACACTCACTGTAGAAAGTCAGGTATCCAAATGTGGCTGTGAGTCCATACATGATGAACATAGCCCCAATGGACATGTTGGCCACAGCTTGCATCCTGCGCTGGGAGGGCCTGAAGTGTATAGATCATGGAACTGTCAATGGCCATACCCTTGAACTTGTGTACCCTCAAAACTGCCTCCCACCCTCCAGAGTGGACTCCTGCTAGGACTGACAATGTTCAACTGGTACTCTATCTCTGCCTCCCTTAGGTAACTAGCCAAGCCTCCCCTATCAGTCCATCTATATCTCTGCCCCTATGACCATCTCTGCCTTTTCCTCCATCTGACATCTATACTGCCCCCCTTCTGTCTGATCCTCTGAAAACCCCAGTCCTGCCTCCCTTCTGCCCACCTGTCTCTCTCCAGCCATCGGATCATCCTTGCTTCCTCGACCTCATTTTTGGAGACCATCACCTCTTCCAACTACTCATCTGATCCCTGCCTCCCAACTCTGTCCACTCACATTTATTCTGGGCATTAGAAGAGTGTACAACTTAAATCCAACCAGTAAATAGTCACTTCTGTGCATCCCTGAGGTCTCATAAACACTCCAAATCCCTCCTTTGTCAAAACCAGCCACCCGGGCTGGAGAGATGGTTCAGAGGTTAAGAGCACTGCCTGCTCTTCCAAAGGTCCTGAGTTCAATTCCCAGCAACCACATGGTGGCTCACAACCATCTGTAATGAGGTCTGGTGCCCTCTTCTGGCCTGCAGGCATACACCCAGATAGAATATTGTATACATAATAAATAAATAAATATTAAAAAATAAACCAGCCACCCTCAAGATACCATACCAGGGTTGATATGGAGACTGCCAGACATTATGGCCACTGCCCCCCTCTAGATGGCTGATCACAGTGCCCTTCTACTATCTACTCACCGGCATAGCTCTGTGTAGATGGGCAGCACCTCAGGGTGGCAGACAAAGGCAAAAGCCATAATAGGGACCGTGTAAGACATCTGGGGAATGGTCCATGAACATAGAATTAGAACCCCTAGAGTACTCCCCAATTACCTTTGAAGTAGAGCACATGACACAGACCCCAAAGTCCTCTGATAAAAAAATGAAATGTTGGGATAGGGCAAGAGGGCCCAGCGTGGTACAAGTTCCCACCTGTCTGCATACCTACCTGTGAGTCAACTGTGAACAGCTTGGCCTCACAGCTGCTGTTAAACCCCTGAAAGGGAGGCTGTTCACCCTCCACTGCTGTGTCATTGTGGCTCACATTACAGCCAAGCTGGAACTTCTTATAGATGACCTGGGTATCCCGAGTAAGGAAACAAAGTTGCAAAGAAGGTTTTGCCTATGCCTCAATATCTCAAACTCTCCCCCGCCACCTCCCACCATTCATGTCCTCGCTGACTTACCGAAACGAGGAAAAACAACATGCAGGTCAGAGAGAGACTGCTTGTATACCCCAAGTAGCCTACAAGAAGTGATAACAGAGCCTTGGAAATCAAGGAACCCAGTACACCGAACACCAAAGCTTTACTCTGTCCTTTGAATATGCTTCCATTTCCACCTGAACCAATCTCCCTCTAGAGAAAACTCCTACCAATCTGCTAAAAGCGAAATCAGACAAGTCCTCCCTACCCTTTCAGCATTCCATAACCATTGAAAATGTCTCTTTTTTCAGACTGGCAATATAGCCCAGTGGTATTACACTTGCCTAGTCTATGTGCACTCCTGGGTTCAGTCTCCAGAACCAAAATAAAAACAAAGTAATATGGGAAATAATAAGGGCTTTTCCCACTTAGTGCCCATGCTCTGACCCTGTCCCCACCATGACCAACCCAGGAAGCCTCCTTACCCAGGTGTTTCATGAGCGCCAGAGGCAAGATGATTAGAAGGCTGACCATGATAATGAGGAGGTTTCCCTTCAAGAACCAGTCCCTGGGTAGACAAGAAGATTCCAGCAAATGCCTAAGTTTCACTTCCTAACTTTCAGTTCTGACTTTCTCTTCTGGCCTCTGGGGCCACCATACAAATGTGATACACATACATACATTTCGACAAGGATCTAAACTAAGTAAATATTTTTTAAACTTAGGACTGGGGAGATGACTCGGTTGATACAGTTCTTGCTATGCAAACACGAAGACCTGAGTTTGGATCCCCAGCTCTCATGCCACAGTGCACATCTGTAGTCCCAGCACGGTGGAGGTGGAGACAACAGGATGCTGTGGGCTTCCTGGCACACTGGTATAGCCTAATTGGTAAGCTTCAGGTTCAGTGAGAGATTTCATCTCCAAGACATAAGATAAAGAGAGATAAAAGAAACACTCGAGACCAAATCTGGCCTTTACACGCATGTACACACTGTGCACATACATAAGAACACACACGTACAACACAAACACCCTTTGAGTGTCTATGTTCCAAGCGTTTACATTTTCTCTTTCTATCACATGAACAGAACTGAATAGAGTAAATCTTGGTTACATACACATGGGACTTAATTGTAATTGCTATGGCAGGGGGATGTCTTTCACTGGTAAAAGCACTTGCTTGGCAGATGCAAAGGTCCCAGGTTTGAACTCCAGCAAGGTAGAGAAAAAAAGAAAACTCAGACATACCTAGTCATAGCTGGATGGTCTCGGAATCAAGCCAACCATTTCACAGGATACACATAGATAATAAAAAGCAAACACTTATTCGGCTTGGCACATAAAACTGTCAGACAGGCACATAAAACTATTCCGGAGTTTAACTGACAAAGCCACACATGTATACCAAAGTCCATAGGACTACTAAGTAGAATAAGAGCTGCTCCCTAAACATACAAACATGTATGTCAAGATATATAGATCCTAGCTGGTGGCACATGTCTTTAATTCCAGCACTCAGGTGGGGGTCAGGCAGAGACAGACAGATCTCTGTGAGTTCAAGGCCAGCCTAGTCTACAGAATGAGTTCCAGGACAGGTGCCAAAGCTACAGAGAAACCCTGTCTCAAAAATAAATAAATACACACACAGAGGCACTAGGCCAAGTGGTGCAACCTGTAATCCCAGCCCTTGAGAAGCCAAGACAAATTCCAGGCCAGCCTGGGCTACAGAAAAAAACTTCATCTCAGAAACATATATAGAAAGCCAGACATGCCTGTAATTCCAGTACTTGAGAGGCAGCTCTCTGTGAGTTCCAAGTCAGACTGGGCTACAGAGTGAGTTCCACGACAGCCAAGGCTGTGTAGAGAGACTATCTCTCAAAACAACAACAACCAAAAGGTATACAAAGGGAGTCGGGAGTGTGTAGTTCAGTGGCTGAGTACTTGCCTGGTACGCATGAGGCCTCAGGTTCTATCCACATTAAAAGAAAAACTCCAAGCAAATAGAGGCAGAAAGATGTATGCAAAAGAAGAAAAGCACAGAAGTGTGCACAAATGAACACACTTGGAATCCCACTGTATGTACAGAAAATAACTGGGAGGCTGTGCCAGTAGTATGAATGTGGATTCTAACAGTCTGAGCATATACATGGTTGCAACCACAGCAAGAGGACTTCCACAGTTACAATTCCCTGAGCACACACACACACAGCCCGAGTGGATCTGCTACACAATAATCGCCAAAGCAAACAAGGAGATGGAGTTGACAGAGCGCACATAGTTGACACGACACACAGACCACTAGAGTCAGCAATCACACGTTTAGAACTAGATAGAGCCCAGCAGCCTGATGGACCCTGAATTAGTTAAACAGGGAAAATGAGAGTAGCCAAGTGTCAAACACATATGGTTGGGATCAATTGCAGCATACAGGACCCAGCTGTTATCTATCACATGGCTGACCAGAGAGAATCAGCCAGTACAAGCAGTCAAATCCAGAGGGCACATCTACTCTATCTGTACGGTCACACACACATATGGTCAGCATCAGCATACACCAGGCATACAGAGACTGCTGCCAGCCAGAATCAGCCTGAAGAAGTCTCAGAATCAGCACATGGTCTACCATAGTCCTGTGTAATATTGACTCCTAATACATGGGAATCGTAGTCAGTCTCGGTTAACCTGAAACGGAGCTCCTGGGAGCCAAGTGGACAGAGTTGGAGATGATTTCTGGAACTCACCAGGTAGAGTCCAGGGAGGTTTTGTGTACTCACCCCTCAGGGTCCATGTGCAGGAAGGTGCCAATAACCAGAGGGAGTTCAGATTTGATGATGAACAGGTAACTGGACATAGCTGGTGCAGATGGAGACTATTTAATCAGGATTCCCCCCACCACGCCTCAGACCACCCAGAGAAAAGCCCACCTCATTCCACCCTCTTCCCCCTAGTTGACCCTCTCCCCCAGTTGACCCTCCCCAAGTCCTCACCCCCAACATTGTGCAGACAGATGATGACAGCCACCACTACTTTCCCAGCAGGCCCGAATGCCCTCTGTCCCAGTTGCTCATAGGCTCGGATGCCTGAGAAGAGGGAGGCAGGAAAGAGCAGCCTGTGAGTTTGGGGAAGCCAGGCTAGGTGAGAGAGATGCGATTCGGCTGTGACTGACAGAGGCTTCAGGTGAGGACTATGCAGCTTAGGGTAAAATTTCTGAGTGGAATCTGGCAGATGGTATCTGAGGCCAGGGAGACATTAAAAGCTGAGAGTCAAGTGTTGGAGTTTTGGAGGCAGACTATGGACTGAGATCATGGAGGGAGAGAATCCTGGAACCATGGATATCAGGGGTCTAAGGATTTCAGAACTGGTTTCCAGGTTAAGAGGACCCAAAGACTGAGGGATGGGAGCTGGAGGTGGAATAGAATAGTCTGGGAGTGGCCTGGTGGGGAAGATCTGAGGTCAGACTATGGGATGGGTATTAGGAATTGGGAGGTGATGATCTAGGAGCCCAGATAAAGACTGAGGGCTAGGGCTGAATATGGAATCTGTCACATGGAGAGTTGAGTGTGGGAACTGGGGTGCTGAGTTTGGGGTCTGAGGTCAGAGTAGTCATGCCCAGAGTCAGATTTGAATTGCAATCAGACATTAGGAAGTAGATCTGGGCCTGGAGCTCAAGATCTGAGCTGAGGTCTGGATTGGAATCTGGAGTCTGAGGTCCAGAAAGGATGAGATGAAAATGGGGACCTGGGATGGGAGTCTCACCTACAACACTGGCACAGGTCAGCAGGAGGTGGATCGAATAAGAGGACAAGAGGGCAATACACAGCAGCAGGGCCCTGCAATAGGTGGCATAGCTCAGACTTGGCCCAGGCCTCCCATTTCATCTGCCACACCACTGACCACCCCCCAAAATGCTACCTATAGACTCACAGAAAAAAGATGACTCCCGTGTGGGCCATGGCATAAGCCAGCCCCAGGATGCCGCTCCCCATGATGGCATTGCTGAGGTTGAACACGGACATTCCGAATGATGTCTTCCCCTCAAACTGTTGGCAAGGGACAAAGTCCAGCACACATCGGGGAGTGGGAAAATAGGACAAGAGACTAGAGCTGGAGCTAGGGAAGGAGGGCAGGAAGATTAAGACAGCTGAGAAGGGAGACATCCAGGAGGAATGATGGGAAGCAAAAGGAAGCTGAAAGAGAAAGAGAGTTCATGGGAAGAAACTGGAAACATAGCTTCGAAAAGGAAATTTAGGAGAAAGTCTGGAGGGAGCAGCTGGAAATGCAAGGGGGCTGCCGGGGAGGATCTGGAGATAAGAAACAAAAGAAAAGAGGAGGGCGAACAGTAGGGGGCACAAAGCCAAAGAGAATATTTAGGGGGAACAGTCAGTAGGCAGGGGCAATAGGTGGGAAGGGAGAGGATATGCAACAGAGAGAGTAGAGCGGGAGTACTTGGGGAAAGGGAGTATCTGGAGATGGCAGCAACTAAGGAGCCAATAGCTGGGGCAGGGAGATAGCTAGGCAGGAGAGCAGCTAGGGAGGAAAAGGAGTTGGAATTAAGATAGGGGAGGTGAGACTTCAACAGATCCTGTGGGCTTACTTACATCCATGAACTGGACAGGTTTCCTCCCAGGAGCAGTACCATGGGTGGGCAGGAAGCCCTCACGTTCCTGCCTGTAACTGGATAGACGGGGCAGGAAACCAGAGGCTCATGAAAAGGTAACCTCCACCTCTCCCCACAAACCTCCTTAGAGTCCCCCACTCACCCCACAGCACCCGCAGAGAGGGCTCCGTTCATCTTTGGATCCTGCATTTCCATCCTGCCGGCAAAGAAATGGGATAGGAGGGTCAAGAATGGAGCAAAGGGGACTAGAAAGTGAGGAGGGTTAGAGGAAGGGGAGAGCAGACCGACGGATGTAAAGGCAGAGCAATTGGCCAGAGAGACAAACCGGAACAGAGAGAAATGAGGAGCAAAGGAGAAAATGGAGAGTTGAGAAAGGTAGGAGAGAGAGAAAGAGAGGTGAAGATCAGGGGAGGAGAAACGTAAACAGCCTCTCAGAAAGACCCGGAGAAAAGAAGGCAAAGAGAGATAAATAGAGGGAGGGAGAGACACAGAAAGATACAGAGAGACCCACCCCACAGCACATGAAATGGCCATTTGGAGTAGGAAATAGACTTTCCTCCCTCACAGCGAACTCTGTCTCTCACGGTGTCTGCCTTTTTCTGTCTTTCTGTCCCTGATCTCCCGCCCCCAGCTCCCTCTGGCTGGCTCTTAGCAGGGACACGTGTCACCTGTCTGCCCCACCCCTCCTAGCGCCGCCCTGCCCACCCCCCAGTTTAGAGACCCCAGCCCCAATGCTGCAAACTGCTTTTAATTCCAGTTCTAAACATCTTCACCAGAGACTGCAAATTGAAGTTCCCTCTTCCTGGGACAGAAGTGACTGACGCATATGCAAGTGTGACTAGGTGGTGGAGCACTTTCAATCCTCAGGACTACAAAGAAAAAAAACTGACCCAGGGACTCCCATTGAACTTCTAGGTTCTAGAGAAATTTTCTATGACCCCCTGTCAATTCTTAAACTCTCTTCTCCTGGAAGAAATAGTTTGGGAGACATTTCCAGACTTGGAACACTTTCTGGGCTTGGAGTACCTCAGAAACCAGTAAGACTTTAAATATTTCCCCGCTCCTGATAATGAGCTGCCAACAAGACCCAAGTCCCCCTCCCAGGTCCTCACATGTTTCTCAAGGTGAGAGTGGCTTTGCAATCTCCATGCGAACCTGCAAACTCTGTCTTTTTTAATTAGCATTTATAAATTGTACAAAATAGTGGCTTTCATTATGACATTTCATATGTTTGAAATACGCTTTGATCGTCTTCATTCCCCTATTGCCATATCCTGCTCTGCTTCCCACTGTTTTCCTTCCTCTACCTCCAAGCCCTCCTTTTGCTTTCATGTATTATCTCTACTGTTTTTCTTTTTACTTTATTATTGTTACATGTATACATACATATATAAATACAACCTGCTGAGTCTCTTTAGTGTGGCTTGAATGTATATGTTTTCAGGACTGACCACTGGTATTGCATAATCAGTTGGGGAGCTCATCCCTGAGGATGACTGGTTCTCCCTCTTTCAACAGTCCCTAACTGCTTATAACAATTATGACTTCATTTACAATACGGCCTTTTGACATTTTCCTCATCTATATGAACTGGTGTCATTGTATAGGCAACTATACTATTGAGATTGTATGAGTGTAGCTTCCTTGTTGTATATAGTCTCTCAGCCAAAGCCCTGACTGAACCTCTTGTTCTTATGACCTTTCTGATCCCTCTTCTATGATGTTCTTCAAGCCTCAGATGCAGAGGTTGTGTTGTATGTGTATCAATTGGGAATGAGCACACAATGGTCAGTTACTCGTTCTCTGCATTTTGATCAGTTATGGCTTTCTTTCTTTCTTTTTTTTTTTTTGGTTTTTCGAGACAGGGTTTCTCTGCAGCTTTGGAGTCAGTCCTGGAACTAGTTCTTGTAGACCAGGCTGGTCTCGAACTCACAGAGATCCGCCTGCCTCTGCCTTCCGAGTGCTGGGATTAAAGGCGTGCGCCACCACCGCCCAGCCAGTTATGGCTTTCTATAATGCTCTCCTTCTGCAGCAAAAGAACCTTCTTTGATGAAAAATGAGAGTTCCACTTGCCTGTGGTTAAAAGGATAACTACTTGGAATGCAAATCCAAATTATACTGGTATCAGAAATGGGTACTAGTACTTTCTCCTCTGAGTTCCATATTTTTACTAGCCATGAGAAAGTTGGCTTGGTTTACAGTGCCAGGCTTGAATTCTCTCCTGTTGATAGGGCCTTAAGTCCAATTAGACAGTTGTTGATTACCCCCAAAATAGAAGTGCCACTATTGCACTTTTAAATGCATCTTGCTGTGCTAGGCATTGTGTTACACGGTCATCATGGATGGGTAGGACTGCTCATTGTTTCCCTCCCAGGGCAGCTTGCACATAGCACCTTCCAGTACTCCAAGAGCTAGTCCTCAGTGAGGAGGCTTCCAGGTCAGTTCAGGCTCCATTTTTCCAAGTCCTGTGTCAGGAGTGTGTGGTGTCTTCAGCAGTAGGGCTTTACCTTCAAGCCCTGGGAGACAAGCAAGAACAATGGCAATAAGCCTATATTGTTTTAGGAGTTTCTTGGACTTCCCTGAGCAATGACTTGTAAGAAGGTGTCTCAGCCGGGCGGTGGTGGCGCACACCTTTAATCCCAGCACTCGGGAGGCAGAGGCAGGCGGATCTTTGTGAGTTCGAGACCAGCCTGGTCTACAAGAGCTAGTTCCAGCGCAGGCTCCAAAGCCACAGAGAAACCCTGTCTCGAAAAACCAAAAAAAGAAAAAAAAAAAAAAAAGAAGAAGGTGTCTCAATTCTGAACTGAGGATTTTGTTCCATAGACTATGGCCCTTGTAAGAAGCATTATCACCCCTAATGGTGTAACTTCATTTAAATGTGTATGAGTGTGTGTGTATGCATGTATTTGTGTGTGTGTGTGCGTGTGTACATGCATGCGTGTGTGTGTGATTGTGTAATTTTGGGGGGTTTTCAAGACAGGGTTTCTCTGTAGCTTTGACTGTCCTGGAATTCACTCTATAGACCAGGCTGGTCTCAAATTCACAGAGATCCGCCTGCCTCTGCCTCCTGAATGCTGGGATTAAAGGCATGGGCCACCATTGCCTGGTTTATCACATGTAATTTTAGGTAAATATAAAATAATAATTGTCTATGATTTTTTTCAAGCATATTTAGTGTCATTCATCCCTCCTCTTTCCCTCTCCCTCTGTAATGCCCTCCTCCACAGTTAAACCCTCTTTTCCCGTTTCCCCCTCATATAACACCTATGACCTGCTATTTCCCTCTTTAGAGCTCTTTCTCTTACCCCTCATTCCCTGTCTTGGTCCTCCTCCTTTTTTTCTTTCCTGATTTCTTTGGTTATACTAGGTTATATACTCATATTCAAAAATTCAGAACTAGTTACCACAAAGAAAAGAAAGCATGTGAAGTTTGTCTTTCTGGCTCTGGTTACCTCACTTGGTACAGTATTCTCTATTACCATCCATCTACCTGAAAACTTCATGATTTCACTTTTCTTTGCAGCTAAATAGTATTCCATAAAGGATATGTATCACATTTTCATTAATCCATTCATCAGGAGATGGACATTTAGGTTGTTTCTATTTCTAGCTAGAAATTGCTGCATGTGGGTGACAGTAGTGTGGCTTGGTCTGTTTGTGGAACTCCCGGCAGTGGGACCAGGATCTATCCCCAATACATGAGCTGGCTTTTTGAAGCCCATTCCCTATGGTGGCATGCTTTGCTGAGCCTTGATGCAGGGGGGGAGGGGCTTGGTCTTGCCAGGCTTTGTTGACTCCCCATGGGAGGCCTTACCCTTTCTGAGGAATGGATAGGGGTGGGCTAGGGGGAGGGGTGGGAAGCAGAAGGAGGAGGGGGAGGGGTAACTGTAGTTGGTATGTAAAGTGAATAATAATAATAATAATAATAATAATAAAAGAATTTCAATGAGTAGTGAATAGAACAATGAACAATAAGTTGAGTGAAAAGGTCCACAGAATGGGTGAGGATCTTTACCAGCTACACAAAAAGACACGAATACTTGAGTAAGATGGACAGAACTAAGATACCCCGTCCTTTGCATATGCCAAGGAGCAGTATAGCTGGATCACGTAATAGATTTCTTTTTAGCTTTTGAGAATTCAAAGATTCTGATTTACACCAAATCCATCAACAGTGAATAACGGAAGTTATCTCTTACTCCATATCCCCTCCAGCATTTATTGCCAGTTTTCTTGATAGCCATTCTGACAGGAGTAAATGAAACCTCAGAGTAGTCTTGATTTGCAATTCCCTAATTGCTAAGAATGTTAAACACTTTTGAAGATATTCCTTGACCATTTTTATTTTTTCTTTTGAGAACACTCTGATCCATACCCCTTCCCTTTTTCAATTTGAGACAAGGTCCTGGCTACTGAGAGCTCGCTATGTAGATCAGGCTAGCCTCAAACTCATAAAAGATCTGTCTGTTTCTGCCTCTCAAGTGCCACCACGACTAGCTTCATAGCCCTTTAAAAAAAAAAAACTGGGTCATTTGCTTTCCTGACTTTGAGTTATTTATATATTCTGGATATCAATCGTCTATCAACTGTATAGCTGGCAAAGATCTTTTCCCATTCTGTGAACTCCATCTTCACTTGTTTCTATTGATGTATAGACACTTTTTAGTTTTATGAGGTCCTGCTTGTCAATTGCTGGTTTTAATTTCTTGGCCAATGGAGTCCTATGCAGAAAGTCCTCTCCTACACCTATCCTATGCTATGCTGCCCATGTGTTCTTCTGGCAGTTTCAGTGTTTCAGGTTCCACGTTTAGGTCTTGCTCCATTTGGAGTTAATTTTTCTGCGGAGTGATAGATACAGATCTAATTTCGTTCTTCTACATGTGGGCAACCAGTTTTCCAAGCACCATTTGTTGATGTTGTCTTTTCTCCAGTGTGATTTTTTTTTTGGCATCTTTGTCAAACATCAGATGGCTGTACTTAATGTGCACTCGTGTTTGAGTCTCCTATTTTACTCCGTTAGCCAACACAGTTTTATTACTATATGTTTTAATTTGCTTTCTGATGCTGTGACCAAATGCCATGACCAAAAGCAACATGGGTGAGAAAAGGCTTATTATTATCGGGGCAGAAATCTGGAGGTCGGAACTGAAGCAGAGGCATAAAGAAATGCTGCTTACTGGCTTGCTTCTCATGGCTTGCTCAACTTGTTTCTTTATACAATCCAAAACTACCTGTTCTGTGGCGGTACCACCCACAGTGAGATGGGGCCTCCCACACCAATCATTAATTGAGAAAACGCCGGCATAGTTTTGCCTGTAAGCCAATATTATGGAGGCACTTTCCCAGTTGAGGGGCCCTCTTTCTAACTGACTCAATCTTGTGAAAAGCTGACAAAAAATAACAAACACACTATCACACCATGATATACATTGAGAACTGAAATGATAATCACTCCAGCTCTTCTTGCTCAGGAATGCTTTGGCTATCTTGTAGCTTTGTGTTTCCATAAGAATTTTAGGATTTTTTTTTCTATTTCTGTGAAAAATATTGTGGAGATTTTTACTGGGGTTGCATTGAATCTGTAAGTTGCTTTTGGTAAAATGGTCATTTTCACAATGGTATTTCTACCAGTCTATGAGCATGGGAGATCTTTCCATTTTCTAGTACCTTTCTCAATCTCATTCTTCAGAAATTGAAGGTTTTCATTATAGATGCCTTTCACTCCCTTGGTCATGTTTAGTCTTAGATATTTTTAGGCTGCAATGAATGGGACTGGGCCTATGATCCTATCTCTCAATATGCTTGCTGTTGATGTATAGAAAGTCTACTAATTTTTAAGTTGATTTTGTTCCCTGGGGATAGTGAATAACTCTGTCCCCTTCCTGATTTTTATGGGATTGCTTTGAGTTTTTCTCCATTTAGGATAATGCTGGCTGTCGATTTATAATATGTAGCCTTATTGTGTTGGGGTATGTTCCCTTCAGTCCTGCTCTCTAGGGCTTATCTTATCATAAAGGCATGTTGGGTTTTGTCAATGGTTTTTTTCTGCATCTGCTGAAATTATTGTGTGTTTTTTGTCTTTAACTCCATTTGTATGATTTATTACATCTATTGACTTAGGTATTTTGAAGCCTCCCTGTATCTCCAGGATAAAGCCAACTTAATTATGATGGATGATCCTTTTGATATATGCCTATACTGGGCTTACATTTTATTGAGGATTTTTTTGTGTGTCTTTGTTCATCAATAATATTAGCCTATAGTTTTCTTTCTTTCTTGTGACTTTACATGGTTTGTGTATAAAAGTTATACTGACTTCATGGAAGGAGTTTGGAACTGTTCCTTTTTAGTTATCTTGTTGTTTTGGTTTTTGTTTAGTTTTGTTTTTCAAGTTAGGATTTCTCTGTGTAACCCATCCTGGCTGTCCTGGAACTCTCTTTGTAGACCAGGTTGGCCTCAAACTCACAAAGGTCCACCTACCTGCCTCTGCCTCTCGAGTGCTGAAATTAAAGACATGCACTACCACAGCCTGGATTTTCTTTCTTTTTTTATAATTTAAGATGTATTGGCTGTAGATCTTCTTTGAAAATGTGGTAGAACTCTGCTGTGAATCTGTCCGGACCTGGACATTTTTTTTTAGTCAGAAGGCTTTTTATCACTGTTTTAATCTCTTTATTTGTTTAAATTGTCAATCTCTCTTAGTTTAATTTTGGTGGTTTGGATGAACCTAGAAATTGTCCTTTCTTTCATGTTTTCCAAATTAATAGAGATGTTTTAAAGTAGTCCCTTATAATATTCTGAATTTTGAAGTATTTTTTGGTCTGCACTTGGCCATTGCTAGGTGTAACCAGTGAGTAGTCAGTTAAAGAATGTTAGCTGGCCAGGCATGGTAGCACACACCTTTAATCTCAGCACTTGGGAGGCAGCGGCAAGCAGATCTCTGTGAGTTCAAGGCCAGCCTGGTCTACAGAGCAAGTTTCAGGACAGCCAGGACTGGTACACAGAGAAACCCTGCCTTAAAAAAAATTTTTTTTTAAAAAATAACTATCTGCACTCTATGATGCCTTTTCATGGAGGTCTGGTATTACCTCTTTAGCCTAGTTTTACAAAAAAGTGTATTGGCCTTATGTAATAAGGTCTGATGCACAGAAACCAGTATGGAAGCACAGAACCAGACAGTCAATGGAAGAATCCTTGGATTCCTTGGATGCACAAGATTGAGTGTTGCCCATTACTGAGGGAGTCTTTGTTAAGTCAAGAATGTTCGGAATCAATAAAATTCAGAATGGGGAGAAGGCAGCCTCACATTTTTGTATGTTTCAGTTTACCTGCACAAAAAGATGTGCACAGTGAACAGGGGTCCAGAATAACTTCTGGGGAGAAGGAAAGAATGAGCAGAAGTTCTAGGAAAGAGAGTCAGGAAAGGTGGGGGCCAGAACCCCAGGAGTAAGTTAGAGTCCCATAAAGAAGATGGGCCATGAGGAAGGACCCTGAGAGCAGGACAAAAGTGCAGAAGATCCACCAGGACCCTGACAGTAGGGTGACATATAAAGGGGCCACTAGAATGCTGCTATGAGAATAAAGCTGGGAGAAGCCACCAGACCTCCAACACAATGTAAAATTGATGAGAGAAAAGCAAACACGAGGGTGGGAAGAGACACAGTTGGACATAAGCTGAGCATCCTAAGGATTAGAGAACAAATGGGAAAGTTAGTGACAGACAGGTACTAGGTGAAGGAGTGTCTATGCAGTGGAGGGCTTACTATTATTATGATTTTAGAGTAAATTGTAGAAAAGGCATCATAGAGTTACAGGTAATTTTAATAGAGATATTATAGATCTCTTTAAAGTTAATCCCACTAAATAAATTTTGAGTTTTGATCACAAAAATGTTGTCACAGGGATTGGAGAAATGATGCAGCAGTTAAGAGCACTAGCTGCACTTCCAGAAGACCCGGATTAGATTCCCAGCATCCACATGGTACCTCACAACTGTCTGTAGCTCCAGTTCTAGGAGATTCGACTCCTCTTTCTGGTCTCCACAGTGCTCATATATGATGCAGAAGCATACACACTGGCAAAACACCCATACACATGAAGTAAAAATAAATAAATCTAAAAAACAAAATGCCGTCATATATACAGGAAGGTACTAGACTGACTATTTAAAAGGCTAAGATAGTCCAGCTAAGATCCTAAGCAATAGAGGAGAGGGTACCTGAGCTGGCTTTGCCCTGTAGTCAGACTGATGAATATCTAAAATATCACCATAGAACCTTCATCCAGAAACTGATGGAAACAGAGGCAGAGGCCTGCATCAGAGCACTGGGCTGAGCTCCCAAAGTCCAGTTGAAGAATGGGAGGAGTGAGACTATGAGCAAAGAGGCCAAGACCATGATGGGATCACCCACTGACACAGCTTACCTGAGCTAATGGGAGTTCACTTTCACCAGCACAGGACCAAACTAGTCCCTCTGAATGTGGTGACAGTTGTATGGCTGCGGCAGACTGTGGGGCCACTGGCAGTGGCACCAGGGTTTATCCCTACTGCATGTACTGGCTTTTTGGAACCCATTCTCTTTGGATGGAGGGATACCTTGCTCAGCCTAGATATAGTAGGGAGGGTCTTGGACCTTCCACAAGACAATGTGCCTTACCCTCTCTGAGGAGTGGATGGAGGTGTGGGGGGAGGAGTAGACGGGGTGGGAGGGGAAGAAGTGGGAACTTGGATTGGTATGTAAAATAAAAAAAATCTTGTTTTCTTTTTTAAAAAAATTAAAAAGTGAAAAAGAAGACTAAGATAGACTAGGCAGTGGTGGTGCATGCCTTTAATCCCAGCACTCGGGAGGCAGAGGCAGAGGTGGATGAGATATTCTAACTTAGAAGAATTCAAGTATGGGTACCCCCAAAACAAGATAGGGAACCTAGGTAAACAAGGTTATACCAGAAGGAGCTGAAATTACCTTTACTTGTAAATTTATCAGACTTAAGATTAGTCATTTTTATCACTAAAGAATAACTCAGCAAAAATTTAAATATCTAGGATTTAAGAAATATAAAAGTATGGTCCTTTCCCATAGCTAAATATACAGGACTGAAGGTCACAGGCACAGTGAAATTTTGTATAATCAACCAAATTTATATAGATTTAAGTTGTTGTCCCATGAAGTAAGATCTATGATCACTATGAAATTTAGCCCATGGGAAAACATAGAAACAGTATTTGGAGAAATCTCATCACAGGGTTTTAAAATCTCATTTAGCGTTAGGCAGTGGTGGCACACATCTTTAATCCCAGCACTCAGAAGGCAGAAGCAGGCAGATATCTGTAAATCTGAGGCCAGCCTGGTCTACAGAGCAAGTTCCAGGACAGCCAGAGCTATACAGAGAAACCCTGTCTTGAAAAAAAAAAAGAGGAAGAAAGAAAGAAGAAGAAAAAGGATCTCATTTAGTAAAAGGATAAAATAAAATTCTCATTTTTTTTTTTAACAACAACTCGAATGTGCTTGGTGCCCACAGGGGTCAGAAGAGAGTATCAGATTCTACTGAAGTTACAGATGGTTGTGAACCATGATGTGGGTATTGGGAATGAAACCTGGGTCCTCTGCAAGAAGAACCAGTGCTCCCAACCACTGAGCCTAAGCTCCAGCCCTAAAATCTACGTTTTTGCAAGACAGTTTTGTAAACACTACTAAGATTTGATACGAATTAGTAAGAGCAGACCAATACTTAAGGTGACCTTGTTGTAAATAGAGAATTGGGCTTCAATTTTTTCTGGATATACCAGATATAAGAAGTTAAAATAATTAGAACTATATCATAACCATCCTTTGTAAATTTTATGTAAAAATATTTTTTATTGGAGCTGGAGAGATGGCTCAGAGGTTAAGAGCACTTGGCTGCTCTTCCAGAGGACCTGGGTTTAATTCCCAGCAACCACATGGTGGCTCACAACCATCTGTAATGAGATCTGACACCCTCTTCTGGTGTGTGTGAAGACAGAGCACTAATATACATAAAATACATGAACAAATAAACCTTTTTAAAAGTCTTTTTATGTAAAAACATTTTCCTTTAACATTTTTACCAATTATGTACTTTATATTTTGTATCTGTTTAAATGTAATAGCTTTTTAAAAACCAATTATATTTTATATTTATATTTAGAGAAAGCCCCAGTTCAGTTCCCAGCATTCACATATCAGCTAAAAACTTCCTATAATCCTAGTTTCTAGCTTCAAAGGGTCCACCATCCTCTTCTCATCGCTGTGGGCAATGTACACCTGTAGTACACAGACGTACACACTGGCAAAGCACCCATACTCATAAAATAAATCTTATGAGACAAGAAGATATATACACTGTATCTCAAATGTTTAATAGTACTGAAAAGAATAGTGATCATTTTAAATATGCTGAATAGGAAAGCTGTATATGCAGTTTTTAAAAATTAAGTCACCTTAATATTGAAGGACCCCAGAGACCTGGGTGCCTTCAACACACTGTCAAGGCGCAAAACATCAGGCCAGCCAGCTGGATGCAATTGCAAGAGGGTTTAATATCTCAGACCTGAGGATGCCACAGCGTAAACTGAGCATGCCTCTTTCAACTTAGAGTCAGTATTTGTATTCTATAAAAACAGATATGTGATTATACAGTTTCTATTAGCTACTTTAATTGAGGCAAGGGAAAAGTTCAGTCACGTCAGCTTTGTCCTTGTCTAGGTACATCTGGTGTTCTCTATTCATCCTTTATCTCTTTGTTAGCTAGGCCCGACCTTCAGACTATAGGCTTACTGTTGCCATGGGTCCGAGTGGCCTTGCTTTAAAGATACCAAGCCACCTGCTTGGCTAGCAGGAAATCTTGGCCGATGTCCCTATTTTGGGCTTGGGAGAAGGGGGGGTCATGGCATTACCGCTGCTGTTAACCCATTCCATTTCAATATGTTTACATATATATCTAGTCATACACATCAATACACATTCACATACCTTTAAAAAACAAGGTTTATTCATTTTATGTGTGTGTTTGCTGGCATGCATGTTTGCCACATGCATGCCTGGTACTTGTGGAGGCCTGAAGAAGTCATCAGTCATCAGATCTCTTAGAAATGGAGTAATACAGTTGTGAGCCACCATATGAGAGCTGAGAATTAAACCCAGTTCCTCTGCAAGAGCAGCAATCCTTTATCCGCTGAGCCGTCCATCTTTCCACACCTGTTTTTTAAGATTTATTTTTATTGTTTGTACTCGTGTGTGTGTGTGTGTGTGTGTGTGTGTGCAGGTGACCATAGAGGCTAAAGATGTCGGATCCCCTGGAGCTGCAGTTAGTAGTTATACATGGCTGTGAGCCACCTGATGTGGGTGCTGAGAAGCGAGCTAAGATTCTCCGGAAGAACAGTGGATGCTTTTCACCACCTCTTATAACTACCTCCTTCAGCCCCACCTCCTATACAGAACACATCTTTAAACCAGGTACTCTATTTTCCTAACAGTGGTCACTGATTTTATGAAACATAAAGACAGCTTATATACATGTAACATAGAACACTTATGAACATAGATAACAAACAGCTGAAACAAACAAAAATGATATCACAATAGCTGGGAGGGGGTGGTGCACGCCTTTAATCCCAGCACTCAGGAGGCAGAAGCGGGCCGATCTCTGTGAGTTTGAGGCCAGCCTGGTCTATAAAGAGAGTTCCAGGGCAGCTAGCACTACACAGAGAAATCTTGTCCTGGAAAAAAAATAACACATTAAATAACATGATCAAATGCAATCACTGAAGGGCAAAAATAGTGTGAAACATTTATATCTGGGCAGACTGTGGGCAATTGGGAAACAGAGGTACAGCTGGGAGTTAGTTCGAGCAGTTTAACCCTGCCCCCTTCTAGAAGTCCTTATCTATTGCAGCTTGGCTGAAAGAAGTCTTGAAGGAGGGGTGGGGCAGGAAACTAGGGTATGGTCAGAAAGAGAAAGAGGTTCAACTGAACACATCCCTGCAGGCTAGAGAAGTCTGCAGATTGAACTATTTTAGCTTTTTTTAAAAAACAATTAAGATGGGGCCCTTTGATGATTCAGCAGGTAAAGACACTTTTTGCCACATCTGATGGATGACCTGAGTCACCCCTGGAATCCACATGATAGAAGGAGAGAACTGACTCCTACAAGTTGTCTTCTGACATCCCCCATACGGTGTGGCATGCAGGCCTCCATCACAGTAAGTAAATAAATAAAAATGTGACAACATGTTTAACATAGAATTTTAAAATACAACTTGGAGGGTCCGTCATCCATGAGGGGAACCTCTAGTTGCTCCTCTAGAATTTGCTATTCTAGAGAAGCTGAGAATTTGGTCCTTGCTTTGATCTAAATGTCTAGCTAGAGAAACTGCAAGTGTAGGCATGGTGGGTTTCTCACTGAACAACCCCTGCAAGCAAATGTGTGTGAGATGCCCACATGGAAATGAATGGCCCATTCCAGTTTTAGACCAGACAGGAAAAAAACAAGTGGAAAGCAGACAGAAATGAGGAGATTTGGCAGAGAAACTTTCCGAGGAGGGGTAGGTAGTGGTCATGAGCTGTCGAGCGTATCAGAGTGGGGGAAGAGCACAGAGAGCCTGCCTGGGCCTTCTTATCTGATTAGAGCAGGAGTTTGGTTAGGGAGCAGGTTTTGCTAGGCGGTTGTCCCTCAGTCAGGACAAAAGAAGGGTTTCTGGAGAAGTAGATCTTTAGAAGCAGGCTTTGGAAAGCAGCATGCAACTGATAGAAGAGGTAGCCTTTGCAGCAAGAGAAAACATGCTCATCACAAGTTAGGAGTGGGATGGGACCTAAGAGATTTGCAGAACCAGAAAGGCAGAAGCTAAGAAAGATGAAGGTTTGAATGCAGGAGACTTTAGAGAGTATTCTGTTGCATCAGTCCTTGAATTTGGAAGTCAAAAGCTTGTTGCTGGCTGGCCAGTGGTAACCATTGTCACAGGGGTACAGTGGCCAGGCTGGGTTACAGTAGAAAAAATTTAAGGTACACCAAAAAGTCTCTAGGCAGTTAGAAGATTGCTGGCCCAAGACTGCAAGTAGCAGTGAAAAAAGGGGGGGAGTCATGCCTGATGGAATATAAGCAGAAAGGGGTGTCCCTCAACCAATGGCTCTCTTCAGTAAGAGGACCGTCTAGAGGACAGAGATATCTCTACTGAAGCTCTCAAAGGAAACCAAGAGTTCATTCTAGGAAAACCCTCTACAAGGCCCCAGGGGTTCTGAGAAGTCTTCCTGGCAGACAGTCAGAAGGGAAGAGTTTATTGAGAAGGGAAAGGAATCTCAAAACTCACCCAAGGGCCAGTCAATTGGTGGTATATGTGAGGACTGCAATGGAGAGATGGTCCCTGGAGAAAGGAAGGGCATGGAGGGTTGGGGAGGAACCCTTTGGGAGAGCTCACACACACTGACTCCCCATATGGGCCACCAAATGAAAGGTCCATGAGAAGGAAAAACAGACAAGGGAACAAGGGACTTAAGACACTGCAGACTTTTATCTGAAGGGAGAAATCTTCAAAGGGGTCTCTGTTAGGTTCAGAGTCCACTGTCCTCTTCTAAACTGGGTTAGTAATAGAGGAGAAGCAGGGAGGAAAGAGCGTTAAAAAGGCTTCCATTTGGATCTGCAGGTGATCATTGCCAGGGGTAACCAGTGAATAGTCAGTTAAAGGATGTTAGGTGACTCATGAACATATGTCCTGGCTGGCCGTTACTGAGGGTCCATGGAGTGAGGCAGTCAAGAAGCTAGAAAAACAAGTTAATTTACTTCTAGAAACCAAATTACTGTAGTTACTGGAATTCTCACAGCTCAATCAATATGAAGTTTTACAAAATGGTGTGGCCCTTGGAAAAAATCCTGAATCCCTCTCCTGGGATGAGGAGGAGTCCCAAAGGGTCTCCACCCAAGCCAAAGTACACTTTGGAGGCTCCCACCACTTCTAAATTCAATTCCTATGAGGAAGGCACCAAAAGGACATCCTCCTTCCATTCTGAACGTCCCCAGGGAACCCCTAAAACAGCCACCCATCCCCATGGTTTCCAGGACCACCATCTCCATGGCCTGCCATCCTCCTTCATCTTCAAGCTTCTCTCAAGTCCTGAAGTTGAAACAACTCAGACTTGAACTCTGGGACCTCAATGACAGCTTAGCTCCTACTGGGGTGACTCTGCCTCTGCCTTGTCCCATACCAACCTACTTCCCAAGTGCCTGTCCCACAGCCAGTCAGCTTTGCCATCACACCAGAGGAATTCCTTTTGGTTAGTTGGCTGGTTGGTTGGGTGTTTCTGCTGTTTTGTTTTGCTTGGGAGAGAGGGAAGAAGTGTTGGCTTTGAGTTTCCCTTCTTTGAACCCTAGGTGGAGGGAGACAAGGCAGGAGTTACCCCATTTGGACCCATGTAAAGGAAAATGAAGTGTGTGTGTGTGTGTGTGTGTGTGTGTGTTGGAGTATACCAAATGGATGGACTGAATAACTGAAGAGGTGGAGACACATCCAGAGACAGAGACAGACAGAAGAAAGGAACAGACTCAGACAGCAGAGGAGGAGCACAGAGGAGACAAAAAGAGAGAGTCTCAGACAAATAGGAGGTCAAGAGATACAGCACATGGACAGGAAGTCGTGGATCAAAAAGACAGATAGGGCAGGCACAGGGAAAGAGGAAGTGGCAAAATTTGGAAAGGCAGTTACTGAAAGAAAATGCCATGGAGGCAAACTCAGACAGGTGGGTGGAAATGGGCTCACACAGTAACCAGGAGGAATGCCAAAGGCAATCAGAGCCAGTAACAGGAAAGAGGCTACTAGACAGGTATGTACAGTTAAATGTGTCCTCAACAGGTTTGGCTCAGAAATCAGATACATCAGTCCAAAGAGACAAAGGGACAGAGGTAAGTCTTAGGACAGAAGCCATGTCACTAGAGGCTGATCTTAGGCAACCTAATCTGAGAAGGAACCTAGACACTTGGTCACCCAGACAGAGGTAAGGAGTAAGAAGTATGGACAGTGTCATCAAATTGGGTGTGTCTCAGTGTCTTGGAGCCCAGCCTAGGCATTGGGTGGGGCCTGTCCATACCCGAATTGAAGAGTTTCACACAATCTAGCACACTGTCTTAGATGGAGGTCTATCTGTTCACTTCCATCCAAAGATGTGACAGGCATGTCTGTACCAGACAAGGCATAAGTTCCTTAGAGGGACTCTGGGGCAAGAAATCCTAGCTTAACTAGACTAGGCTGCTTGAAGCCCAGGTGGACAAGAAGCCTCTATGTGGAACCTGGTCTGCCTGCCTACCCCCTACAGGGAGCACAGAATTCCCGGAAAGGCCAGAAGCTGGCTAGGCCTTCAAAGGTAGCCAAGATGCCCCCACCCCCACTTACTTCCCCAGAATAGGAAAGACTCTTGCACACTCAGGATATCACAGCTACACAACAGGCTCCTTCCCAGCTCCATCCATGGACTTGGTGATGCAGGTGCCAAATCTAGTCAACTGCACCCAAAGACTCCTAATGCATGCAGAACACTAATCAACTCACAGCCACGCCGAATGACAGCAGTCTTACAAGTGTCACCCACAGAATCAAAGCCTCTCACAAACGTAAAGTGACAGGCCATTGATTTAGAGACAAAGTTGCCCATAGACTCACAGACACACCAAAGAGAAACAACTGATTGACCCCACACAGACTCGCAGCTGCTCAGCACACAAAGATGGGTTCACAGATGAGCACACGGAGCACAACGCATCCCTACACCTTTTCTACACTTAAGGTTAGATGGTGTCCCAGACCAGCTTCCTCATCCCAGGCTCAAAAGGTCCTCTGTGTCTGAGGACTCTCGAGTGTGCCCTTGTGGCCACATATAGCCACACACAGCTCTGGTCACAGAGAAGCAGGCATTCGCAAGCAAACATGACGGTACAGAGAAACCCAGTAATATGCACACCCACCTATCTGTGTTGAAGCACATGGCCACACACAGCCCAAGAAAAAAAACCCAAGGATTCAGAAGTCTGACACCCAGGGAAACCTCACAAAGGAATGTAAATAAGAGCTGCGGGAATGCAGAAAGTATATTTAAGATGTTGCAAATGGGAAATCAGAAAAATACCTAAATGTGCAAGAGGCCAAAACAAGGGGCGAGAGAGTATAAATTCAATGGCTCCACAAGAAGCACCCATAGCACACACACACGTGGAGCTGCTCACCAAAGAAAAGCATAACCAGTCACAGCAGACACACAGAGAAAGCACACATGAGAAATGCACCCACAAGTCTTAAAAAGAACACACATAAACACTTAAGGAACACACACCTCCATACAGATGTAGACAGTACTACACAGTGGTTGACAGTAAAGAAATATGTTAAATTGGGGAGGTGGTGTCGGAGGAAGACACAACCAGGCAAATAAATAGGAAAGCACATATGCAGCTTGTATCCTTGGGGTCACGGCTGAAAATGTGACCAGACACATAAGATATACCCACAATAATCATGCACACACACCTTACACCACACATAGGGTTGCCTCCTTCCCTTCTATTCAGGCCTACACAGATTTCTCTCTCCTCTGACACCCTCCCCCACCTAGAGTCATTAGTCATCTCTACTCCAGGCTGGCCAGGGAAAAAGGCACCTGTCAGCAGAAGCCTTGGCCCATGTGACTAAGTGGGGGAGGGGCTAGGCAAGTATTTACACTTCAAGAAAAATCTGAAGTCTCCTGTCTAAAGAATTAATGTACTTTGGAAAAAAAAAAAAGCAAAAACAAGAAGAACAAAAACCCAGAGATCCTCACCCACCCATGCGCCTTTCCATTGCTCAGTCACAGCCTACTGCTCTCCCTCACCAGAACCTTCCTCACTTCTCCAGTATTGCCCACCACAGCGCTACCAGGCACACAGCAAAGAGTCAATCAAAATATTCCAAACATCAACATCAAGTGCAACATTATTACTATTATTATTGTTGTTGTTGTTATTTATATCTGTCAAAGGAGACGGGGTGGGGCAAGGAACCGCCAGCTAGCCGGTCAGCTCCATTCTGAGCCCCTTGAAGTTTCAAAGCGCTGCGCAGATCAGGCGCATTGGCACAAAGCAGAGCAAAGGGCGAGTGGGATCTGGCTGTGGAGGACAATGTGTTATAGGAAGAGCAGATGTTCTCAAGCATGCCTGCAGCCTTGAGGTTGTGCCAGGGCGCAGAACACTTTGTTAGCTCCTGGGAATAGGACTCCTACTCAAGGTCATTTTAAGGCTGCTTCGGTAAAGCAGGGCTTTGGGTGATTTTTAGCATTCCTATTTCGACATATAAAAGTCATTTTGGTAAGCAGGTTATGGCGACTCATGCCTGGTCACTGAGGAGGATGAGACAAGAAGATCTTGCTGTCTCAAAAATAAATTAGGGCTAGAGAAAGAAGACCCCTGATGTTCATTAAACTCGGTCAGAAGCTGGGAGCAGACGCAACACAGCAAAGCAACTCTGGCAAAAGCTTTCTCTGCTCAGCCACTCCTTAGCTCTGTGGTCATGAGAAATTCCTAAATTTTGCCTTGCCTCAGCATCCTCAGGAGCAAGATAATGCCTAACTTAGGAAGTTATAGGGGAGATACATTTCAGAAGTAAAACACTTATAACGGTGCTTAGCCCATCTTAATTGCTGATTCTATATTTTTTAAATGAATGGATGAACGGTCTGTAAAGCAACCACACACACACACACACACACACACACACACACACACACTCACTTTTCTGCATTTAGGATTTTAATCTGTCCTTTCATGCAGGCATCCCACAGGGGAACTCTTTTCAATCCTTTCCTGTCCCTCAAAGTTGTCCACGCACCCGCTGCTTCCCTAACCCGCTGCTGCCCTCAAGCACAGTGATTGAAGCCGGTCTAGGCCCAGGCTTCCTCTTTCCCTTCATAAATGCCCTCTCTGGGACAGAGTTGGTCTGGCAGCTGCACCCCTCCTTGACCTCTTCAGGAGGCGGTGGGGAGGACACCTTTACACTCAGTAGGGTGCTGGGTGGGAGCCTCTGGCTCCGGGAAGAGTCTGGGTGTAACTGGCTTGCCTGGCAGGAATGAGGATATTCTAAAAAGACACTTGTGTCCTTTCCCTTGACCATTACATGATTGAAACAATGCACCCCAAGAAATTGGAATTTCCCCAGGAATCTCATGCTGGGTAAAGAAAAAGGCTAAGGGCTGGAGAGATGGCTCAGTGGTTAAGAGCACTTGACTGCTAATCCAGAGATGCTGAGTTCAATTCCCAGCAACCATATGGTGTCTCACAACCATCTCTAATGGGATCAGATTCCTTCTTCTGGGGTGCATGAAGACAGAGCACTCATATACATAAAATACATGAATAAATAAATCTTTATAGAAAGAAAGGAAAAAGGCTGAAGTCTGGAGCCCACCAGGGGGAAAACTTGTCTCAAGAAAAGAGGTTTTATAACTTGTCTCGCTACCTTGCTGGAGAGCCTGGAGCAGAGAGCTGATGGCTCTGATACACCCACAGAAGCACACCTTGGCTGGGGCTGCATAACTATGCACAGCTCTGACCCCTACTCAATCTCACCCTCTTTTCAGGTCACCTAAGACAGACTTGGTGGAAGGTTGTCACTGGATCTCTTTGTCCTTCCTCCCAATGTGCCCACGTTGGTTAAATCTCCTTTTCCTGCTTTTTCACTATCAGTGTGTCTCTTTCATTGGCTTATTGAAGACAGGGGACCCAGTCTGTCTTGTTCAGTGACACTAACAACTCCAGTGGCATGAGGAATTCAGAGCCTGGCTCCTGCCCCCCAAACCCTGAGCCCTGTTGGAGGAAGCAAGTTTCTTTGCTAAAAATTAAACATCCTTTTTGTGGCCCACAAGAAAACAGGACATAGGAAGCATCCAGCAGGATGAACATGGGCCCCCCATGCCTGGCACTCCCTCCTGTCTTGTGGAGCAGTGGCCTGCTTGAACCCTTCCTTTCTCACACTTGTTTACTGTAGCGTGAGAGCCAGCTTCCTATCACCCCACAAGACTCTCTTGAGCTCCACTGACTGTTGCTTTGCCTTTTGATTTAATGTAACGTTTTTTTCTTTTGTGGTGATGAGGCTCCAGCGAGACCCTTGGTCCCAGAATCGCACACACACCAGGCAAGTACTCTACCACTGAGCTGCATCTCAAGCTGTCCCTCCTTCCTTGGCTCTCAGGTACCTTAAATGGTTGTTGCTGCACAATAGGGCCCCCCATCACATCCCTATCCAGGGACTCAAAAAAGAAATCTCCTTCGGGAATATTTTTGTCTATTCATGGGATTGTCAAGAATGCAGAATAGGAGCTGGGACATGGTTCAGTGGGTCAAAAGCACTAGTCTCACAAGCAAGATGACCCAAGAGCAGTCTCCAAAACCCATGTAAAAGCTGCATGCTGTGGCATGAATTTGTTAGCCTGATCGAGTGCGACAGGAGACTAGCCCTTAAGTTAGCATGCCAGCTTCCTGGCTATACAGAACAGCAGTTAGAAACAGTAAGAAGATCTACAAAGTGGAAGGCAGGACCCAATTACCTAAAGTTAACCTCTGACCTCCAGACAAGGCCCCATAGAAATATGTGCACATACACACATACACACACACAGAGACACACTTTTTTCTGGGAGACAGGATCTTTCTTTGTAACCTGAACTGGCCTGAAAAGCACTTTGTAGACCAGGCTGGCCTCAAATTTATAGAGATCCTCTTACATCTGCCTTCTAAGTGTGGAGATTAAAGGCATACACCGCCAGGCCCTTCCTAAAAAAATTTTAATACAGAAAGCCAGGCTAGGGATGCAGCTTAAAGGGAGGCTATTTACCTTATTTGCATAAGACCCCACCTGGGAAAAAAAAAGAATATACTGAGAAAAAAAAGAAAGGGATAAAACCACAAAAGGATAGTTTCAATAAACAACTGAGCAGGTCTTGTTCTAGGAAGTGGGAGGCAGCAGAGAACACAATAGGAGCCCCCACCTGATGAAACTCACATTCAAAAGCATAAAGAGTTCACTCTTTCAGGTATTTGAGTACTCACCAAAATCCTTCCCACTCAGCTTTTTGCATTTATTATTCCCTCTTCCTGCAATGCACTTCCTCCGAATATTCCCAGCATGCTCTTCTGCAGGTGTTAGCTCCTGAGTCACTTCTCTGAGAAGCTTTACCCTAACCTGGCGGTTGGTGGCACACGCCTTTAATCCTAGCACTTGGGAGGTAGAGGCGGACAGATCTCTGTGAGTTCAAGACCAGGCTGGTCTACAGAGCGAGTGCCAGGACAGGCTCCAAAACTACACAGAAAAACCCTGTCTCCAAAAAAGGAAGGAAGGAAGGAAGGAAGGAAGGAAGGAAGGAAAAGAGAAGACTTATCCTGCAGGTGACTAAGTAACAGCGGAGTTTGTACCATGTACAAACTACAGTCCAAGCTACTCTGAAGGTTGAGGCAGAAAAAAAATGGACGAGGGCAACCTCTTAGGCTCTCATCTCAAAAGGAAAAAAAAAAAGAGGAGCCGGGCGGTGGTGGCACACTCCTTTAATCCCAGCACTCGGTAGGCAGAGACAGGCGGATCTCTGCAAGTTCGAGGCCAGCCTGGTCTACAAGACCTAGTTCCAGCGCAGGCTCCAAAGCTACAGAGAAACCCTGTCTCAAAAAGCCAAAAAAAAGGAAAAAAAAAGGAACTTAATCCTTCCTTCCCTACTTTATCACCACTTGACAAAACATCATATATTTGGTCTGTCACACTAGTTATCTCAACACTTGGGAGAGTAAGGCAGAAGGACAAAGGCTTAAGGACAGCCTGGGTTGTATAACAAGACCCTGTCTCAAAAATAAAATAAAACATTCTATATCTATTTATTTAATAGTATATCTGTATTTAATGTAGTTACTTTACTAAAGGTATAGAGGCATAGTGCCATACTTGTATTACCATATACATTGTATGTTATATGTATAAGATGATACCTAGGTTTTATGCATGATAAAAAATATATAAAGTATATACTAGTATTTAATTTTATTTACATGTGACCTATTTTTACTGTTTATTACTATGTAATATAAAATCATACATCACTGTATTTCTATATAATCTTATACATTTATGTTAAATTATGTATATTTATGCACTTCTCATAATGTATATCCTCTCCTTGCCTCAGTTTCTTCTTTGTAAGTTAAGGATAATTAGCTCCTATGTTGTAAGGATTAAACTGAGTGAGGGAAAAAACAATTCAGGAAGCTGGAGAGATGACTCAGCTGTTAAGGACACTTTTTGCTCTTCCAGACGACCCAGGATTGATTCCTTGCACCCACAAGGCAGCTCACAAGCATCTGTAACTCCAGTCCCAGAGGATCCAATGCCCTCTTCTGGCCTCAGAAGTTACCAGGCAGCTGGGCAGTGGTGGCGGTGGTGGCGCATGTCTTTGGTCCCAGCACTCGGGAGGCAGAGGCAGGTGGACCTGTGAGTTTGAGCCCAGCCTGGTCTACAAGAGCTAGTTCCAGGACAAGCTCCAAAGCCACAGAGAAACCCTGTCTCGGAAAAAAAAAAAAAAGAAGTTACCAGGCACACAAGTGATTCACATACATATATACATACATACATACAGGCAAAACATGCACACACATAAAATCAAATCTAAAAATAACATTGCAAGACTTCAGCAGTGCACTTGAAACAACTTTATAGGCTTTCACAAGTAGGCTAGTTAGTTCAATTTTCAGGGATTTTTGTAAACTGATTTTTAAATAACTATTGTTAAAAATGAAACACTAGGGCTAGGCAGATGGCTCCATGGTTAAGAACACTTGTTGCTGGATATCAACATGTAGAAAAATAAAAATAGACTCATATTTATCACCATGCACAAAAATCAAATCCAAATGGATGAAAGACCTCAACATAAAGCCAGCCACACTGAACCTTATAGAAGAGAAAGTGGGAAGTACACTCGAACGCATTGGCACAGGAGTCCACTTCCTAAATAGAAACCCAGCAGCACAGACACTGAGAGAAACAATTGATAAATGGGACCTCCTGAAACTGAAAAACTTCTGTAAAGCAAAGGACATGGTCAACAAGACACAACGACAGCCTACAGAATGGGAAAAGATCTTCACTAACCCCACATCAGACAGAGGGCTGATCAATATACAAAGAACTCAAGAAATTGGACACCAAAAGATCACATAATCCAATATTAAAAAGTTGGGTTAAGACCTAAACAGAGAACTCTCAACAGAGGAATCTAAAATGGCTGAAAGACACTTAAGGAAATGCTCAACATCCTTAGTCATCAGAGAAATGCAAATCAAAACAACTCTGAGATTCCATCTTACACCTGTAAGAATGGCCAAGATCAAAAACACTGATGACAACTTATGCTGGAGAGGGTGTGGGGGAAAGGGAACACTTCTGCATTGCTGGTGGGAATGCAAGCTGGTACAACCCCTTTGGATGTCAGTGTGGAGATTTCTTAGAAAATTAGGAAACAACCTTTCTCAAGACCCAATAATACCACTTTTAGGTATATATCCAAAGGATGCTCAATCATACCACAAGGACATGTGCTCAACTATGTTCATAGCAGCTTTGTTTGTCATAGCCAGAACCTGGAAACAACCTAAATGCCCCTCGACCGAAGAATGGATAAAGAAATTGTGGTACATTTACACAATGGAGTACTACACAGCAGAAAAAAAATATCAACAGCTTGAATTTTGCAGGAAAATGGATGGAACTAGAAAACATTATTTTTAGTGAGGTAACCCAGACACAGGAAGACAATTATCACATGTACTCACTCATAGGTGGTTTTTAAACATAAAACAAAGAAAGCCAGCCTACAAACCATAATCACAGAGAACTTAGACAACAATGAGGACACTAAGAGAGACTTACATAGACCTAATATACATGGGAAAGTATAAAAAGACAAGATCTCTTGAGTAAAATGGGAGCATAGGGACATTGGGGGAGAGTTGAAGGGGGGAGGGGAGAGGCAGGGAGGGGAGCAGAGAAAAATGTAGAGCTCTATAAATATCAATAAAGAAAAAAATCAAAAAAAAGAACACTTGTTGCACTTGCAGAAAACCGAGTTCAGTTCCCAGCACCCACATGATAGCTCACAACCATCCATAACTCTACTTCCAGGATCTGATACCTTTCTGACCTCCTTGGGCAGCAGGCATGCATGCTGTCTTCATATACAAGCAGATAAACACTCATACACACAAAATAAAATAATCTTTAAAAAATGAAATACTGGTAAACCTCAGCACTCGGAGGATGCAGAGGCAGGTAGATCTCTGTGAATTTGAGGCCAGCCTGGTGTACATAGTGAGTTCTAGGACAGACAGCACTACCTAGTGAGACCTTGTCTTAAAGAAATAAAATAAAATTAAGAAATGCTGAACAGTGCATATTGTGGGGCACCTGAAATGTCAGCACTTGAAAGGTGGGGAGTGGTTCACAGTTTGGAGGCCAGCTTGACCTACATTGAAACCATGAAGAGAAGCGAGAAAGAAAAAGACAGGGAAAGACAGAAAAGGAAATATAATACTGTGAACTTAACAATTAAGTGGATTAGATTTTTAAGGTAATAGATATTTAAAATCTATCATTTCTTAACTCTCTCACTGCATTTCATTCCTTTTCTGTGCTCTTGAAGCCATTTCTCTTATTATTGTATGGTCCAGTAAACACTAATGGTGTGCGGCTGCACCTGTGTTCAGACTACACATGGGTGACTTAAAATCTGACCAGATGATAGATGATATGTAAACCATGGAAACTAACAAATGCTACAAACAGACCCAACCTCCTACCCTGCCAAAAGCCAGTTAACCATTTACCAGCACGCCACTGAGAGCACTTAGTGCCTAATACACGGTAAATAAATGTTTCATTTATTTTTTGCACTAGGTCATGATATATGAGCGCGCGCGCACACACACACACACACACACACACGAACATATACACACACACATATATATATGTTTTAAATTTTTATTCACTCGTACATTTATTAATTTGCTCATTTATTTGGGGAGGGGGCACGTGCCATAAGGTGCATGTGGGGGTGTGGGCCCGCTGAAATAAAGTCAAGTGGTCAGGTTTGGCAGAAAGACCCTCTCCCGAGTGTGCTGCCTCACAAATTCATAGATATGCTTTTTACTGGAGCGTGGGGGTTAAAATGTCTCCAAAAAATATTTGGAAAATGTATAATTACGAAAAGGATGTACATCTTTCTAACCCTATTAACACCGTGAACTCTTCATTGGTGATGATCCCCATTTTTCAAATGGGGAAGCCAAATTTCTGAGATGGCAAAATTAAAAGCACCGCAATCAACCAGGAAAAATACGATTAAAAATAGCACGCGGTAGCTTCTATGTTACCGTATTTTCGCTACGCGCTTTCCTCCTCCGCATGGTCACGCGCCACCCTCCTGCGTAATTTCCCTTCCCGCCAGACTTAAGGGAAATGGGCGTGGTCATGTCGCTGAACTTTGGGAAATGTAGTACATAGGCTCAACGACAGCCAGGGTGTTTAAAAAAAAAAAAAAGGAAGAGGCGGCTAAGTAAACTATTTTAGCCTCCTATTTTTTGCTTTTTCGTGCAAGTGCATGAAGCGGGGTGGGGGTTTCCCATGGGTCTCTCTATATAGCCCAGACAGGCCGAGAACTCGCGATCTTGTTGTATCGCCCTCCTGAGCGCAGTTACACAACCTTGGCCTTGAAACAAAGAACTAAGAGCGGGCTCACGAGCTTTGCAACATCATTGGCTAAGCAATGTCAGTTGCATCCTGGGAATAGCAGTTCCTGTGACCCGGATATGTCGACAAAAGATGACGAGACTAACGTCAGAGGTTCTGCTCTGATCTGGTGTGGACCTTGGCGGAACTTAACTATTTCACAATGAAAAGTTTGCCACGTTGTAACAACCTCTAGGTATATGCTACAGGCTTTCGGGTCAACTCCAAACACCAACTGGATCCCTACCTTTACTGACCGGTTTGCACACTCTTCTTGAGGCGGGTGATCCAGCCTCCCTCCCTATCCAAGAGCTAAGGTAGGTCCTGGGACACCTAGGACAAACTGGGACCAAGACTGTAGGCATGCCTGCGCTGTCGGTATGAAGGGGGTTCATTCTCGGTGTTGCAGCTGCATAGTTCTGTCAAGCCTCGGGAAGCTTGCCTAGAGCAGGAAACTAAAATGCTGTGTGATCTCGAAGGGGTGCCGCATGTCGCTACAGAGTTGATCTGGTATCCGCCGGACCACCTCGAGGGGTATCTGGTGATCCTGAGAGGGTGATGGTCTTTGAGGTCATGAAGATACACTTGGGGCTGTTAATAGAAGATGAGCCTTTAAGGTACTAGGCACGTGGCGCTGCGTCCACCAGAAAGTTAATGAAAACTAGTAATATTTCAGTTCAGTCGCTCATGGAGACCTAACAAAGTGCGCTCACTGGCTGGAAATGAAGGAATTGCTAATAAGAGTATGATCTCTGGGAGTCCTAGATATTCAGCAGTTTCCATAGTAATCGATAACAGCGAGGTTTCCGGAAAGCATAACAGAGATGGGTGGGCAGGGGGAGAAAAGCACTCGTGAGGGAAGAGAGGAAATAAAAAACAGAAGCTGTGTGAGCATCCAGTCCAGGGTATTGTGTGTTTTGATGAAAAGGATACTGAAGGCCACTAGTGTGATCTGTGAGAGGTTGGTTGGAGGGCTGAGTTAATGGAGCTGGTAAATTGACAGAATGGAGACCTAACAGGTCATGATCCTCTAAGGCATTAGTGGAGATTAAGGAGGTAGTAAGTAATTAATGGCTGGAGGCCTAGTCTTTTAAGGGATTGATGGACTGCAGAGTGGAGAGAAAGATTAGGCTGTGGGAGACAGGATAAGGTTGTATCAGGGTATTAGGTGTGAAAGGCATGGGATTAATGGG
The DNA here is from genome assembly GCA_028555095.1 of Dicrostonyx torquatus. Taxonomy (NCBI): domain Eukaryota; kingdom Metazoa; phylum Chordata; class Mammalia; order Rodentia; family Cricetidae; genus Dicrostonyx; species Dicrostonyx torquatus. Next base: position 1,108,516 of record JAQHUG010000461.1, on the reverse strand, counting down.
GGGCAGTAAGGGTCTGTGAATCTAGAGACACGGGAAAGAGCTAGAGAGATGGTCGGTTATTAGTAGAGACAAAATGGGCAGAGAAACTAATTGAGAGAGAGAGATGACTGGTGTAGCGGGTCAGTGAGAGTAGTTGGAGGTGTAGGTGGGCAGGGTCAGTAGTAGGTCATTAACAGTAGGGTCTGTGGGGTCTGTGGTGCCCACAGTAATGGGAGCCTATGTGATGAGCAAAGGGACCTGAGAGTTCATGATAAGGGACTCAGAGCCCTGGTAGGACTTCAGTCTCCATGTGTTGAAATGGACTGTCTTATGGGTCACATGAACTCAATTAGCTGTACTTTGTTTTCTCTGCCCTGTGCAGGTGCAGGTAGGTGGTGTCCTACTCCCTACCCTGTTTATCCATACAGGACAGCAGCATCGGCTCACTGCCTCCCAGCAGGGTGAGATGGGACGGACATCAAAGGATAAACGGGATGTCTACTATCGCCTGGCCAAGGAGAATGGATGGCGGGCCCGGAGCGCCTTCAAGCTGCTTCAACTTGATGAGGAATTCCATCTCTTCCAAGGTGCTTATTTGGTGGCCAAGTGACCTGGGAGTGAAGAGAAGGCCGCTTCTGTAGAGCTCACTGCAGTGGGTGGGCTAACTTCGATGGTATCTGGGGCAGGGAAATAGGGAAGAAGATGAAGCCACAACCCTTATAGAAGGTGGCACAAGAGCAGATCATAGGTTCACTCCAGGGGAGAGAGGTGAATCCTGCAGGGTCCTCCTGTTTAGAAAGGTCTATGCAGCTGACAAAGTGTGTTTTCACTGTGTGTGTGCAGGCGTGAAGCGAGCAGTTGACCTGTGTGCAGCCCCAGGCAGCTGGAGCCAGGTCCTGAGCCAAAAGGTTGGGTGAGTAGAGAGGTCTAGGAAGGTGAACCGGTGGGAGGAAGGGCTGGGAGTAACAGGTGTGCTGACATGGATTGTGCTGTCCACAGGGGCCAGAGTTCTGGTCAGGTGGTGGCTGTGGACTTGCAGGCTATGGCTCCACTTCCAGGCGTGTTACAGATACAGGGGGACATCACACAGGTGAGTGCATGACTGAAAACATCAGGGTTATCCTGAGAGAAGACTACTTGGGGGCTATGGGAAGTGGAAGAGAAACAAGGCAATAAAAACAGCGAAAGTAATGTAATCCTCAGATTTAGAAAGCTGAGCCTGTAATAAATACAAAACTAGCCTGCCTTACGTAATGAGACTGTAGCTCAAAATTCAAAAGAGAAAGAGCACTTTCTGGCACTTACCAACAAACCAGTTGACCGAGTTAAGTCCTGAAAGTTGTCCTCTGACTTCCATGTGCGGGTAGTTACACATGTACCTAAGCACACACACAGTAAATGAATAAATAAATGCAGTTTTTAAAATACTTTAGGTGCTGGAATGATGGTTCAGCAGTCAAGAGTCCCAGCACCCACACAATGACTCACAGCTACCTGGAACTCCATTTCCAGGGATTTTGATGCCATCTTCCTGCCTCCCTGGCACCAGGCACACATGTGACACAAACAATACATATAGGCAAAGCACCTTTACCTGCTAAGCCATTTCACCAGCCCATTAATTTTTTTTCTAAATTTAAAAGAAAGAGAAGAGGGACTAGAGATGTAGCTTAGCACTATAGCACTTGTGTAACACAAGCAAAGCATACTGCCCCATATCTGAGACAGAAACAGAAAGACAGATTAACAGCAAACAGCCAGTAGATCATATTGCCGAGACACCAAAAGATGCTGAGGATTTGTTCATGGCTGTCCCAGAGGCTTTGGGGCTAGGGCTGTGGGTGGGTGGGATTTGAAGGTGAGGGCAGCCAAGGGGCACTGAGACCACTCATCCCCCTTTCTCCGTAGCTTTCCACTGCCAAGGAGATCATCCAGCACTTTGAGGGCTGCCCTGCTGACCTAGTAGTGTGTGACGGGGCTCCTGATGGTAAATGGGGTGCGGGGTGACCTCTATCTCCCAGGTCAGTTTTTTCTCCCTCTTTTTCCCTCTACTCTCAGCATTTCCTCCTTTCTGGCAATTTCTCCCTAGCTCTGATCCCTGCTTTCATTCTCCATCTTCCTTCTCAGCACTTTTCATTGTGCTAGCAATGGTGGGGTCCCCGACTATGCTAGGCACATGTTCTGCCGCTCAGGTATACCTCCTGCCCTTCAGCTTTGTGGGTTTTGTCCATCCTTCTGCCTTCTCATATGACTGCCTGTCCAATCCTATATTTTTTTAAGTCAGCTATCTATTTAGAACGTTTTCTGAGCACATGTTGTGTTGGGAAAGTATGCATAAAGAAGTTCCACTGACCTCTGGCCTTGTGAAGTCAGTGTTTTAGTGGGAATACATAGAAAAGAAATGGTTGAGCTGGCAACTCAATGCCTGCAATTCTAGCTCTTGGGAGACTGAGGCAGGAAGGTCACTAGAGTTCAAGGTCAACCTAGACTAGAAAGGCCCTGTCTCAAAAAATAAAAATAAGGGGGTGGGGAGCTGACTTGGTTAAGAGTGCTTGCTTCAGCTTCAGGGTATCTGACACCCTCTTCTGGCCTCCATGGGCACACACATGTGACATACACAAGCACAGACACATATAAATTAAAAAAAATAAAGTTTTTAAAATATGTAAAACTAGTAGCAATTTATAATTTTTAATACAAAGATAATTAAATAAACTAAAGATGGTAATAAATACTATAGCGAAGTCACTGAAACAGGCCAAGGAAGCAAAAACTACCTGTAGGGATTTTAAGTAAACAAGAAAGGCTTCATTGACTTGAGCAAAGAAAGTTGATAGGGACCGTGCTGATGGGCCGCCAGTTACAGTATTTATTACTCTTGCTACTGAGAACTTAGAGAAAACCCTGAGGGTTGTGGACCAAGGAAGCCTGTTTGACTGGGATCACAATTGTATCCCTCAGGCTGCTTGGACTCTGTGAGGGTCAGAGGTGAAAGCAGGGACCCCAGGGAGAGAGAGAGATGGCCACTGCACGAGAGCAAAGGAGTGACTGATAACAGTGATGGCTCCACTTGACAGGCGAAGAGAGGTCACATTTTGAAAACAGAGCTGCCTGGTTCTCTGATGGGCATCAGAGTTGGTCAGAGGGGCTAAGGTTTTTGCCATGAATTACTGGAAGGGTCGGATGAGCTGAGTACACAGAGGAGCTGGTAGAGAAGGAGAAGTAGTAGGCTTTGGACTTATTGAGCACACTGGGCTGGTCTATAAATAAAACTCAGAGGAGCCAACTGGGTTATCAGTAGAAATGCTAGTGCTGCTTGTGAGACAAGTAGTTTCCAGAATTAAATGACTTCCCAAGTGCTAGGGGTCAGAGTTCAAATCCAGTTGGAAGGCAGTACTCTTGTTTCTAGAACCTTAGCAGTGAGAAGGCCTGAAAAAAATGCTTTTAGTTTTCTAATCTCTGGTACAAGAAGATCCTATCAAATCAGAGGGTCCTCTAACGTTGTTCATCTCACTACAGTCACTGGCCTCCATGATGTCGACGAGTATATGCAGGCTCAGCTTCTGCTAGCAGTGAGTAACCCTGGTGACTGCCCCTGCTCTCCCTTAGCCCTCTCTTGGCTGCCTCTGCCTCAACCCCAACCATACCCATCTGTCCTTCCCACAGGCTCTCAACATTGCTACGCATGTCTTAAAGCTAGGGGGCTGCTTTGTAGCCAAGGTGAGCCTTGGGGGACCTGGGGGAGTGTTGAAAAAAGTCTGGGGGAGGGCACCCTTACCTCTTCATCTTGCCTTCCACACCCTACAGATATTTCGGGGCCGAGATGTAACACTGCTCTACAGCCAGCTGCGTATCTTCTTCTCCAGCGTGCTCTGTGCCAAGCCGAAGAGCAGCCGGAACTCCAGCATCGGTCAGTGGCATGTCACCCCCTGATAGGCAAGGAGGTGACCGGGCATGTGTCCACACAAGATTGAGGTGACAGAGTCACCCCCTCACTCCAGGTTCTCCCCCACAGAGGCCTTTGCTGTTTGTCAGGGTTATGACCCTCCTGAGGGCTTCATTCCAGACCTGACCAGACCCCTGCTGGACCACTCCTACGGTGAGAGCTAGAGCTGGTGGCCCATGCTTGGGGAAACTGCACCAGCTACATGCATCTAATGTCTCTTGAGGGCCCTCAGCCTCCCACCCTGATGGCAGTTCCACTCCGTGACGGGTATTTTGTATTAATGGGAGCTTTGGTTCAGATAGTCCTCCAGTGGTAGCTCTTGGTCCTGGTGGAAATTCTGCTGCAGCAAATTCCTAAGCATTCACCCAGGGAAGATGCTACCTGTCTATCTTAGGAAAACCCTCAGTCACTGCCCTCGGGTGGAAACCTCACCTGTGTTAAACATGTTCCCCATGTAGGTCTGTACTCTTGTCCCTGATGGGCAAAAGCAGATCCCATTTGAGTGAGACAAGGTCCTGATAGAATGTGCTGGTTAAAGTGCTTGCTGGGTGGGCAGAGTGCAGTGCACAGCAAGACCAGGGGCTGACATTTAGAATCAGTAATCAAACAAGCCCCCTAAGAAGGTGATCCGCACTAGAGGACTAGTTGATAACGGACCAGTTAGGGGGGAAGGAACTTAATGTTCCTGTAGCCTGCGTCCTAACTGACCTTGCCCTCAGTCTTCACTCTGCCTCTTTCTAAGACTTAGATTTCAACCAGCTGGATGGTCCTGCCCGTATTATTGTGCCCTTTGTGACCTGTGGGGACCTCAGCGCCTATGATTCAGATCGCAGTTACCCTCTGGATGTAAGTGTCCAATCATCAGGGTCAGGGAGACTGGGAGTCTCAGCCCCTCATCATCTCCCTGCCTCTTGTGTCCCACAGCTAGAAGATGGTTCTGAGTACAAATATACTCCACCCACACAACCCCCCATCGCACCGCCATACCAGGAGGCCTGCAAGTTGAAGAAGAATGGGCAGCTGGCCAAGGAACTCCTCCCCAAAGAATGCTCCATTAACAAAGTAGACAAGTTGCCCCAGCCTCTGACTGTCCCTCAGTGTCATACCCTGCTGTCCCCTAAGGTATGGATATTCACTTTTGAGCCCACCGTGACCCCTGCCCAATATGCCTGTTTCTATCCTGGTTCAACATGGTTCTTTCCTGCTTGCAACAATTATAGGAATCAGTAGGTCAGCCCACTGACAAATGGAAAATGTAACCAAATAGCCGAGTCCCTTTTCTTTTTCTTTGGCAGGTGGAAGACAATGAAATGAACTGTTGACCTTAACAATTTAAGGTAAATTTGCCTTTTTTTCCCCTAAAGTTCAAATAAAGGGCACCTTTAGAAAAAAGCCGAATGGGGACTGCAAGCTGGCTCAGAGGTTAAGAGTAGGTACTGCAGAGCTGGAGAGATGGCTCTGAGGTTAAGAGCATTGCCTGCTCTTCCAGAGGTCCTGAGTTCAATTCCCAGCAACCATATGGTAGCTCACAACCATCTGTAATGAGGTCTGGTGCCCTCTTCTGGCCTACAGGCATACATGCAGACAGAATACTATATACACAATAAAAAATCTTTTTTTAAAAATTAAAAAAATGAGTAGGTACTGCGCTTGCATAGGATCCAAGTTTGGTTCCCAGCACTCATGTCTGGCAGCTCACAACTGCCTGTGGCTCCACCTCCATGGGATTGGACAGATCTGGCCTCCCTGGGTACCTACATTCACAAGCACATGCCCAGGACATGGACACACACACAATTAAAAATAATAAAAATAGTTGGGTATGGTGGCACTTATCTTTAATCCCAGCAGTTTGTGGGGTGGAGGGGAAGCAGGCAAGTCTCTACAAGCAAGTTTGAGGCTAACGTAGTCTGAACAGTTCCAGGGTAGCCAAGGATGCATAATAAGACCCTGTCTTCAAAAAAAGAAAAATCTTTCAGTGGTTTGGAGATATAGCTCAGTGTGTAGAGTTCTTGCTTAGAATATGCAAAGCCCTAGGTTTAATCTCCAGCACCATATGAAAAACCAGGCAGGCCAGGCATGGTTGTACATGCCTTTAGTCACAGTACTGGAGAGGCAGTGAGTGGCGGGTGGATCTCTGTGAGTTCAAGGCCAGCCTCTGGTCTATAGAGTGAGTTCTGAGACAGCCAGGGTTGTTATATAGAGAAACCCTGTCTCCAAAAGCCAGCGTGTAGTGCCTATATTCCTAGCACTCAGAAGCTGCAAGACAAGAATAGAACATCCTCAGATACATAGCAGGTTTGAAACCAGCCTGAGCTACATGAAAACTTGTCTCAAGAGATGAAAGACTTCAGTAAATTTTGACTTAAAATTTTTTTACTGTTTTACTTATTGAACATACTTGCAAACAAAACACATACACATAAAATAAAAATAAATATTTAAAGGGTTAAAAGATTCCATCTTCAGTACTGCCAGGGAAACAAAACAAAACCATATTAGGGGCTGGGGTGTGCTTGAGTTGTTAGACTGCACAAGGCTCTGGGTTTTATCCCCAGGACCACCGAACCTGGATGTGGTGGCCCATACATGTAATTCTGTGGTAGGAGGTTGTCGTAAGTTACTTTGCAATTGCTGTGATAAGGCATCATGACCAAGGCAACTTCTAGAAGAAGAAAGTGTTCATTGGGGGTTTACCGTTTCATTGGATGAATCCATCACCATCATGCAGGGAGCATGGCAGCAAGCAGGCAGGCATGACTCTGGAGCAGGAATTGAGAGATACAGACCACAGACAAAGAGAGCAAGAGAGGTCCCTGGGGAAAGCCTGGGCTTTTGAATTCTGAAAGCCTGTCCCCAGCGACACAAGACTGTACCTCTTTATCTCTCCCCAGACAGTTCCACCAGCTGGGCACCAGGCAATCAAATCTATGAGCCCCTGGGGGGCCATTCTCACTCAGACCACCACAGAAGTTCAGAAGTACAAGGTTAGCCATATAGCATACAGCCATATAGCAAGTTTGAGGACAGCCTGGGCTATATGAGACCCTCTCTTAAATAAAAACAAAGTTGGGACTATAGAGATGGCCAGAATATGGTATCAAGTATCCTGGAACTGGACTTACAGGTGGTAGTTAGCCACCATGTGGGTGCCAGGCCTCTGAAAGAGCTTGTACCGAACCATCTCTCCAGCTTCCTACCTGCAGAAAATTTGTTAAAGAAAAAAAAAAAAGTTGTTTTTTTCTCAGTAAATGAATGTTTCCTGAGATCTGCTTTATGCTTAGAAGAGCTTTAAGAATTTTGCATGCTACATGTTGAGGGGGTGGTTAATATTGAATGCATACTTAAGTCATTCTAGGTTTAGAGATAAAGCAGGAAACAAAGACTGAATTTACAATTTGCTACAAAATAACAGTTTGTTTAAAGGCAGACCATAGAAACAATGGTCTCATAAGATACCATCTAGTGACTGCTGTGTTGAAATACAGTCCTCTAATATTTACACAATGACAGACACACCCAAGGTGTTTCCCACAATGGCACCTTTTTCATTAAAATGCATGACTGCACATGCAAAGGTAATATAGGCTATGAAAGGTAGGAAAAAGTGAACCAGAATGAAAAAATTTGGGGAATGTAGACATAGGTGTTTGCTATTTTTATTTATTTTTTTAATAATTTATTTAACTTTATTTCATGTGGTTGGTGTGAAGGTGTCAGAGCCCCTGGGATTGGAGTTAAAGATAGTTGTGAGTTGCCATATGGATGCTGGGATTTGAATCCGGATCCTCTGAAAGAGCAGTCAGTGCTCTTAACCTCTGAGCCATCTCTCCAGCCCCTGTTTGCGATTTTTAAAAGTATCTTTTAGCCGGGCACTTGGGAGGCAGAAACAGACAGATTGTGAACTTCAGGTCAGTTTGGTCTAGTTCCAGGACAGTCAGGGCTATGTTGAGGACCCTGTCTGAGAAAACCAAAAAAATAAAAATAGCCAGGCAGTGGTGCTGCACGATTTATAATCCCAGCTCTTGAGAGGCAGTGACAGGCAGATCTCTGAGTCTGAGGCCAGCCTGATGTACAGAGTGAGTTCCAGAACAGCCGGGGTTACACAGAGAAACCCTGTCTCAAAAAACAAACAACAAGAAAACAAATTTGAAATAGGTGAGGGGCTCACAACATATACAAGGCAAAACACTCATATACATAAAATAAATATCTTAAGGGTTTTTTTATTATTGAAACACAGGGAATAGAGAGATGGGTCAGTGGTTAGGAACACGTATTGCCCATTCAGAGGACCCAATTCCCAGCACCCTCATGGCAGCTAACAACCATCTGTAATTCCAGTTCCAGGGGCTCTGGTACCTTCCTCTGGCCTCCATATTTACAAAACATGTGTGCAAGTTATTTACATACATGCAGGCAGGCAAAACAGTGATACACAAAAAAATAAATCTCCTTTTTAAAAAAAATTGAGACAGGCTAGGCATGGTGGCACAGGCCTTTAACCCTAGCACATGAGAAAGGGAGTCCAGACTAGGCCACTACTTAGTGAGACCGTGTCTTAAAAACCAACAGGGCTGGAGAGATGACTCAGAGGTTAAGAGCACGGACTGCTCTTCCAGAGGTCCTGAGTTCAATTCCTAGTAACCACATGGTGGCTCACAACCATCTGTAATGAGATCTGGTGCCCTTTTCTGGCCTGCAACAGACATGCAGACAGAATATACTGTATGCATAATTAATAAATAAATCTTTTAAAAGAAGAAAAGAAAAATAAACCAAAAAAATGTGCTAGACAGTGGTGGTGCATACCTTTAATCCTCAGGAGACACAGGCAGGTGGATCTTTGAGTTTGAGGCCAGACTAGTCTACAGAGCAAGTTCCAGGATAGCTAGGGCTAAACACTAAAACAATATGGGGTTGTAGGTCAGTGATAAAGCTTGCCTGGCATACATGAGACCCTGGGTTGCCGGGTTTAAAGATGCGCACACTACCATACCTGGCCCCAATTACATGGCTAAGAAATTAGTTCCAAGCCAGGCAGTGGTGCACACCTTTAATCCCAGCACTCAGGAGGCAGAGGTAGGCAGATCTCTGTGAGTTCGAGGCCAAACTGGTCTACAAGAGAATGTTCCATGACAGGCTCCAAAACTAAAGAGAAAAAAAAAATTAGTTCCAGGGTTCAGTAGGAAAAGGCTCTTTCAGCTAAGCCTGACAACCAGAGTTAAACCCTTGTAACCCACAGGGTAGAAAGAGAGAACTGACTTCCACATAGCGTTACCCCATCTGCACACCATGGTGTGTTTCCACACACATACACACAGTAAGTAAGTGGGAAAAAAATACTTTTAGAGAAATTAGTTCTTGAGCATTTGCAGCACCCCTGTTAAATCATAGTCTGTTCACAATGAGGCGCTTCATAGCAGTGAGGCTGAAATAGCACTTTGTAGTTAATCTTGGTGCTTTTTAAATCCATTTTCCTTTATGTTCGGGTTTGCAGTAAAAATGGAACTAATACAAGTCAGAAGCTGCTGCCTGCCACGAAAACCAGAAGCTGGCTTGATGAGTTTGTTTGCAGATACCATTTCTGGGCCCTGAACAGATAAGCCTCCAGTGAACTCCACAGCAACTCCATAACAACAAAGAAACAGTGAAGAAGTCTGCAGAGCTGCAGGTGGAATTTCTTGAGACTGTGAGCACATGCCTCTTCTCTCAGCCTCTCCTGGGTGCCCTGAATAGGTCCAGGATTTCCCCACAAAGCAGGGGTTCTTACCATGGATAAACATCAGGGAACTCCACCAACTTGATGGAGGAAAATGTTACAGCTTCACTATAACTGAAGTTCACTTTTATTCCCAATCAGCGGCCATTGGCAACAAATCAGTGGTAAAAGCCCTAGCTATGCAAGTCACTTACTTTTTATATTACAATGTACAGGCATCTGAAAGACTGCTCAAGTTTGTCACTGCTTGGATAACAGCACATTTTATAAATCAATCCTATAATTATACATCCTATCCATTACTGCCTCCCAATTTTTACAGATTGGTTGGTCAGGTTTTTTTTTTTTTTCCTTTTGTTTTTGTTTTTCAAGACAAGGTTTCTCTGTAGCTTTGGAGCCTGTCCTGTAATTAGCT
>JAQHUG010000461.1:1052892-1065493 GCA_028555095.1 Dicrostonyx torquatus | reverse complement strand
TAATCTACATGGGAAGTAGAAAGTAGAAAAAGACAAGATCTCCTGAGTAAATTGGGAGCATGGGGACCTTGGGGGAGGGTTGAAGGGGGGAGGGGGGAGGGGAGTAGAGAAAAATGTAGAGCTCAATAAATATCAATTAAAAAAAAAAGAATGACTCTCTGGGTGGCCAAGCGCAGGGCGGGTGGGGGTGTGTGTGGAGATAGAACAGCAGGGAGCCCATGCAAACCCAAAACCAGTGTTTCTCCTCTAGGAGGCCACTTAAATACCTTGTGGGAGTGGCATGCTGGGATTTGGAGTCCAGAGCAAAGCAACTCACAGGCCAGGGGCTGGGGCTACGCTTCCAACTTAACATGCACCACCACCACTTGCTGAAAACTTTTAATAAACTGAATGACAAGGGAAAGGGGAGCAATAAGTCAGTAGTTAAGAGCACTGGCTGCTCTTGCAGAGGATCAACAGTTCCCAGCACCCACATAGCAGCTCACAGATGACTATAACTCCAGTCCCAGAGGATCCATGCACTCTTCTGCCTGGCCTACTTGGGCACCAGGCACAGATGTGATACACAGACATGCATGGTGGCAAAACACCCATACCCATAAAAAAGTAAATAAATAAAATAAAATGGAGCTGATCACAGTGTTGCACACCTTTAATCCCAGGCAGAGATCAGCAGATCTCTGTGACTTCAGGGCCACCCTGTTCTGCAAAGCTAGAACAGCCAGGGTTACACAGTAAGACCCCGCAAAACAAATAAATAAGTGAATAAAAGGGATCTGGTGTGGTAGCACTCACCTCTAACCCCGAGTTCTGGAGACAGAAACAGGCTAATCCCTGTGAATTCAATGCCAGCCTGGTCTACAGAGTTCCAAACTAGTCAGGGCTAGTGAGACTCTCCACCCCTCAACCTGCCCCCCCCCAAAGGCATCCAGTTCATCTAGTTCATCATCTAGCAAATCTAGTTCAAATGTACAGACTTCCTGGAATAGGCTGCTGTGCTCCATCCCTAGCACCAAAGGAAGCAAGCACTACATAGTCTAGATGTGAAGCAGCTCACTGATTGAACTCTGTTCATTGTCTAGTGTGTTTTCTCCTTTTCATCCTTTTTATCTTTTCTTTCTTCTTTTCTTTTTATTTTTTGAGACAGGGTTCCTTTGTGCCCTAGCTGTCCTAGAACACGCTCTGTAGACCAGGCTGGCCTCGAACTCACAGCTATCTGCTTGTCTCTGCCTTCCAAGTGCTAGGATTAAAGGCGTGTGCCACCACCACCTGGCTCCTTTTCTTATTGATTTGTACATGTTTGTTATATGGCCCCAAAATGTGGATATTAGTTCTTTCTTTTTTGAGATAGGGTCTCACTATGTAGTCCTGAAAATCCTGGAACTCAGTATGTAGACCAGGCTGGTCTCGAAAATCCTGGAACTCACTTTGTAGACCAGACTGGTCTCGAACTCACAGAGATCCACCTGTCTCTACCTTCCTAGTACTGAGATTAAAAACATGCACCACCACATCAGCTGTATTCTACTGTTTTTACATTTATATATGAATATACACCACAAGAGTACCTGGCTGTCGGCCACCCTTGTGGATGCTGGGAATCAAATTTGGGTCCTCTGGAAGAGCAGCAAGTGCTCCTAACCACTGAGAATCCAGCCCTGTATTCTACCTTTGAGGAAAGGACTTAATACTTGTGCACCTTGCTTGTGTAAGCATTCATTTGTATGTACAGATACACATACCCACAGTGTTAAATATTTTTCGCTTGTAAACATGACTATCAATTTAGTCCATTTAAATTAATGTTAAAAAGTTCAGCGGCTGAGCATTTACCTAGAAAGCACAGGCCCCTGCGTTGCATCCCCAGACTGCAGGGACAGAGACAGGCAAAGAGTTTCTCCAAGCCAAGAACTGCTAATCCTGCCCTTTTGTTTAACAGAAAGGGACACCGCCCAGAGTGAATGGGCACAACTTCCTTAACTCCATACAGCCAGGCATTAATCTTATTAGAACCTGTTTTCCTTAGGTCCTGGGGTCAGGATGAGGTCAAGATTGACCTGGGCATGCTTCTCTGTTCACATTCACATTTGGAGCTAAGCCCCTTAATGCCCTATAAGTGCGCCTTAGGAAAAAAAAAATGGGCTCTTCTTGGGGAGTTTGAGGTTTCATTAGCCTAGGAATAGAATTGAATGCCCACAACGGCAGCGTACTTTCGGTAGAGAACCGTAGAGAACCGTGCTGCAGAAACCCTTTGTGTTGGTACAGAGAGCAGTACAGATCTTTGTCAGGGTCAATCTTTTAAGCATTCCTTCTTAGCCTCTTTCTAGTTTACAGGAACACTTAGTTATCAGTTGAAGTCACCTTCTTTGTAGGGTCCAGTCTGGTGGGGGATTAAGCTAATCAGTTAATGATAAACCAAATGCCCACAGCTAGCCCTTAGGGGGTCGATAAGGCACCTAGTGAGTGCTCCTAGGTGACAGAGTCATTACCTACAAAAGGCCCTGGCTGTTCCCTGAGGCTAAGGAAGACTGAAAATCCCTTATGACCTCTTAAGAGATAGGAAAAGAGGAACCTAGGCTGTTTTTCAGCTGTTACTAGGGTCACGCTAATATCTAAACTAGAAGAACCGCAGGGGCGAGCTTTTGGCAGAGAAGGGGCTAGCCTCATCCCTTCCCTTATCTTTTCCATCTTGGTTCTTGAGGATTACAAAATAATCATTAGGAAACGTTTTCTTGGAAGTTGAGAAATTCTTGCGCCTCGAACGTCTCAAACGTTTCAGGGCTGGAATAGCAACTGGCCTGAAAAGGGCACCCGCGAACCCTCCGTGCGCCGACGTGCTCCGGCGCCCCGCGCCCCTCAACCCTGCTGCTCCTCCTCGCGATGCTCTGGCTCACTCCTCCCGGTCCCCGCCCCGTTTCCGCTCTCCGATTGGAGAAGCTCAGCCGCTGGCCCGCCCCGGGATTTAAAGGGCCCGCTTCGTCAAGCCGCCCTGGGAGCCACTGCTGGTCCCGGCCTTGCGGCCTGCGGGGGAGGCTGCCCGGAGGAGGTGGCGACGGTGGCAGCAGTGCACGTCCCCGACCCCCAGGACCACGGCTTCCTTTCCGCCAGGTAGGTCTTCAGTAGTGTGCGCGCGGTTCCCACGTTCCCATCCTTAAGCTGGCCTCCTGGGCACGGATCTGTACCTCCTGTCCTGGGACCTCGTCCGCATCACCTATAGGACTTCCCTCCCTGCTATGTCCCCTGCCAACACTTCCACTTTCCTGCAGTCCCTCGATCAGGACAGGGCTTTGTTGGCCGCTTTTTGCTGAGTGGGGTAAGATGAAGCTCGCGGAGGATACATCCATACAAGGAGAGATGCACACGGCCCCTAAGTGTCACAGACTCCCCCTTTCTGCTCTCCACACTGAGTGACTACCTTGGAAACCACTTCTTCCGCCCCATTTGATATATAGGTCTAGAATGCATATCATTCTATCATCATTGATAGACTGTTCACAGCATTCAAGATACACAGGTCCTTCATTCCCTGTGGGTCACAGTGCATCCAGAACACCCGCTGATAGCACAGTTGGTGGCTCAGCTTGATGTACCTGATTCACATCCTCCCCCCCCCAAGCCTTCCAATACCTCGCTGGGGATTTGGCAGCCCCAAACAGAAGTCCTGAGTGCTCAAGTCCAAACCTTGATTGTGGGTAGCCCCGTGGACATCTTACTGTCTCTGTGTCCTCCCTTTGGCAGATCCATCTGTCCATCCATTTGTGTGGGTCCACAATGGCAACCTTCAGCCGCCAGGAATTTTTCCAGCAGCTACTGCAGGGCTGTCTCCTGCCTACTGTCCAACAGGGTCTTGACCAGATCTGGCTGCTCCTTACCATCTGCTTCGCCTGCCGCCTCCTTTGGAGGCTGGGTAAGTGCCTGCTACACTGTGTTTCACCACATTAGATTTTCTCTAATCTGCCACAATCATGAATATCAAGATATATCTTACCCTGCCACATCTTAACTTGCCACATCCTGCCATGCCAAACCAAGCCCCTATAGGTCCAGCACATCCCACCACATCCCATTAAGCTAAGCTCCATTCCACCACAACACATTCTTTATGTACAGCCACCTCAAGCCACACTACGCGAAGCACATCCTGTTGAACCAAGACATGACCTTCAGCATTCTTGCACTTGGGGATTGTGGGATCCTCAGCTGTCTATATTCTAAGGTTATCTATCAATCAGTCCTGAAATGCTGGTGTTACAAGTATCATATTGCAAAGTATCATAATTACGGGTTTAAAGAGTCTTGCCAAATTGAAATTTTCACAGGCTGGGCTTCCAAAATGTTGACATTATGAATTTCTGTAATCAGGGCATGATGAAATTTCTGAGTTCTTAGATTCTATAGCTTCCACAATCATAGCAGGTCAATATCCAAATGAGAAAGTTCCGAATCCCCAGGATTCCTATACGATACAGAGATTTCTGAAAACCAAAGGTCTCGTTCCTTTTCCTTTTCATCTTAAGTGAATTTTTTCAAGTTTTATTATTTTGGTACATATCAAAGCTACTGAAAAGTTGAAAGAATAGTAATACATACAGACACCACACACATAAATCAATCACCATGTTTTCCATAGTTCATATTTTACTGTAACAACTTGCTCTAGCTGGGCGGTGGTGGTGCACACCTTTAATCCCAGCACTCAGGAGGCAGAGGCAGGCGGATCTCTGTGAGTTCGAGGCCAGCCTGGTCTACATAGAGATAGTTCCAGGACAAGTTCCAAAGCTACAGAGAAACCCTGTCTAGAAAAAAAAAAAGAACAGCTTGCTCTATCTTCCTACCTGTCCATCTTCCTGAGTCATTTCAATAATAGTAGCATGACACTTCACTCCAAGTCCTTCAGTATATGGTCCCTGAGAACAAACACACACACACACCCAGTCATAGCTTCAACCATCATCCCCCACCCATGCAAAATTTTAGTCTGGATGCAATACTGTCCAACATAAATTGATAGTTTTTCTTTCAGGATCCCTGAAATGTCCTTAGTAGATGTTCCTTTTTAAATCCACACCTTGCTATACTTGCCAGCTCATCAGTATCAGCTTTGGGTCCCCTTCATCCCCATCACATCCTAGGCCTTTACCCAAAGTGGGCCCTATTGCCCAAGTCCTCCTTTCTTTCCTGCCAACCCACCAACCTCCCGCTTCTTGTTCCCCTCCCGCCCTGTTTCTCTCTCCCTGTCCCCTAAGGGTTACCGTCTTACCTGAAGCATGCAAGCACCGTGGCAGGTGGCTTCTTCAGCCTCTACTACTTCTTCCAGCTGCACATGGTTTGGGTCGTGCTGCTGAGCCTCCTGTGCTACCTCGTGCTGTTCCTCTGCCGACACTCCTCTCACCGAGGCGTCTTCCTCTCCATCACCATCCTCATCTACCTACTCATGGGGTATGGGTGTGCATCCTCACCCTCACCCTGAAGGCAGGCGGCTCCCCAAGGCCTTGATGAAGTAGTCCAAGATAGGATGGCATGGGATTCTAAGGAGAAAGGGAGGAGTCAGGGATCAACATTCTACAAAGAGACACCAGAGGGAGAGTGACTAGTGTCCTTGAAGAAGGAGACTGGAACACTTGGTCCTTTCATGAGGCTATACAGATGGGTTGATCATGGGCTTCTTCTGGAGTGGGTGCTGGGGATTTTTTCCCTTAGTATGTAGTATGCATCAGAAAGGCAGAACCCCTTTAATACCTTGATACCCCTCTGTAGTGTCCAAAGCCCTAGGAAGCATAGGGCCAAGACCATCACCTTTTTTCCTTCAGTGAGATGCACATGGTGGACACCGTGACATGGCACAAGATGCGAGGTGGGTAGCTCTGCTCCCCTTCCCCATCTCATCTCTTAAGAGCCCCCACCCTGATTCTTTCCTCCCTGACTTTCCCCCTTCCTAAACCACATACAGTGCAGGTCTCCCTCTCCCCTGGCATCTGTGTCTCTCTGTCTCTTTCTGCTTATCATCGTGTCTCCCTTTCCTGGCACCTCACACCTGGTACACCCTATCTTTCATTATGACATTCTTTCTTGTCCATACACTTGACCATGGGCCCCACACATAGGGGCCCAGATGATCGTGGCCATGAAGGCGGTGTCTCTGGGCTTCGACCTGGACCGGGGCGAGGTGGGTGCAGTGCCCTCACCTGTGGAGTTCATGGGCTACCTCTACTTTGTGGGCACCATCGTCTTTGGGCCCTGGATATCCTTCCACAGCTACCTACAGGCTGTCCAAGGCCGCCCACTGGTGAGCTCCTGGGTGGCCAGGTGGGCAGGGACTGTGGGAGCCGCCATGGGGCAGTGTTCATGGATCCTTGATCCCACAGAGCCGCCGATGGCTGAAGAAGGTGGCCCGGAGCCTGGCGCTGGCCCTGCTGTGCCTTGTACTGTCCACTTGTGTGGGTCCCTACCTCTTCCCCTACTTCATCCCCCTCGACGGTGATCGACTCCTTCGCAAGTGAGCACAGCCTTCAAGGCCCCTGTGTAGCAGTGAGGGGGTTGGGTAGGAGCCTGGGGTCTTCCCAATTCTGAGCCTGTCTCTTAATGCTTCTGTCTGTCTTCTGTTACTACAGCAAGAAACGCAAAGCCAGGTAAATGAGGGCAGGTGCTGAGGGCAAGTGGGATGACCAGGGCTGGGCCAGAGCCTTGGACCATATGGTTCCAGACATCTGAATCTGACTGACCATCTACCCCATTACTGCACAGAGACCAAGTGTCTGTCTGTGGATGTCTGTTTGACCAAGATTGGCTCAGTGACTCCATGTATGACTGACACTCCAACACTACTGTGTCTGGATGTCCTTCTGTTGTACCAATAGAAACAAGTTATGTGACTGTAATGGAAAGTGGCAAGTGTGTATTAGTTGGTGACTTTAAATTGTCTATAACTCCAGATAACACAGTTGAATTGTTTGCCTGTGGCCACTGACTCCCTGAGTGTTGGACTGAGAATCCTGACTGGCTGGCTGTGCTTTGTCAGTGGTGGGCTTGTGTGGCTGTCACTGGCTAGAGTAAACCTGGGTCGGTGATTCTGGCTTATCTCTAACTCTGGTCTGCCTGTACAGCATGCAGTGTGCCTGCTTGTGATTGACTCTGCAGTTTGTCTGTCGTCTTAAACTGCTTGGTGCTAGCTGCCTAAAGGATTATGACAAGCTATGAGCCTGTGCCTGTTTGACCAGGACTGTATCTGGCTGTTTGCTAGCCGTTTGATCGTATGACTCGCTACCCTTACTCACTGGCTCTTGGTTATGTCTGATACTAATGAGACTCCAAAAAGTGGCTAGGCGTCGTCGTGTTGCACGCCTTTAATCTCAGCACTTGGGAGACAGAGGCTAGCGGATCTCTGTGAGTTCAAGGCCAGCCTGGTCTACAGAGCAAGTTCCAGGACAGCCAGGGTTACACAGAGAAACCCTGTCTCAAAAAACAAAAGAGAGTGAGACTGAAAAAAGTGAAATCACTTGACCAGTGTCCCTGAGTTAAACAGTCGGGCACAAAGCCCAGACCTAATACCTTTGTGTTTTGGAATGCAGGACACTATTCTGCTTTTGACATTGTCTGTGAAATTGACAGTGTATGTGTGCATAGTGGGCATTTAACTGTCTCTGTGTCTCACTAAAGTTTTATTTTATTGTCTTCTAAGGTGACTAAATCTGATTAGAGAGCTGAGAGGCTGAGAACATTTTTGTCTGGCTCTGTGGCCATTTTAGTGTTCAGGGCCGTGTCATATGCCAGCTCATGCATTCATTTGAGCTGTGTGGAATCAATCAATCACCTGACCGTGTGTGTGTGTGAGACCATCAGAGTCTGCCTCTTTTGCTACCGTGTTTCTGTCTTATCTATGAAGAACTCAGGCCAATTTCCAGGGTCTCTCTGACTCTCTTTTCTCTCCTCTCTGCTGCATTCCTGACCTCTGGGGGCCCTAGGGGCACCATGGTAAGGTGAGTCCACAAGGCCGGGATGTTGAGACATGGAGGGGGGGTGCCGTGTCGGGGCTTGGATGTAATACCTTCCTTCCTGGCCCTTTCTTCACAGGTGGCTGCGGGCCTACGAGAGTGCTGTCTCCTTCCACTTCAGCAACTATTTTGTGGGCTTTCTGTCTGAGGCCACAGCCACATTGGCCGGGGCTGGCTTCACGGAGGAGAAGGACCACCTGGAATGGTGGGGAGGGCTTTTGGGCCCCTTCTCCCACAGGGTGCTGCCTGGAGGAAGTGTAGGGTGGCGGGAGGTAATCCTGGGAAGGAACCCGTCAAGATGGAAGCATAAGCAACCATCTAGTTTGAGAGACCAAATGTAATGGCATGTCTGTTTTGCCCACAAGGGACCTGACAGTCTCTAGACCATTGAATGTGGAGCTGCCCCGGTCCATGGTGGAAGTTGTCACAAGCTGGAACCTGCCCATGTCTTATTGGTTAAATAACTGTGAGTCCCAAGTCACCATTCTAAAAGAGTTGGTAGCCCAGTCCCTTTCATACATTTATACAGCAAACATTTAGTGGGCAACTGTTGCATGGTGGGAGCTGAAGATACAGCAGGGGCTAGCTATTACTGTAGCTCAGTTTATAGAGTACTTGCCTAGTAGTCATGAAACCCAAGATTTTGATCCCTAGCACCACATAAAAACTGGGTGTGTGGTACCTGCTTGTAATCCCAGTTCCATGGAGGTGGAGGTTGGAGGATTGGAAGTTCAAGGTCATCCTCAGCTACACAGCTGTTTTAGGTCAGCCTTGGGTACTACATGAGGTCCTGTCTCAAAAACAAGGTATGTTAGGAACAAAAAAAAAACCCCACAAAACCCACGACATTTGCTAACCTGATAAAAGTGGCAATTTGGAGGGTGAATAACTAGGGAAAAATACTCAGTAAGTCAGGTAATGATAAATGCCAACGTGAATAGTAATAATGATGTTGAAACAGGAAGGAATAGGGAGTGGTCTGGAAAGTAATTTATCCAGGGCAAGTTTCCCTGACACTTGAGCAAAGATCTAAGGACACTGAAGGAGCAAGGAATACAGATATGTGGGGGAGGAATGTGACAAATGGAGAGAACAGCAGGTGCAAAGGCCCTGAGGTGGGAGTTTGCCTGGTGTGTCGGAGAGACAGCAAGAAGGTCATAGGGGAATGGAAACATGACTCCAGGGTAGGGCACGTGCAAGCCGCTAAGTTATATCCCCAGAATTGGAAGAATAAAGTGAGCAAGGTGGGGTAGTAGTAGGACATGAGCTCAGAGATCCTCAAGAGGCCCCTGGACCATTGAGAGGCCTTCGTCTTTTTCTCTGAGAGACAATCTCTCCAGGCAGGGCTGGGATCAGAGGAGAGTCATTTGGGTTGGCACTGGATCCCCTTGGCTTCTTTGTAACTGGATCCCTTCGGCTAGATAAAGGCAAGTGGAGAGAAGGATGACAGCAGCGAGGGGGCTGCTGGAACTGCCCAGAGCAGCAAGAGTGGTGGCAACAGGGCACAGGGAAAAGTAGGATTCTGGTGGATTCTGAAGGAAGAACTGATAAGATTCGCTAAGAGTGTGGGTGTGTTGGGAAGGTTGAGGACCTAGAAGGATGGAGAGTTGGTACTGACTAGCTAGCCTTGTGAAGTCTGGCTGAAGCAAGATAGAAGGAAGACTAGGAGTTTGTTTTCAGGCTTGTAACAGTTGAGGACATCATAGACTTTATCGTGAGGGCCCCAACAGATTGTGGTTATCTTCCTACCTGTCACTCCCTGCAAGGGCTGGGGGACATTCCGGACAATCTGAACCTGTATCTCTCTCTCTCGCGCCTGCAGATGTTTTCAAGAATGCTCTCCGCCTGGGGACCTTCTCAGCTGTGCTGGTCACCTATGCATCCAGTGCCCTCCTGCATGTGAGTGAGACAGACCTGGATGGAGGGAAGCTGGGCGGGGAAACCAGAGTCTCCTCATCACTCTCATTGTCTCCTTCCCCGACTCTCCAGGGCTTCAGTTTCCACCTGGCTGCTGTACTGCTGTCCCTGGCATTTATCACCTACGTGGAACATGGTGAGTGCAGAGCCCGGTACAGTCCAAGTGGGAGGTTGATGGGAGACCAGCTCCAGTGGTCCGAAAGACTAACCGCACTACCTGCCATCCCACCCTGTCCAGTCCTCCGAAAACGCCTGGCTCAGATCCTCAGTGCCTGCATCTTGTCGAAGCGTTGTCTGCCAGACTGTTCACATCAGCATCGCTTGGTGAGAGTTTATCATGGGTAACCTTGTACCCAACACTGCCCTTTCCAAAATGTCACTTCTGTATCCATCTTGTATCTGTCTCCGGGTGCCCAGCCTCCTCTTCTGGCGCCTGAGCCATTCCTAAAACCTCGCCTCTATTCACTGGCATCTGTTTCTCTAACAGGCATTTATTGAGCACCTGCTGTATACACACGTGGCATTCGTTCCCCCACTGAACATTTATTGAGCACCTGCTGGTTCTAGGTGCTGGAGACAAAGTGGTGAACAAAGCAGGCCAAAGTCCTGGCCCCGTGGGACAAAGATTTTAATTGGGGAGACAGTAAAGTCAGTCAAGGCTAATAGGAGTTTGTCAGGTTGTGAGTAGTGCTAAGCATAAGGGAAAGGGGATGGGAATTTTGGCGGTGGTGGTTTCCCTTCTCATTGGGAAGATCAGGAAAGCCTCCGTGGGTGAGGCAACTTGTGAGTTCTTTAAGAGGTAAGAGAGGGGAGCGTCTCAGGAAAAGGGGATACCTAGCATAAAGTCCCACCCCAACATGGGAATCTTGGAGGAACAGTAAGGAGGCCAGTGTGGCTTGAGCAGAGTGAAGGGGAGAGGGGAAAGACGGGCCCTCTAGGTCAGGGCGGGATTTGTTTGGGTTTTGTTGTTGTTTTCATTCTGTTTGCCATAAGAAATGCAGACAACCTCACATTTGTCTCCCACCTGGCAACGATGCTCATCACCATAACCCCTGGCTCAAAGCCCTCACCACCATTCTTGCTCCTCTGCCTGAACGCTCGCATCTCCCCCAACCTGGACGCCCTCGTGGTTACCAACACTCTCGTCCTTGGATACCTCTGAGCTCCCCCATAAGAGGCTCCTTGAACCATCTCTTTCCTATCTCGGGGTACCCTGGGCATCCTCATTCCCGGGACCCACAGTGCCTTCTGTCCTCCCTGGGCTTCCCTGCACAGGTGGTGGTGGGGGACAGTGGGCAGGTCCAGCTGCCAAATACATCCATCTGTCCCCCATAGGGCCTGAGGGTACGAGCCTTAAACTTGCTTTTTGGGGCCCTGGCTGTCTTCCACCTGGCCTACCTGGGCTCCCTGTTTGATGTTGATGTGGATGACACCACAGAGGAGCAGGTGAGGTGGGGCCCTGGGCTGGGAGGTGGGCCAGGGATGGCAGTTGGGAGAACCTTGAAGACCAAGGCAGTGAGGCCAAGCCAAGGGTCACATGTTTTAGCTTGTACAAATGTCTTGCTCCATCTTTCCGATTGTCCCTTAAATTTAGTCACACTGCTGGCTCTTTCCTTTGAGTAAACTGCAATATTTAATTATTTACCCTCTAAAATCCATTCTTTTGAGATATAAAATCCAAGCTTTTCTTTTTGTTTAACTGTTAGGAACTGAACCCAGGTCCTCCCTCATGTTATATACATTTGCCTCCTAGCCCCAGGTTTTACTTTTGTATATAACTTTGAGGGAGGGGTTTCATGTATTCTAGGCTGGCCTCAAACTCATTATTTATCTCCAAAGGGTTGAAATTACAGGCATGCACCACCACAGCCCAGTTTTATGGGCTTCTAGAGATTAAACCAAGGGCTTGGTGCAAGACATGTAAGCGTTCCACTATGTTACACACTCCAGCCCTCCCCTCCCCTCATTCCCCCACCCTGTGTGTGTGTGTGAGAGAGAGAGAGAGACAGAGACATAGAGAGAGAGAGACACTCATGTAGCCTAGGTTAGCCTCAAGCTCATTATTAGCTAAAGACAACCTTGAACTTCTTTCTAGTCATCCTGCACACACATTCCATGTGCTAGATTATAGACATGTCCGTCCAGACCCAGGTTATATGTGCTGGGGATGGATTTCAGGGCTTCCTGTATGCTACTGATCAAGCTACATCCCCAGCCCTGGATTCTGCTTTAAAATTGATGTTCCTTGGAGTGATGATGCATACCTACAGGTGCCAGCGACTTGGGACACTGAGGCAGGAATGTGTGAGCCCAGGAATGTTGCCACCTAGGCAACATAATTGAGACTTTACTTTTAGAAAAATCACTTTGGCTGGGTAGTGGCAGCACATGTGTTTAATATCAACACTTGGGAGGCAGAGTCAAGTGGATCTCTGAGTTTGAGGCCAGCCTGGTCTACAAAGTGAGTTCCAGGACAGCCAGGGCTGTTACACAGAGAAACCCTGTCTTGAAAAAAGCAAACAAAAATCACCTAAAATTTCTGTTTTGTTTTGTTTTGGACACAGGTTTTCCCTGTAGTTTTGGAGCCTGTCCTGGAACTAGCTCTTGTAGACCAGGCTGGACTTGAACTCACAAAGATCTGCCTGCATCTGCCTCCCGAGTGCTGGGATTAAAGGCATGGACTACCACCACCC
>JAQHUG010000461.1:1037408-1052251 GCA_028555095.1 Dicrostonyx torquatus | reverse complement strand
GACCAGCCTGGTCTACAAGAGCTAGTTCCAGGACAGGCTCCAAAGCCACAGAGAAACCCTGTCTCGAAAAACCAAAAAAAAAAAAAAAATTACATATCAGCTGTAATGCCCACTTCAGTTTCTTTTTGAGATTAAAAAAAAAGATCATCCTTGCTTCAGCCTCCCAAATATATGAGATTACAAGGCATACACCACTATGCCAGGCTTTCTCTAACATTTTAAAAAACATTTTAGGAATAGGTGATGCATGCTGTTAGTCCCAGCACTCAGTGAGTCTGAGGTCAGCCTGGTCTACAGAATGAGTTTAAGGCCAGCCAGGCCTATGTAGAGAGAACCCATCTAAAAAAAGAAGAAAAAAAAACCTCAAACAATCAAAAAATACATTAGAGTAGATCCCGCAGTGGTAGAGCCCTTGTCTACCATGGTTGGAATGTGATTCTTAGCACCCAAAACAAACACAAAGTAGCCATTGGAGATAGTCACTGCAAAATGCACAGGCAAACATTTTAATTCATTTATTAACTGTCTTCCTCAAAGCATGTCAAACATACACACAATATATTTAATTAATTTAATTTCTTTCCTCCAGGTTTTTTCCCCCTAAGACAAGGTTTCTCTGTGTAACAGTTCTAACTGTCCTGGAACTAGCTCCGTAGATCAGGCTGGCCTCAAACTCACAGAGATCGGCCTGCCTCTGCCTCCCAAGGGCTGAGATTAAAGGCATGTGCCTCCTGGCTTACCCCAGCTTTTTAAGCACATAGTATCTTCATTTTTTTTCCATTGCAAGAGTTCAACATGGTTTATTTTGTTCCTTATTGGTAGACACTCAGATTTCCAATGACTTCATATTGCAGAAACTCAGATAAGCCACCACATCCAGCACATCATCTTGTTTTTAAAATGACCTTTTTGTTGCTGCTGGAAATCAAAACTCAGGGTCTCCTGCATATAAACACCCTACCATCAAGCTGTACAATCATCCCCTTGAAATTATCTTTTTTGTTTTGTTTTTTGTTTTTCGAGACAGGGTTTCTCTGTAGCTTTGGAGCCTGCGCTGGAACTAGCTCTTGTAGGTAGACCAGGCTGGTCTCGAACTCACAGAGATCCGCCTGCCTCTGCATCCCGAGTGCTGGGATTAAAGGCATGCGCTGCCACCACCCGGCTTGAAATGATCTTTAAGGAATGAAAAACACTATCTGGTTACCCTTCAGAAGTACCTAGACCCTTCTGTCACTTAGGTATACGAGGACATACCAAATGTCCCTGGGCAAAGGATGGGTTTTCCTGAGAGACTCTGTCCTTAAATTTCAGAACCATGACCTCTTTCTCTCCTACAGGGCTACGGCATGGCATACACTGTCCATAAGTGGTCAGAGCTCAGCTGGGCCAGTCACTGGGTCACTTTTGGATGCTGGATCTTCTACCGTCTCATAGGCTGAAGCATATGACCCTCATAATTCCCTTCAAGACCCCTCCTTAGGGTACCAGCCCCCATGGGGGATGAGGGAAGGCCCTTTCTCTACTCCTTGACTCCTCTCCATTCTGGAGCCCCAACACCCCTACACATAACATGCAAACACATACAACCTTCCCTTGCCTGTCAATCCCCACCCCACTCTCTGGCGGGAAGGGGGTGGTCCTCGTTGGGGCCTAGGAGTGGTGGATACTTGGGGATCCAGAGAGGAGCAGATCTAGGGCCTCCCCGCCTGCCTTCTCCCTTTTTATATGCAGTTTGTTATTGTCAAATAAAAGTAGAAATACGAAACAGGCTCATTCTTCACTGCTCAGAGGGGAAGAGGAGAAAGCAAAGAAGGAATACCACAGATAAGGGTTTGGAAACTGAAACTCAGGAAGCGGGAGCAGATTGTGATATGCCTGCAGTGAATTTAAGATTGCTCATGATTGGCTGGTCCTGGTCCTGCTTGTGTGGAGCAGGAACAGATTTGGCGGCGGGGGTGGGGTGTGGGGGATGAGCACTAATAGTAAATGATAAAGAATTGAGTGATCCTTATTCTGATTGTTTGCTCAAATTAGGACAGACGAAGGGTTGATGCCTATTGGTCAGTAGTGCTAAGGGTTGCAGGTTATAATTATACTGAGTCTGAAATGGGTGTTTTCTGACTGAATGCTGGCGAGGTGTGGTTGCCCACTGGTTTAGCGCCATGTTCTGCTTGGCTCTTAAGAACCGGCATGGTTGAGAGTCTTCACATCAATTGCTCAGCAGGAGGGTTCTGAATAGTTTCGGTCTGAGTAGGGACTAGTGAGGCAGCTGCTATCAGGGCTGGGGAGTTCTGAGCTCAGGTCGGCGCTAGGTTTGTGCGGAATGCGATCTACCTTTCATATTTTCTTTGCATTCGGACTGACGATGGGCCTGGGAACTGATGTTGCCTAGAAAACTAAAAGATAGAGGGCCACGCAATGCCTATTAATTAGCAAATGTTCAAGATTTACCGCTTCATTATCCTCACCTTCAGCGACTGATAAAGGGGCGGGGAAATTGAAGGCCAGACTAGTGTAGATTTCCTACTGGCAGAAAATGCCCACCGACCTTGGAGGATTCTGGTCTCCACCCCACTCCTGACTTAGTCTCAGCCAACAGGGAAGATGGCACCATAGGCGAGGACAGGGCCTGAGACGTACGGAGGACTCCTATTGGCAGAAGCCACCTCCTCCACTTCACTATTGGTTCGCTCCATTAGGCGGGGAAGTAGGCTGGGCGGAACTGGAGCTATTTGGGAGCGCTCAGGTCTCCCTGGAAAGTCACAAGCCTGTACTAAGAAGACGCCCTGCGATCGCGCCGCCTAGGTGAGTGCTCTCTGCCTGCCAGCCTGCCCAAGTCCCCCACATGTGCTCAGGCCCTCCGAGACGCCGCCTGCCTGGGAGCCCTGCCCTACCCAGCGCCTGCGCGGGACCTGGGCCCTAAAGCCGTTGTCCAGACGACGGAAGACTCGCCCTCTCGTTGGGCAGCTGCAGTGGAAGGTTCTGGTTGTGATTGGTGGTCTCTGGTCTCGGTTCCCTTTTCTCCTGGTTAGCACCACCCGTGAGACCTGCCTTTGCTACTCCTTCTGGCTTGTTGGCGGCACGGTACACTAATTTCCTGGAGTCTGGCTTTTGGAGCGTGGTGCATAGGGTTGTAGCTCTGATTGGTCATCTCTGCAGCCTCGCAGCTGCTTTTCCTGGACCGTGCGGGTAGGAGTAGCTTCCAATTGAATGATCCCTGCTACTGTCTCCTGCAGCGGACCCAGGCTATCTATGTTACTGTTTCTTTCTACCAAACTGAGCCCCAAATGCTGGGACCTGGCTCCTGACAGTGACTCTCCCACCAGAGTATGACCAATGCAGGCCGTGGTCAGGACTGATCGCCGTGTGTCCTGCACTAGATTGTGACCCTGAGGGCTGAGAACAAGGCCTTTGGTTCTCGTCACCTCCACCAGACTGTGACCAAGAGGACTGGGACCAGGACTTGTACGTGTGTCCTTTGCCAGTTGTGACCCCCATGAGGGCTGAGTCTGTGACTAATAACAAACAGGAAATACAACTCAATGTAGCTAGCAATGCAGCCTGAGGATCCCTTGGAGCCTAGGGGACCTCTGCTTAGGCTCACGGAGGCCTTGAAACCTGCCTGCCCTGTAAGAAAATGCTAGGATGTATCACCATGAAGCAAGTTAGTGAGTTTACTACAGCAGAAAGCTGCACTTGGAAGAGTGTTCAGAGAGGAATGCACCTAGGAGCCCAGCAGAAGCTATATATCAAATTTGGGGGGCTGGGGAAGCTATTTGGTCTCTAAGTTTGTTTGTTTGAATATAGGATCTTGCTATGTAGCTCTGGCTACTCTGGAACTTTTTATGTAGACCAGGCTAGCCTGGAACTCATGGCAATCCTTCAGCCTCAGCTTCCAGAATGTTGAGATTTCAGGCATGTGTTAACCACACACTGTTATAACTACACACATTTGGCAAGGACATTGGACTTAAGTTTATTATTCAGTTTTGTTTTTGTTGTTTCCCAGAAATGGGGTATAGTTCTCTTACAGGTGGACTGGTTAAGTATGTCAAAATCCCTGACACCATTACCGAGAAAGCAAGGAGGATCTTTTCCTTCTCATGCCCACGCTTTTTCCTAGCTAACTCTCCAGTCTCACCAGTCACAAGCCAGACCCATTTCTTATTGTGAGGCTTCCCAGATACTTGGGACAAGCCTTTATTATTTACGTAGATTCATATTTTAGTTACATTCTTTTTTAAGATTAATTTTATTTTATATGTATAATTATTTTGCCTGCATGTATATGTGTATGTATTCAGAGAAGCCAGAAGAAGGTGTTGGATCACCTGGAACTGGAGTTACAGATGGTTGTGAGCCACTGTGTGAGTGCTGGGAATTGAACCCAGGTCTCTGCAAGAACAAGTACATCTCTTCAGCCCTAGTTATATTCTTTCAAATGGCTCAAAATTAGAGTTTTTTCCTTGTTTTTTTTTCCTTTCTCCTTCCCACCCCTCCCTCTGAGACAGAGTTCACACAACGTAGCCCTGGCTGACCTTGAACTCACTATGTAAACCAGGCTGGCCTCAAACTCAACAGAGATTCACCTGCCTTCAAGTGCTGGGACTCTAAATGCCTGTGACACCAGGTCCTGCTAAAATTGGTCTGTTTTTAATCCTCCAGTCTTACAGTAATTCTGTTAAATAATGGATCCAGTTCATTTACATTTTTTTTGCTTTTTTTTTGTTTGTTTGTTTTTTTGAGACAGGGTTTCTCTGTGTAACAGCCCTAACTGTCCTGGAACTAGCTCTGTAGACCAGGCTGTCCTCAGACTCACAGAAATCCGCCTGCCTCTGCCTTCGGAGTGATTAAAGGCCTGCACCACTACCACCACCTGGCTCATTTACATTTCTTATTGCAAACTATTTGGATTTGGTTTAATTATCTCACCATGTACTTTCTGTTTGCCCAGGTTTTTCTGTTCCTTTTTTCTCCCTGTTTATCTCCAAGCAGCGGCCCATAGAAACATGACCACCAATATGGGCCCCTTACACCCATACTGGCCCAGGCACCTGAGGCTGGACAACTTTGTGCCTAATGACCTCCCTACCTGGCATATTTTGGCTGGCCTATTCTCCGTCTCTGGGGTCCTAATTGTGATCACGTGGCTGTTGTCCGATCGAGCTTCCGTTGTCGCACTTGGAACTTGGCGTCGACTGGCCCTGTGCTGGTTTACTGTCTGTACATTCATTCACCTTGTGATCGAGGGCTGGTTCTCTTTCTACCATGACATCCTTCTTGAAGACCAAGCCTTCTTATCCCAACTCTGTGAGTCCCGAGTTCTTGTACTGTGGGAGGGAATTTTCTGGGTAGCGATTGGCTTTGATATTTAAGCACCACCCCCATGCTTGCTTGCTTTTTTTCTTTTTTCCTTTCTTCCTTTCTTTCTTATTTAGTTCTGTTAACTTCTTTACAAAGCCTAAGCAGTTGTTATCTGTGCTGAGATTCTTTTTGTTTTTTTGTTTTTTTTAAAAGATTTATTAATTTGGGGCTGGAGAGATGGCTCAGTGGTTAAGAGCACTGGGTGTTCTTGCAGAGGACCCGGGTTCAATACCCAGCATCCATATGGTGGCTCACAACCATCTGTAACTCCAGTCCCAGGGAACTAACACTCTCTTGTGGCCTCTAAGCTCACGGCCCTTACATACATACATACATAGAGAGAGATTTAAAAATGAATAAAATAGGGTTGTAGAGATGGCTCTATGGTTAAGAGCATTTACTGCCTTCCAGAGGACCTGAGTTCAATTCCCAGCGCCCACATCAGGCATTTTACAAATGCCTGTAACTAGCTCCAGGGAATCTAATACCTCTTCTGGCTTCCAAACACCTGTATACAAGTGATACACACATGCACACGTACACACACACACACAGCCTTAGATAGAAATAAATAAGTTAAAAAAATAAAATAATTTTCATTTATTTATATGAGTGTTCTGCTTGCACATGTGTGTATGTGCTGTGTGCATTCCTGTGGAGGCAGGGAAAAGGCACCAGATCCCTTGAAACTGAAGATAGGGATGGCTGTTCTTTTTAAAATATTTTTAATTAATAATTTTAAATTTAATTTTTATGTGCACAGGTGTTTTACCTACCTGTATGTCTATATGCTAAATGTATGCAATACATGCAAAGGCCAAAAGAGGGAATTGGAACCCCAGAACTGGAGTTAAAGAGTTTTTTGTTTTGTTTTGTTTTGTTTTTCGAGACAGGGTTTCTCTGTAACTTTGGAGTCTGTCCTGGCACTCACTCCATAGACCAGGTGGGCCTCTAACTCACAGAGATCCGCCTGCCCCTGCCTTCCAAGTGCTGGGACTAAAGGAGTACGCCACCACCACCCAGCTTGGAGTTAAAAGAGGATTGTGAGCCACCATGTGAGTACCCTGTCTTCCAAAAGAACAGTCAGTGCTCTTAATGGCTGAACCATCTCTCCAGCCCAAAATGTATACATGACATTCACTGAGCATTATAGGCTTTTTTTTCAGTCTTATGTAGACCTGGCTGGCTTGGAACTTGCTATGTAGATCAGGCTGGCCTTGAACTCACACAGATCTACTGCTTGCATTAAAGGTTATGATACCATGCCCCACCCAGTTAAGGACAGTTGTAAACCAGGTCCTCTGCAAGAGCAGCAAGTGTTTTATCCTCCACTGAGCCATCTCTCCACCTCCACAACTTGTTTTTTTGTTTTTTGTTTTTTGTTTTTGTTTTTTTTGGTTTTTCGAGACAGGGTTTCTCTGTAGCTTTGGAGCCTGTCCTGGAACTAGCTCTTGTAGACCAGGCTGGNTTCTGCTCCTTCCTTCTTCTCCTCCCAGAACTTCCGTTCTGTCTACTCCGCCCACCTAAGGGTTGGCCTAACTATAAGCCAGGCAGCCCTTTATTTAACCAATCAAAACACAGAAATACAGGTGGACCCTCCCACAATTCACTGTGTCCTTACATAGTTGAAGCTTTAGAATTGTGGTCTCTTTCTTTCTTTTCATTTTTGGAGACAGGATTTCTCTGTTTAACAGGTCTGGCTGGCCTCAAACAATCTCTGTAAACCAAACTGGCCTCGAACTCAAGAGAGCTTCTTGCCTCTGCCTCCCAAGTACTAGAATTAAAGGTGTAAAGGTGTGTGCCACCACTACTCAGCTTCTCTGGTCTTTCTCTGGTTTTGTTTTTTTGTTTTTGTTTTTATTTTTGTTTTTCGAGACAGGTTTCTCTATGGCTTTGGAGCTCTTGTAGACCAGGCTGGCCTCGAACTCAGAGATCCACCTGCCTCTGCCTCCTGAGTGCTGCGATTAAAGGTGTGCGCCACCACCACCTGGCTTTTTTTAAATTTATTTTATGTGCATTTGGTACAAATGTGTCAAATTCCCTAGAACTTGAGTTACAGACCGTTGTGAGCTGCCATGTAGGTACTGGGAATTGAACCTGAGTCCTTTGGTAGAGCAGCCAGTGCTCTTATTTCTGAGCCATCAGGCCAACCCCCCCACCTTTTTGTTTTGTTTTTTCGGGACAGGGTTTATCTATGTAACAGTACTGGCCATCCTGGAACTGTCTTTGTAGACCATCAGGCTGGCCTCGAACTCACAGAAATCCACCTGCCTCTGCCTCCCACGTGCTGGAATTAAAGGCGTGCACCACCACCGCCCGGCTCTCTCGTCTCTTCTTATTTGGCCACTAAATCCTGTAACCACCTCCTTGTCACATTGAAGATTAGATTTCAATTTAGTAATGGGGTGACACAATGTTGA
This sequence comes from Dicrostonyx torquatus, assembly GCA_028555095.1. NCBI lineage: Eukaryota > Metazoa > Chordata > Mammalia > Rodentia > Cricetidae > Dicrostonyx > Dicrostonyx torquatus. Next base: position 1,044,467 of record JAQHUG010000461.1, on the reverse strand, counting down.
GACTATAAAAATCAAGGCTTTTTAAAGCATATATGTCAAAACCTTTCCTCTACTCATTATCCAGTTACAAAACTCCCTCATCTTTAGATGTCACTTCCAGTACCTCCATCCTACTCAGTATCAAGTCTGTACTAACAATATGCCACAAATAAAGAGGCTGTGGGATGGGGGTGTATGTAGATAGTTGTTCATATAACTGATACTGATCTTCAACTCCTGATCTCTTGCCTCCATTTCTTTTTGTTTTTGGTTTTGGAGACAGGGTTTCTCTGTGTAGCTTTGGAGCCTTTCCTAGCACTTGCTGTGTACACCAGGCTGGCTTCTAATTCACAGATATCTGCCTGCCTCTGCCTCCTGAGTTCTGGGATTAAAGGTGTGTGCCACCACTGCCCGGCTGTCTCCATTTCTTAAGTACTAGGGTTACAGGTGTTGTGCCTGGCTTCCATGTGGTTAAGACAACAGGAATTTCCTGGGTCTGGTGGAGTAAGCTACTTGATAAGCTAAGGCAAGAGAATCTCAAATTTAAAGCCAGCCTTGGCAACTTGGTGAGACCCTGTCTCAAAAAGTAAAAAGAGGGCCAGGCATGTCCTACACTTAAGAGGCAGGGGTAAGCAAATCTTTGGTTTTTGAGGCCAGCCTGATCTGCATAGCAAGTTCCAGAACAGCCAGAGCTTTATGGATGAATCCTATCTTGCAAAACAAAAACAAACAAAAAAATGAGGGATGGGATACAAATCCATGGTAGAGTACTGAGCTAGTTTGTGCAAGGTCCTCTGTTTAATCCATAGTACAACCAACAAAAGCCATGTTTTCTCAGCTCTAGAGGCTGATGGTTCATGCTCATTTTGTCAGGTTTGATGGTCGTGAAGTTGCCCTCCTTGGCTTGCACGTAGCAATGTCTCACTGTGTCTTCATAGGGTTGCCCCTCTTTGTAAACCATGTCTATGTCCTAATTGCTTCTTATCAAGACACCAGTCAGATTTTCACTAGCGCTCAATTTATCGGCCTTATTTTAACTTAATCATCTCTTTATAGGCCCTACCTCCAAATATAGTTACAAAATAAGTTACTGGGAATCATTTTTATTTTTGTTTTTGAGACAGCGTTTTTCTGTATAACAGCCCTGACTGTCCTGGACCTAGCTCTTGTAGACTAGGCTGGCCTCGAATGCACAAAGATCCACCTGCCTCTGCCTCTCAAGTGCTGGGATTAAAGGTGTGCACCACCATCACCCGGTTTTCAGCATGAATTTTTTTTGGAGCTGCATTACCCTGATTACTCATCCTATATATCCCCCAGCACTACTACATAGAGCCAAAGAACCTCTCAATACTCACTGTAAAAATTTCCACCACAAAGTCTAAATATTTCCAATCTCTAGCCCTACAGAATCCCTCACTCATAGATGTACCTCATCACGGCCCCATGAGCCCTATCACTAGTTACATATCCTATTCATCTCACAGACCTTTCCCTGAATCATTTCGTTTCCTGGCCCCTAATCACTCATTCCACGGACTCACCCATCATGAACCCTACAAAACTCTCACTCCCATAGGCCTTTCCATTCACCCCACAGATACCCTGTCATAGCTACTTTTCCATTCACCCCACAGATACCCTGTCATAGTTACTTTTCTTTTTTTTATATTTATTTATTTATTATATATACAATATTCTGTCTGTGTGTATGTCTGCAGGCCAGAAGAGGGCACCAGACCCCATTACAGATGGTTGTGNCACCACCGCCCAGCAACTTGTTTGTTTTGAGACACATCTCACTGCATAGTTTTGGCTGGCCTGGAACTATCTCTGTTGACCAGGCTGGTCTTGAACTCACAGAAATTCTCCTGCCTCTGCCTCCTAAATTCTGGGATTAAAGGTCTTTGCCACCACACCCAGCCTGTTAACTTTTTGATTACACATATATTCACACACGTCAATATCAAACCATTTAAAGAAATATACAATGAAAATCTGCCTTCTGTCTATTATGTTTCTCCCAAACTCCAATAATTATTTCAGAGGCACGGATGTAGCTCAGTTGTAGAACATGTTTGTAGCATGGATAAGACCCTGAGTTCCATCCCTAACACCAAAAAAATTATGTTTTATTTTCAGAGTTTATTTATGTATAAGCTACACACATAAGCCTCAGTTTACTTGGCTGTGAAAGAGGGGATGGTAAATACCACACATTATATAAGGCACTTAGAACTGTGGCAAGCAGGAAGTGCTCTCTTATGAGTCATGTTCTTTTTTGGGGGGGGTTCCAAATAGGGTTTCTCTGTCACCCTGCCTGTCCTGGAACTCACTCTGAAGACCAAGCAGCCCTTGAAGTCACAGATTTGCCTGCCTCTGCCTCAGCTTCTTTTTTTTTTTTTTTAAGTAAGGTTTCTTTGTGAAACCAGGCTGTCCTGGAACTAGCTCTGTAGACCAGGCTGGCCTCGAACTCATAGAGATCCACCTGCCTCTGTCTCCCGAGTGCTGGGATTAAAGGTGTACACCACCACTGCCTGGCAGCCATCTTCTAGTTTTTTCCAGACAGTATCTCATGCAGTCTGTGCTGGCTTCCAAATATCTATGTAATTAAAAGATGAATTTGAACTTCTGATTCTCCTGCCTCTGCCTCTCAAGTGCTGGGGTTACAAACATGCACCATCACACCTGACTCTCACACTTCTCATCATCTCTGCCTCCTGTTCTACCATGTGCCTTGAGTGCCATGCAATCCTAGCACCATCGTGTATCAGTCTTTACACATTACATAAACACACAAACCTTAGAATCAAAACTGAACAAACTGAGGAATGGGGATATTATAACGATTGTTGTCGTACAGTGATTATCACAAATATGAGTTCCTTTTCCTGACTTGATTCTTCATGTATCTGTTTGCCTCAGGGAAAGAGTATTCCAAGGGAGACAGCCGATATATCCTGTAAGTATTTTGCCTCTGTCAGTGGAAACCTGTATTGGTTTGGGGCAGTGCTGAGTTGGGGCACTAACAAGCTATTCTGTGGGCAGAGCACAATGATGTCAGTGTTCATCTTTTCTCTTGCAGTAATGATGGCTTCATCGTCTCTATGGAGACTATCACAGCTTTGCTCTGGGGACCACTCAGCCTGTGGGTAGTGATTGCCTTTCTCCGCCAGCAGCCCTTCCGCTTTGTCCTACAGCTTGTTGTCTCTGTGGGTGAGGAGAAAATTTACACCTGGCACTACAAGGGTTACTGGGGGAATTTCTAGATACAGGCACATCCCTGTGGGTGAGATTGCATACGTATCCAGTAAGGGGTAGGCACGCTGAATTATAAGCTCCTTGGTGTTTTGAAACATACAAATCTCTCTGAGCTTGCCTCTCCGGGAGTAATGTGTATTTCTCTTCTTTCTCCATCAGAGTCTATTAAGGTTACTTGATAAAGTTCATACTGCCTAAAGCAGTCCCTGGGTACTCCAGGAGCAGGACGTAAAGTGTTAGCTTTTCTTTCGTTTGCATATATGAGCTCTCTTTAGTCTTGAAATTCCAAATCGTCATGAATTCTAGGATTTTAAACTTGCCTTCAAACTTCAGTTCTAGATCTCTGAGGTCTCCTGAGTTGAATTGTCTATGTTCTTTGTTTGTTTGTTTTTCGAGACAGGGTTTCTCTACAGCTTTGGAGCCTGTCCTGGAACTAGCTTTTGTAGACCAGGTTGGTCTTGAACTCACAGAGATCCACCTGCCTCTGCCTCCCGAGTGCTGGGATTAAAGGTGTGCGCCACCACCTCCTGGCTTGAATTCTCTATGCTCTTGTTTGGTGTGGAGGTACATGCTTGTAGTCCTAGCATTCAGAAGGCTGAAGCAAGAGAATTGTGAGTTTGAGGTCAGCCTAGGTATTATCTCAGATTTGCAGCTTCAGGTTCAGAATTTGTGTTGCGCTCTGAGTCCTTGAAGAATGACCTGACAGATGCCATGGAAGAGAGTCTGGCTTAGCTTCCTTGTCCTCACAAGGGCTTTTCCTTCTCTTGCCTCCCACAGGCCAGATATACGGGGATGTGCTGTACTTCCTGACAGAGCAGCGTGATGGATTCCAGCATGGGGAGCTAGGCCACCCCCTTTATTTCTGGTTTTACTTTGTTATCTTGAATGGCATATGGCTGGTGGTACCTGGAGTCCTCGTGCTTGATTCCATAAAGCATCTCACTCATGCCCAGAGCATGTTGGACAGCAAGGTCATGAAAACTAAAAGCAAGTATAACTAAAGAGCGGTAGAGTGGGCCGGAACACCGCTGCTGAGGCGCTCTGCCCACCTCCCAGAAGACCCAAGTCCTCCTCCCACAGGTTGGAGGGTCAGAACTATCTGATTAGTCACACTCCGGCTGAGGAGTGAGCACAAAAAGAGTCAGTCAGGAAAGGTAGAGAATGTGTGGAGCTACTGCCAGGAAGCACTGGGGAAAAGATGTAAGGGGGGAGGGGGTCCATGATGGTGGCAATTTTCAAAACCGGGAAATAAAATATCTTTAATTATAACACTGAGAGATATTTAATTCCTAATCCTAATGATGTCATGTAACTAACCCCACAGGCCTCTCCCATCCCTTGATCATCCATAGCTTCCATCATTGCATAAATAGCCCGTGTCTGGCTTTACAAACCCTTAACACTGACTCCACACACTCCCATGATTTACCCTGTAGAATCTTGAACTCACGACACAGAACTCCCTCCATGATCATCCTGTGACTTATCCTATAAATCCTGCCTATAACCCCCGTAGTTCCCTTATATTAGCTTGGGCTTCCATAACAAAATGATATGGATTAAACAGCAGATATGGAAGTTCTCAGTACTGGAGCTGGTCAATCGAGTGTCAGGTTTGGCTTTCTCTTTCTGAAGCCTCTTTCCTAGCGCTGCATTCTGTGTTCTCACATCTCCCTAGGTGCCCAGCTTCTGCTGTTTGTATGTGAGCACCTTTTCACAGGGCACCATTTGCATTGGATTAGGGCCCATCATACCAGCTACATTTTCAACTTCATCACATTTTGGGGGTGGGGGTTTCGAGACAGGGTTTCTCTGTGGCTTTGGAGCCTGCGCTGGAACTAGCTCTTGTAGACCAGGCTGGTCTTGAACTCACAAAGATCCGCCTGCCTCTACCTCCTGAGTGCTGGAATTAAAGGCGTGCGCCACCACCGCCCAGCTTCATCACATTTTTTAAAGACTCCATCTCCAAACTGGCCACTTTCTATGGTACTGGGAGTAAGGACTTCAATATATGAACTTGAAGAGGATACAGTTCAGTCCATAACATTCCTGCCCTCTGGTCTCCCTAAATTCATATCCTTGTTGCATGCAAACTTTGTTTATCCCCATCCCTCATCCTCAAATCCTTCACTCATTCTGAAATTAACTTTTTCTGGGATGAAGTTGGATTGCTGGAGATCAAAGAGAATCCAAAATCTTAAACAAGACTCCATCCCTAAGCCACATTCATCACTCATGAATGAACTTTGGTGTTTTTTTTTCCTTCGAGACAGGGTTTCTCTGTGTACTCGTGGCTATCCTGGAACTCACTCTATAGATGAGGCTAGCCTCGAACTCACAGAGATCCACCTGCCTCTGCCTCCTGAGTGCTGTGATTAAAGGCATTTCTTTTTGGTTTTTTTATTTTGTTTTGTTTTTTGAGTCATGGTGTCATTATATAACCCAAGCTAGCCTGGAACTCGGGCTGGCAGCATTTCAAATGCTAGGATTGTAGGTTTGTGCCACCAAGCCTAGCTTTTTTGATTTTTTTTTGAGTATTGATTGATTTGGAGACAAGAAATTACTATGTATTCCAAGGTGGTTTTACCATGAAGCCTAGGCTGAAGTTGAACTGGTAATTCCAACACCTCTGGCTCAGCCTCTCCAGTGGAGAAAGTGCAGGCATGTGCTCTCATGCTCAGCTCCTTGCATAGATTTTTTTTTCAAGACAGGGTTTCTTTGTGTAAGAGCCTTGGCTGTCCTGGAACTAGCGCTCTTGTAGATCAGGCTAGCCTTGAACTCACAGAGATCTGCCTCTCTCTGCCTCCCAAATGCTGGGATTAAAGGTGTGCATGTGCCACCACTGCCCAGCGCATGGATTTTTTTAAAATTTACCTTTATTTTATTGAGTATGGCTATTTTCTGTACACTATGTGTGTGCACTGTGGAGGCCAGAAGGAGGCATCAGATCCCCTGGCACTGGAGTTAGAGATGGTTGTGAACCACCATGTAGGTGCTAGAAAATCAGTCAGTGCTCTTAACCCCTGAGCCATCTCTCCCTTGGCATGAATTTTTAATACTAAATTTCAACTAAATATAAGGATAAGACTTGAGGTATGATTCATCCTTAGGCAAGAACTCCTACTTGCTGTGAACCTGTGAAACTGGATGAGTTTTCTGTTTACAAAATGCAGTGGCAAAGCTGAGAATTGGGGCATGCCTTTAATCCTAGCACGAGGAGGGCAGAGGCCAACTCCGTTCTGCATAGTGAGTTCCAGAGCAGTCAGAGCTACATAGTGAGACCCTGTCTTGGAAAAAAAAAAAAACCACTGGCAGGGCTGGTGGATCCCATTCCACAATGGAGAACTTGTGGAATGGGATCACAGGATCCAAGTAAGTTAAAATTCCATTCAGTGTTACATTTCCTTGGCTTGATGTTCTGTCTTCCAGATAGGGGTGTGGCCTCTGAACCTTCTGGGGCCAAAATGTTACTCAGCCCTGGATGGCAGCTTTCCCCACTAAAACCAAGGAATAGCTAGAAATAAGAGGCACATCACAGCCTGAGAGACCTATTGTTCTGTCCTAAACAATTGAAGTGGGACAACATACCTTTTCTTGTCCCCCTCAGTCTCAGCTGGCAGTGTCTGTGCTGGTGTCGCCCCACCTGTGCTCCTGGATTTTGATTTTTTTTTTTCAAGACAGGGTTTCTCTGTGACTTTGTTTTGGAGCCTGTCCTGGAACTAGCTCTTGTAGACCAGGCTGGCCTCGAACTCACAAAGATCCGCCTGCCTCTACCTCCCGAGTGCTGGGATTAAAGGCGTGCGCCACCACCGCCCGGCT
>JAQHUG010000461.1:971083-1011280 GCA_028555095.1 Dicrostonyx torquatus | reverse complement strand
TATCCTGAGTGAGATAACCCAGATCCAAAAAGATGAATATGGTATGTACTCACTCATTAGTGGATACTAGCCATAAACAAAGGACATTGAGCCTATAGTTCATGATCCTAGAGAAGCTAAGTAATAAGGTGAACCCAAAGAAAAACATATATAGATCCACCTGGAAACTGGAAGCAGACAAGATCACCTGACAAAATTGAGAGCATGGAGGTGGGAAGTAGAAGGAAGGGGACATTTGAGAATCTTCTATTGAGAATTCTGTTGAGGTCTGTACCCCATTTTTAATTGGATTATTTGATTTGTTGATGTCTAGTTTCCTGAGTTCTTTATATATTTTGGAGCTCAGCCCTCTGTCAGATGTGGGGTTGGTGAAGATTTTTTCCCATTCTGTAAGCTGCCATTTTCTCTTATTGATCGTGTCCTTTGCTTTACAGAAGCTTCTCAGTTTCAGGAGGTCCCATTTATTAATTGTCAGTTTTAGTGCCTGTGTTATTGATGTTCTGTTCAGGGTGTTGTCTCCCATGCCAATGTGTTCAAGGCTATTCCCACTTCTTCTTCTTTCAGTTTCAGTGTATCTGGATTTATGTTGAGGTCTTCGATCAACTTGGACTTGAGTTTTGCAACCAGCTTAATTTTAAGTCTTTTATTTTTAAATATTTAAAAGTATATAATATAAAAATATAATATTTTAAATATATTTAAATATTTATTATTTTATAAGTCAGGTGGTGGTAGTGCATCTCTTTAATCCTAGCACTCAGGAGGCAGAGGCAGGCGGATCTCTGTGAGTTTGAGGCCAGCCTGGTCTACTGAGTGAGTTCTAGGACAGCCAGGACTACACAAAGAAACCCTGTCCCCAAAAAAACCCTCCAAAAATATTTATTATTTTATGTGACTGTATATGTGCTTGAGTGTATGTATGTATGTATGTATGTATACCATGTGCATGCAGGTATCTGGGATGACTGGAACATAGCCCTGGAACTGGAATTATAGGTGGTTATGAGCTGCCCAATGTGGGTGCTGGAAACAGTGCAAGAGCACCAAGTCCTATTAACCACTAAGCTGTGTCTCCAGCATTGTCAGCCTTCTTGGTTGATTTTAGGTATAACTTTTTTAAAGGGTTGAACCCAGGGCTTTGTATATGCTAGGCAAGTACTCTACTTCTGAGCCACCTATCCACCACTCTTTTCTTTTAATTTTGAGATAGGGTCACTCTTAGTCTTTTTTCTATTACTGTGATAAGATGCCATAACTAAGGCAACATAAAAAGGAAAGTATTAAGAGTCTGTAGAGATGGCTCAGCAGTTAAGAGCACTGGCTGCTCTTCCAGAGGATCTTGGTTCAATTCCCGGCACCAACATGGCATGTCACAACTGTTTGTAACTCCAGTTCCAGGGGATTACAAACACCTTTACACAGATATACAGGCAAGCAAAACACTAATGGACATAAAAAATAAAAATGAATCATCAAAAAAATTTTAATTAAAATGAAATTACTGGGTGCTTATAGTTTCACAGAGTTAGAATCCATGACCATCAGTCATGGGGGCAGGCAGGCTTGGTGCTGAAGCAGTAGCTGAGAGCTCACATTTTGATTTTGTCCGGCTAGAGAGATGGCTCAGAGGTTAAGAGCACTGACTGCTCTTCCAGAGGGCCTAGGTTTAATTCCCAGGAACCACATGGCAGCTCACAGCTGTCTATAACTTTAGTTCCAGGGTACCCAACACCCATGGAAAAACATCAATGTGGGGAGGGTTGAAGGGGGGAGGGGAGAGGCAGGGAGGGGAGCAGAGAAAAATGTAGAGCTCAATAAAAATCAATAAAAAAAGGGGGAAAACATCAATGTATATTTTTAAAAAGACTCACATTTTGGTTTTGGTTTTGAGACAGGGTCTCTTTATGTATTCCTGGCTGGCTTCACTATATAGACCAGGCTGGCCCAAGACTCATTGAGATGCATCTGGCTCTGCCCCTGCAAGTGCTGAGATTAAAGGCAGACACTATTCCCATTTTTTTTTTTGGTCTTTTGAGACAGGATTTCTCTGTGTAACAGCCCTGACTATCCTGGAACTCACTCTGTAGACCAGGCTGGCCTCAAACCCACAGAGATCTGCTGGCCTCTGCTTCCTGAGTGCTAGGATTAAAGGTGTGTGCCACCACCACCTGGCATTATACCCATCTTAATGGATGCATTTTTAAAGATTTGTTTAAATTTTACATGCATGTGGGTTTTTTTGGGTTTTTTTTTGTTGTTGTTGTTTTTAGGTTTTTCAAGACAGGGTTTCTCTGTAGCTTTGGAGCCTGTCCTGGAACTAGCTAGCTCTTGTAGACCAGGCTGGCCTTGAACTTGAGATCTGCCTGCCTCTGCCTCCCGAGTACTGGGATTAAAGGTGTGCACCACCACTGCCTGGTCCACGCATGTATTCTTGCATGTATGTATGTGAACCATGCACATACCTGGCCTCCAAGGAAGCCAGAAGAGGACATTGGATTCCCTAGAACTGAAGTTTTAGGCAGGTGTAAGCCACCATATAGAGGCAGAGAACTGAATCCTAGGTCTTCGACAAGTGCTCTTAACCACTGAGTCATCTCTCCAGCCCCACTGTTTATGTATTTTTAGATACTTGATGGTGAATTTCTTTTTGTTGTTTTGAAACAGGGTTTTTGCCATATCTTAGGCTGGTTGGCTTTTTAATTCACTGTGTAGCCAGGCTAACCTCAAACTCAAAGTAGTCACCCACTTGGTTTCAGTCTCCTGAGTGTTGTGATTATAGATACTTGCTACCATGCATGGTGGTTGCTAAACTTTGATTTTTAAATAAATAGAAGTACACTTTAATGATTAATATAATGTGCCTGGCTTGGTGGTACATGTCTATAATCCCAGCACTCAGGAGGCAGAAGCAGGCAGCCTTTGTGAGTTTCAGGCTAGCCTAGTGTATATAGCAAGTTTGAAACCAGCCATTGTTTTAATGTTTTAGCAAGACCACACTGGCAGCTGTTGGGATGGGAGGCACACAAAAGGAGCTGGTTAGGAAGCAGCAGTCTGAGGTATCTGGGGGTAGGTGGCTCACATAGGGTCACAAGGTGAAGAACAATGAGTTGGTGTTGAAATGGGTTTTACATAATATAAGCCACAGGGCTTGGCAATGATCTGGACTTGGGGACTGAGGGAATGGGAGGGGCCAGGGATAGGTCAAAGTAACTGGCAATTGAACAGTTGAAGGAAAAGGGAATGGCTGTGCTGGGGAGGGTTCTCTGCCTCTTTAGATGTGACCTTTCCCTTTAGCTCTGTGGAAGAAAGGACTATGAAAATGCTACTTAGGGGTGCCATTGGCCTGCAGATGGCAGTGACAGAAACAAATAGAAGTTGATTTGTTTCATGTAGTTACATGCTTCATAGAATTATCCATATAATGGAATTGACCATTGGATGTTGTTAGCTTTTGCAACACTGTGCTGACAGTTGATAGCTATTACAATTCTTTTTTTTTTCCTTTGGTTTTTTGAGACAGTATTTCTCTGTGTAGCCCTGGCTGTCCTGGAACTCACTCTGTAGACCAGACTGGCCTTGAACTCACAGAGATCCTCCCGCCTCTGCCTTCTGAGTTCTGGGATTATAGGCATGTGCCACCACATTGGGCAATAGATGTAATTTTAAATTTAAAAAATGAGGCTAGAGAGATGACTAACTGGTTAAGGCCAACATATTGCTCTTCCAGAGGCCCCAAGTTTGGTTCCCAGAATCCTTGTCAGATGGCTCACAACTGGTGATAATTCCAGCTCCAGGGGACAGGAGACCTCCTGAATTCCATGGGTATCTCCGCTTTACATGTACATATCCCAATGCAAGCACACATACGTACACAGAATTCAAAACAAAATAAATCCTTTTAAAAAAGAGTTTTTGCTCTTCTTTCAAGGGTCCTGCACTCAGTTCCCAACACCCACATATAGTGGCTCACCACCTCTAGCCCCAGGGGACCCCAAGACTTCTGAGTCTGCAGGCACCTACACTTACTTATGTGTGTATATCTCCAAAAAGACTCATAATTCAAAGGAAAACTGAAAGAAAATCTTGCTGGGCTGAAGACTGCCTTCTGTGTAGCTAAAGCACTTTAAGAGCACTGGCTACTCTTCCAGAAGACACAGCTTCAATTCCAAGCAGCTCACAACTCTCCGTAACTCTAGTTCCAAGAGATCTTGATGCCCTCTTCTGGTCTTTCAGGGCACCAGGCATGCATATGGCACACAGATATACATGCAGGCAAAAACCCATACACATAAAAAATTATTTTTAATTTTAAATTTAAAAAAAGGATTCTTGAGCCAGGGGGTGGTAGCACACGCCTTTAATCCCAGCACTCAGGAGGCAGAAGCAGATGGATCTCTGAGTTTGAGGCCAGCCTGGTCTACAGAGCTAGTTCCAGCACAGGATCCAAAGCTATACAGAGAAACCCTGTCTTGAAAAAACAAAACAAAAAAGGATTCTTTTTTTATATTTATTTATTATGTATACAATGTTCTGTCTGTGTATATGCCTGCAGGCCAGAAGAGGGCAGCAGACCTCATTACAGATGGTTGTGAGCCACCAGGTGGTTGCTGGGAATTGAACTCAGGACCTTTGGAAGAGCAGGCAATGCTCTTAACCACTGAGCCATCTCTCCAGCCCCCAAAAAGGATTCTTGCCGGGCTGTGGTGGCACACGCCTTTAATCCCAGCACTCGGGAGGCAGAGGCAGGCTGATCTCTGTGAGTTCGAGGCCAGCCTGGTCTACAAGAGCTAGTTCCAGCACAGGCTCCAAAGCCACAGAGAAACCCTGCCTCAAAAAAAAAACAAAAAAAAGAAGGAAAAAAAAGGATTCTTGAACTTCCCTCACAGGTGACAATTGCTGCTGTAGCCACATCATATCTGCAGTGAGAAGAAAGATGAGGAAGAGCTCTTAAGAGAAGGGGGAGAGGATAATAGAATACATGTGACATGGAAACAGGAGACCAGCAAGAGGATGCTAGGGGGATGGGGAGGAATAAGAACAAAGTATTTCATATGTGTTTATGGAAATGTCATAATGAAGCCCGTTTGTATGCTAACTTAGACAACTTAATTTAAAAAAGAAAAAGGGGGCCTAATGTATGGATGGCTCAGACGTTAAGAACACTGGCTGCTCTTCCAAAAGATTCAGGTTCAATGCCCAGCACCTAGATGGCAGCTCACAACTGTCTGTAATTCCAGTTCCAGGGGACCTGACACCCATGGCAAAACACCAATGCACATAAAATAAATAAATAAATTTTAAAAAATATGTCATATGAAACTGTAAAATATTAAAAATAAGAAAGGAAACTATAGTGAACAAAACTGCAAGAGGGAAATAAAGATAGAGAAGGAAGAAATCTCTGCTGATGTTCATGGACTAGGAGTGGCTAAGGTCAAGCATAGAATGGTTTCCTTTGTCAAACATACACAACATACTTCTCCACTAACACTTTTTCCAAGATATGTCTAGGCTCTGGGGTAAGGTTAATGAGGCTATGATCCTAGAAATAGGAATCTACCATTTCCCAGCTATAGAATCTTGGTCACTAACTAGTTGTTCCAAACCTTTTTGGTCATTTTCTGTTAAACAGGAATGGTAATAGCACCTTCTATCATTTTGGTGGCGAGAACTATCATTGATGTAAGATGTGGAGTGTATGCTCTCAGACTTTGGTGTTGTAAGGAGACTGCTTGTTTGTTCCTGGCTGCTCAGCCCCAAAATAACCACACAGAAACTGTATTAATAAATCACTGCTTGGCCTATTAGCTCTTGCTTCTTATTGGCTAGCTCTTTCATCTTAATTTAACCCATTTCTATTAATCTGTGTATTGCCACATGGCTGTTACTTACTGGTAAGGTTTCATCCAGTATCCAGCATCAGTCTCCAGCAAAGGCTACATGGCTTCTCTCTGACTCCACCTTCTTTCTCCCAGCTATTCTGTCCTGCCAGGCCCAAGACAGATTCTTTATTAAGCAATGGTATTCACAGCATACAGAGGGGAATCCCACATTACTTTGGGCCTGAGCTTTAGAATATTCCACTTCTTTCATTCACTAGGTGTGGGACCTTGAACAAGTATCTATAGACCCATTTCCTCATCAAAAATAAATCCAAGGGCTGGAGAGATGGCTCAGAGGTTAAGGGCATTGCCTGCTCTTCCAAAGGTTCTGAGTTCAATTCCCAGCAACCACATGGTGGCTCACAACCATCTGTAATGAGGTCTGGTGCTCTCTTGTGGCCTGTAGGCATACACACAGACAGAATATTGTATACATAATAAATAAATAAATATAAAAAATTAAAAAAATAAATCCAAGAGGGGTGGCCACACCTATAGTCCTTTAATTCTAGGTATTGGGGAAGCTAAGGCATAAGTTGGTTCAAGGCCTGCCTAGAATAAGTTCAGGGACAGCCTGTGTAACTTAATGAGATACTATTTCAAAAAAGGATTTTTAAAGATGTAGCTCAGCAGTAGAGTACTGGTATAGAACATGTGATGCCCTGGGTTTGATTTCCCAGGACTATCCCATCCATACACACAAATATATTTTAAAAAGAATACTAGCTAGTACTTCCATAAAACTGAGTATATGAAGGTCAGAGGACAACCTCCACCATGGGATTGAACTCGGGTTATCAGGCTTGGTGGCATGTGCCTTTACTCACTGAGCCATCTCACTGACCACCAGGTTTATTTATTTATTTTGTTTTGAGACAAGGTCTTACTATGTAGTTCTGGCTGTCCTGGAACGTGCTTTGTAGACCAGGCTGGCCTCAAACTCACAGAGATCCACCTGCCTCTGCCTTCCAAGTGCTGAGATTAAAGGCATGCACCACCAGGCCGTCAAGTATTTTTTTTAAATGAGATAAGAATCTCCTAGCCCAAGCACTGGCCTTGAACTCTCCAATTTCCTACCTCAGCCTCTAAAGTAACTGAGATTACAGACCTGTACTGCCAGGTTCAATAGATGTTACTTTTTCTTAAGGCTAATCCGTTGTTTCAGTGCCTTGTGATAAATATTACTTAAATCATTGAAATATTAAAGACTTCCCTGCCATTTTGTGAAACATTTCTCATGTAAGAACTATTCATAGCTGATTTTTTAACACTATTTGGATGATACAGGGAAGATGGAATGAATAGACATCGTTTATTACCCAGCATGTAGCTAGGCTTTAGAATAGGAACCCAGCACTCTGATCTGGGTTCACATACCTGTTCTTATAGTGCTTCACTCTGTGTGCTCAGGCCCATTGCTGGAAGACTGGGACATAATTAGCCCCAAAGATGTCATTGGATCTGATGTGCTACTGGCTGAGAAGCGTTCCTCACTGACGACAGCTGCCTTGCCTTTTACACAATCCATCCTGTCTCAGGTGATTTCAGGAGACTGGGGGTCCCCGGCTGGGGTTGGAGGGAAAGGCCTATCTGGAACTCCCATTCCAGAGCTTGCTGGTTGGCATCTGTCCTATTCTGCACAGGGACCTGCAGCTTCTTTTCCTTCTTCCTTGCCAGGTGGGCCGTACATTGTCTAAGGTCCAGCAGGTGCTGAGTTGGTCATATGGGGAAGATGTCAAACCTTTCAAGCCCCCTCTGAGTGATGCTGAGTTTCACACATACCTGAATCACGAAGGCCAGCTCTCCCGTCCTGAAGAATTGCGTTTGCGGATCTATCATGGTGGTGTGGAGCCTTCCCTTCGAAAAGTGAGCCCCCTCGGTCACTCATCACTCTGTGGTGGCTCATGAGAGACATTCAGTGAAACACACTGTCATAGGTAGGGTAGAGAGATTCCAAGGACAGAGGTTCTATTTCAGGTAGGTCAGTGGCAGGAAGACAGACTACCACAAGGACAGAGGTGGGTGGTAACTAAAGACATAGGTATGGCGGCTCACTAGTTGAAGCTCAGCCTCATCTCCTTTTGTCTCTGGCTAGGTGGTATGGCGGTACCTCCTGAATGTGTACCCAGATGGGCTGACAGGCCGTGAGAGGATGGACTACATGAAACGGAAGAGTCGCGAGTATGAGCAGCTCAAAAGCGAGTGGGCCCAGCGAGTGAACCCCGAGGACCTGGAATTCATCCGCAGCACAGTCCTCAAGGATGTGCTTCGCACTGACAGAGCCCATCCCTACTATGCGGGGCCTGAGGATGGCCCACACCTACGTGCCCTACATGACCTGCTTACTACCTATGCTGTTACCCATCCACAGGTATCATACTGCCAGGGCATGAGTGACCTGGCATCACCCATCCTTGCTGTCATGGACCATGAAGGGCATGCTTTTGTATGCTTTTGTGGCATCATGAAGCGCCTGGCTGCCAACTTCCATCCTGATGGTCGTGCCATGGCCACCAAGTTTGCCCACCTCAAGCTGCTATTGAGACATGCTGACCCAGACTTCTACCAGTACCTACAAGAAGCAGGAGCTGATGACCTTTTTTTCTGTTATCGCTGGTTGCTGCTGGAGCTTAAACGTGAATTTGCCTTTGATGATGCGCTCCGAATGCTAGAGGTCACCTGGAGTTCACTGCCCCCTGATCCTCCTGAACATGAAGTGGAACTTGTTGGACCTCCGAGCCAAGTGGGAGACACTGGCTTTGGTAGCCACAGGGGATGGCCAGTACGTCAGAGGCACATGCTGAGGCCTGCTGGTGGAGGAAGCAGTGCTTTTGAAGATGCTGTTGTCCACTTAGCCACATCTAGCCAGGGACCCGGTGGTGGGGGACGCCTCCTGAGACAAGCCAGTCTGGATGGTCTCCAGCAACTCAGGGATAACATGGGCCCCAGGAAGGACTTTCTAGTCCAACTAGCCCACCCAGCTACCCTCATTAGCTCTAAGTCCCTCTCTGAGCCCTTGCTAAACTCCCCAGACCCACTCCTCTCCTCCTCTTCTCGGCCTGATTCTCCATCTTCTTCATCTCCTCCATCTACCCAGGAAGCTTCTCCTTCTGGTGACATAGCTGTAGGATCCCCCTTGATGCAAGAGGTAGGGTCTCCAAGAGATCCCGGGAAGTCCCTACCACCCCCACCACCAATGGGCCTTCCCCCACCCCAGGAGTTTGGCCGAGGGAACCCATTCATGCTCTTCCTCTGCCTGGCTATCTTGCTCGAGCACCGTGACCACATCATGCGCAATGGGCTGGATTACAATGAGCTAGCCATGCATTTTGACCGCCTGGTGCGGAAACACCATCTAGGGCGTGTCTTGCGTAGGGCCAAGGCTCTCTTTGCTGATTATCTGCAGTCTGAAGTGTGGGACTCTGAAGAGGGGGCTGAGGCCACAGCTCCATCTTGATTATAATCCTTCCAGCTTTCCAACCTCAATGGTACTTCATTCTTTGCCTTGAGGGTCTACACGAGGCATTATTCCCTGCCTGCCATCCCCAGACATGTTGGAGCCTGGGGCCCTCTCACTGAGATTGAGTGTGTGTGGCTCAGTGTTGGCACTGCCCATTGAGGCTATGGCCTCTTCTGTTTTTGTTCTTTTGTTTCTAAACTGTACTTTACACACACAAAGATCACTGTGGCATGTTTATTTTTCTACTTCCTGGATATTATAGAAGTTACTGTGGGCTCTTTGGTTGATGGGACCGAAATAACTCAATTGATTTAGAGCGGCTCCTGCTTTCTCTGCCACAGGGGAGTAGCTGTTAAAAACCAGGTATTGGAGGCCGGGCGGTGGTGGCGCACGCCTTTAATCCCAGCACTCAGGAGGCAGAGGCAGGCGGATCTTTGTGAGTTCGAGACCAGCCTGGTCTACAAGAGTTAGTTCCAGGACAGGCTCCAAAGCCACAGAGAAACCCTGTCTCAAAAAACAAAAAAAAACAAAAACAAAACAAAAAAAAAACGGTATTGGTGAACCCGGCTCAGGGACTGCTCTAGAAAAGGCTAAATCTATGTTTGCTTGATTGCTTGGTTGGTTTGGGGGGTATATCTGCCTGTCTAGAATATAAAGGTCTATTTGATATCTGTGAATGTTATTTCAGGACCAAGCACAAAAAGATGAGGAAGAGAGAGTTTCTAGGTAAAAAAAGAGGCAAGATTAAAAAAAAAAAAAAAAAGGCAAGATTTGTGCCAGACACGGTGACACACACCTTTAACCCAAGCACTCAGGAGGCAGAGGCAGGTGAATCTCTGAGTTCAAGGCCAGCCTAGTCTACAGAGAGTTCCAGAACAGCTGGAGCTGTTATACACAAAAACCCTTTCTCGAAAAGAAAGAAAAGAAAGAGGCAAGATTTACTACAAAAGCTGGGAATTTGTGGCCTAAAAAGAGAAACTTTTAGGCCACTCATCATTTCTAGAATCCAAACTCTTCTGGAAGCCTTCCCAGTACATGATGCTGGCAGCCCTGAGCAGAGATCTAAGGTTTTTAGCTTTCCACGTGCTTTGACAGCAGCTTGTGGGACTATGCTGTACCGCGCTTAGAGCTCTAAGCTATGTTTCCAGCTGATGGATGCCTATCCTAACCATTTCAGCATATTGCCACTAATATGGATAAGAAAAACCAAGCACTGATAAAACTTGAGCCCTAAAACAGTTTGCCTAAATCTTTGCAAGATAATGATAAAAATCAGGTCCTTGGGACTGAGTGATGGATGGCTTAGTTTCTAAGAATACTCATTACTCTTGCAGAGACGTGCATTCAGTTCTGAGCACCAACATGGTGGCTCACAACCATCCCTAACAATAGTTCCAAAAGATTAACTCTCTTAGGACCTCTGTGGTCACCAAGCGTGCACATGGAAAATACACATGCATGCAAGCAAAACACTCATTTGTGTAATAAAATAAATCTAAAACAAAAGGTCAGGTCTTTGATCAGGCTGCAGTGGTATGCACATTATTCCCAGCTACTTGGGAGATAAAGGAGAATCACAAGTCTAGCCTGGGCTACAGAGTGAAAAATCTGTCTCATAAAAGACAACCCCTCTTCCCTACTTACCTAATCAGAATGTGGAGGACCTTTCTCTCAAGGAAACTGTCCTTTACTAAGGATATGATAGATGGTGGATGAGCTGACTGGGGTCCCCACGTCATGACCTAGCTATGCCAGGTCTGACTAGAAGTTATGCTGCCAGAGATGATGGAACATCAAGGAAAATATTTTATCTGCTTGTTCCCTGCCACATTGCCATGTGGGTGAGGGTGACCCTTAAAAGGTTCTTATCCCCTAGTATTGGTGGGGAAGGAGTAGTCACTTGAAGACCAGCACAAGGCTATCTTTTTGTGTGCAGGGTATTCAAACAGTGAATCTACCAAGTGTGCACTGAATAAGGGACTTGGACCCCAGGGGGGCTATCCATAATAATAAGAGTGTAAGGGCTTTCTGGGGACTATTTATTTATTTATTTATTTATTATGTGTACCGTATTCTGTCTGCGTGTATGCCTGCAGGCCAGAAGAGGGCACCAGATCTCATTACAGATGGTTGTGAGCCACCATGGGGTTGCTGGGAATTGAACTCAGGACCTTTGGAAGAGCAGGCAATGCTCTTAACCGCTGAGCCATCTCTCCAGCCCCTGGGGACTTTATATATTCCTTTCGTCAGTAACTAGCTGACTCCCTATGGAGTATGTTCTATTATTAATGAATTCTGGTTTTTGTTTTGAGACAGGATCTCTAGCCCTGGCTGTCCTGGAACTTGCTTATGTAGACTGGCCTCAAACTCAGATATCTGCCTCCTGAGTGCTGGGATTAAAGTTATGTGCCACCATGATTAGCTTTAATTGTATGTGTATGGTTGCCTGCATGTATGTCTCTGTACCACTTATGTGCCAGATGCTTACAGAGGCCAGAAAATGGTGTCAGGTCTCCTGGAACTGGAGTTACAGATGGTTGGGAGCTCCCACTTGGCTGCTGGGAACCAAATTCAGGTCTTCTAAAAGAGTAGCCAGTACTCTTAAAACAGTGAGCCATCTCTACAGCTCCAAGTACTGATATTTAAAAGGTCATACAAGTCAATTCTGTGTATGGCAGCTTGGACCTTAGAATGCCAAATGAATCTATCCTGTGAGCAGGAGGCTTGGGCTCTGAAAGGCAGAATCCTCTATTCTTTCTCTAGGATACTTAGACTTTCTGGTCCATTCCAAGATGGCAAGTGATATAAGCTGCTGAAACCACTACTAGAGGAACAACAGAGGAAAACAGATTCCAGGGCTGACAAGGTAGCTCAGTGGGTAAAGGTGTTTATCACAAAGCCTAGCAAGCTGAGTTTGATCCCCCAGGACTCACATGGTGAAAAGAGAGAATTGACTCCTACACGTTTTCCTCTGACCTCCACATGTACCCCCCCATTACACAAAATGCATAATGTAATAAAACAGAGGTTTTTTTTTTTTTAGAGCCAAGCAGAGGTGGCACAAACTTTAATCCCAGCACTCAGGAGGCAGGGGCAGGTGGCTCTCTGAGGCCACCCTGGTCTACAGAGCAAGTTTCAGGACAGCCAGGGCTATGCAGAGAAATTCTGCCTCAGAAAACTAAAAATGTGCATGTATATATTTTTATGTATATTATACATATGTTTGATATTTGTGTATATATAATATATGCATGCATAAAATAAAAATATATTTTATATGTATATATACACACATATATAATATATACATATATTCACCCTGTAGACCAGGCTGGCCTCGAACTCACAGAGATCTGCCTGCCTCTGCCTCCTGAGTACTGGGATTAAAGTTATGGACCACCACCACCCAGTTATATATATATTTTTAAAGAAAACATGAGTTCCATAAATTGTAGCACATCTCTGAGACTTATGAGGACATAAAAAGCAGTCTTTTTCTATTTAATATTAGTCTTTCTTCTTTTTTTTTTTTTTTTTTTTTGGTTTTTTCGAGANGAGACAGGGTTTCTCTGTGGCTTTGGAGCCTGTCCTGGAACTAGCTCTTGTAGACCAGGCTGGTCTCAAACTCACAGAGATCCGCCTGCTTCTGCCTCCCGAGTGCTGGGATTAAAGGCGTGCGCCACCACCGCCCGGCATATTAGTCTTTCTTTTATTCAACTTTTTAAAAAGACTTATTTATTATGTATACAGTGTTCTGTCTGTCTGTATGCTTGCTGGCCAGAAGAGGGCACCAGATCTCATTACAGATGTGGTTGCTGGGAATTGAACTCAGGACCTCTGGAAGAGCAGTCAGTGATCTTAACCTCTGAGCCATCTATCTCTTCAGCCCTTTTATTCAACTTTTTAAAATTATTTGCTTTTAATGCAGTGGTGTTTTGCCAGCATGTCTTGTGAGAGTGTTGGAGTTACTGGAACCAGAGTTACAGATAATTGTGAGCTACCATGTGGGTGCTGGAAATTGAACCCGGGTCTTTTGGAAGAGCAGCCAGTGCTCTTAACTGCTGAGCCATCTCTTTAGCTCCATAGGAGGCAGTCTTGAACTGATATGTTTTGAGAGACAGGTGGCTGGAGGCAGCAAATACAATCTATGTTAGGGGAAAATGCAAGTTATTATGGCTCTTACCCTTTCTCCGTGTTGCATTGGAGAAGTCTTTGCCTGTTCTCTCTTACTGAAGAAATACAGTGGATAGATAAAGGCTCTTGCTGGAGGACCCACAAGGTAGGAGAGAACATTACTTCCTGAAAGTTGTCCTCTGATGTCAACATGTGTTCTCCCTCTCTCTCTCTCCCACACTCCCTCTTTCTCTTCATCTCTCATACACACACACAAAATTACAAGACAGAGAAGATTCATACAGATTAGGAAGGTATGTTTGCCACAAACACATTTTAAGCTTGAGATAGAGAGCTATAGATATAGTAATAATATGTATGTATCAGTTCTATCTTAATTTGCTTTCTATTGCTATTGATAAAGACCATGGGCAAAAGCAACTGGGAGGAAAGGGTTTATTTCGCCTTACAGCTTACATCATGAAGGAAAATCAGAGCAGGCACCTGGAGCAGGAACTGACACAGAGCTTATGGAGAAGGGATGCTGCTTTATTAGGGTTCCCTGGAGTCACAGAACTTAAGAGATTAATCTCTATATATTAAAAAAGGGGGATTAGAATGGTTTACAGGCTGCAGCCCAATAATGGCTGGCTGGGAATGGAAAGTTCAAGAACCCAGTAGTTGCTCAGTCCACAAAGCTGCCAGTCTTAGCTGGTCTTCAGCATATGCTGGAATCCTGAAGAAGTAGGCCCTAATGTTAGTAAAGGAATGAATGGTCTTGCTAGCAAGATGAAGGCAAACAAAGAACAAAAACTTCCTTCTTCCACATCCTTATACAGGCTTCCAGCAGAAGGCGTGGCCCAGATTAAGGTAGTGTCTTCCCACCTCAAGACCCAGTATCTTCCAGCCTCAAGATCTAGATTAGAAGTGGACCTTCCGACTTCAAATTAAGCAAAACTTCCCCAACTGGTGTGCCCTCCATTTTGGATTTAGTTCATTCCAGATGGGCTCACATTGTCAACCAAGAATAGCCATCACAGCTTTTTACTGGCTTGCTCTCTATGCCTTGTTCAGCTTATACAACCTAGAACCATCTGCCCAGGGATGACACTGCCCACTGTGGAATGGGCCCTCTTTCCATCAATCATTTTTCAAGAAAATGTGCCATAGGTTTGCTTACAGGCCAATCAAATGGAAACATTTTCTCATATGGTTCCCTCTGCTCAGACGACTTTTGTCAAGTTGACAAAACAAACAAACAAAAAACATAACTTAAATGGAAAATGTGCTGTTTATATTAACAGTTAAAAACTTCGATACCAAGTTTTTAGGGCATAAAGAGCATCAATATTAAAGGTTGCAGGTGTGGCTAAGTGTTAGAATATTTGCCTAGAATGTACAGGGCCCAGTTAGAGCCTCAGCACTACGAAAAGGTATGTGTGTGTGTGTGTGTGTTCTCTGACCATATGTAATAAAACTAGCAATAACAAGACAGTAGAAAAAAAAACTCCCAGTTTTGAGACACTAATCCTTAGACAAAAGACAAAATAAATATTTAAGATAATGAAAGTATTGCATGCAATATTTGTGGAGCAAAGAAAATTTGATTAATAAAAGAAAATATATAGTTTTAAACACATTCATCAAGAAAGAAAAGAGGGGCTGGAGAGATTGCTCAGTGGTTAAGAGCACTGGCTGCTCTTCCAGAATTCAATTCCCAGTACCCACATGATGGCTCACAAGCTTCTCTAACTCCAGTTCCAGGGGATCCAGTGCCCTCTTCTCGTCCCTATAGACACCAGATACATATGCACAGACGTGGATGCAAGCAAGGCACCCATACACATAAAATAAATGAATATATTTTTAATTTTATGTTTTAAAGGAGCCACACATGGCAGCTCACACCTGTGGTCCCAGCTCTCATGAAGCTAAGGCAGGAGGGCTGTTGTGACTTAAAGGACAACTTGAGCTAGATAGGGAGTTCCAGGACAGCAATACATTACATGAGTTCCATTACATAGCAATACTTGAGAGAGGAAAAGAGAAACAAAAATAGATGATCTAAGCATTAAACTCAAGAAATCAAGTGAAGGGCTGGAGAGATGGCTCAGAGGTTAAGAGCACTTACTGCTCTTCCAGAGGTCCCTAGCTCAATCCCCAGCAACACAGGGTGGTTCAGTCATCTGTAATGAGATCTGGTGCCCTCTTCTGGTCAGCAAGCATACAGATCGACAGAACACTGTATACATAATAAGTAAATAAACCTTTTTAAAAAAGAAAAGAAAAAGAAATCAAGTGAAGCTTGGTGGCTTAGGCCTTTAATTCTAGCACTTGGAAAGCAGAGGATCGCCATGAGTTTGAGACTGTCCTGGGCTACACGAGACCCTGTCTCAGAAGAACAAACAAAAGCTGAATGTGGTAGTACGTGTCTTAAATCTTAGTACTTGGAAGAAAGAAGGAGGACAGATCTCTGTAAATTTGAGGCCAGCCTGGTCTATATAGCAAATTACTAGTCTGTAGCATGAATAATAAAAACCCAGAGACAGATTTTGGAGTTCAACCTTAAGATCAGAAAAGCAAAGCAGCCAAGCCACTAGAGGGCTCTTACCTGTATAAAATCTTCATACTGAAAAAGAGTGAGCTCCTGTTTCATCCTGCTTTATATTCCTCTCTAGTGCTAGATTAAAGGCGTGCACCACCACCGCCGGCCTGTATGGCTAACTAGAGGGGCTGCTGGGATTAAAGGTGTGTGCCACCACTGCCTGGCCTGTATGGCTGGCTGTATGACTGACTAGTGTGGCTGCTTTGCATTCTGATCTTCAGGTAAGCTTTATTTATTAAAACACAAATGAAATATTACTACATTGGTCAGCTGGGGTTACATAGTAAGACCCTTCTCCAAAAGTAAAATAAAATAAAATCCACAGTGATCTCCAGTGTCATCCCAGAGACTGAAGCAGGAGGATGACTTAAACCCAGGAGTTTGAGGCCCCCTTAGGAAGTTAGCAAGATCTCAGTACCAAATATAAATAAAGTTGGTCATGCACATCTGTAGTACTAGGCAAGGGGATGGAGAGTGTGAAGCTATCCTGGGCTATGTAGTGAGTTTCAGGAGAACCTGGAATACATAAAGAGACCCTGTCTTTAAATAAAAGACATTTCATGTTCTTTGTTAGGAAGATTTTGGTGATGTATTAGTCTTTA
Organism: Dicrostonyx torquatus; assembly: GCA_028555095.1. Classification (NCBI taxonomy): domain Eukaryota; kingdom Metazoa; phylum Chordata; class Mammalia; order Rodentia; family Cricetidae; genus Dicrostonyx; species Dicrostonyx torquatus. The sequence goes on along the minus strand of JAQHUG010000461.1, from coordinate 994,618 downwards.
CTCTTTTGTTTGTTTTGTTTTTCGAGACAGGGTTTCTCGGTAGCTTTGGAGCCTATCCTGGAACTAGCTCTTGTAGACCAGGCTGGCCTCGAACTCACAGAGATCACCTGCCCCTGCCTCCCAAGTGCTGGGATTAAAGGCGTGCACCACCACCGCAGGACCCAAGGTGCCAAATCTTAGTGGGAACAGCATTAGTGTGAACAATAGCTTAAAACCACAGATAATATCATGGTGTTATTCCCAGAATCTTTACATAAAATGCAATTCCAAAAAAAAAAAACCACCCAATTTCTGTTTGCTTGTTTCAATACAGAGTCTCACTATGTAGCTAAAGTTATTTTGGAACCTGTTAAAAGCCTCAACTTCACAATCCTGCTTCAGTTTCCTGGCTCAATGGCACAGTAAAACCAGACACAGTTCTCCCTTATGCTGGGATATAAGTCAAGGAACTTGCACATACTAGGAAAGCACTCTGCCACTGAGCTAAACCCCATACAAGGGTTGAGGACCTTAAACTGAAAGCAAAACAGGAAACTGAAAGCTAACAGAATAAGGTGTAGACAAGTATCTTTGGGAAATGGCGGGGAAAGGATTTCTAAAAAAAAAAAAAAAAAAAAAGCACTGGAGAAGCTGAATTTCAAGCTGTCCTGAGCACAGTGAGGTGTAGATTATAGGGTGAGAAATGATTAAATCAAAAATTAAATGTATTTAACTAAGGATACTACTTAAAATTTAATAACACTATAATCCCTGAAAATCCCTGAGAAATATGGGAATAAGCCTAACAAGAACCATAGGTGAATAGCATCTGAAGGTTAACAAATCTATTTGTATTGGGGTTGGTGGTGGAGTGGGGGACAGGCCTTTACAATGTTGAACAGATTCATTCTATGAGTGAAAAAATGTAGAGTCCCTGAAGGCAAGCAAATTATTATTAGACACTTGAAGGCCGGGAAAGACCAAATTGTCAGGCAGTGGACTCAGACACTACTTGATTTGGATTTCACTATGTATTGCAAAAGTCAATGTTTTGGATCAAGTGTATTACCCTGAATAGAGAACAAAACTGATTCTGTGGGTTGCATTTGCATGCACCCTTTGACGACAAAATACCTGTTTTGCTGAGGATCTACCAGGCTTAAAAAGGCTATCAGAGAAGGAGGAGAGCTGAAGTCAGAGTTGAGAAGGACGACATCAAGGGACAGGGTCCCATAAACATGGCTAGGTGGTGGGCAGAGATGATAAAGGGGTAATAGCCCTCAGAAATATACGGTCTGACATCAAGAACTCTGAAGGTGATAACTTTAGAGACATGGGGGGATAAAACATTGGGCCCTTAAGGGATATGAGGTTAAAGGAGTAGAAAAGTAATTAAGATTGATTGCTGTTCATTGGCACTGACTTACTGTCAACTAAGACTTCCTATCAAAGGAGAGAAATGACGTCATGGAGGAAAAGGCTATATGAATCAAACCGTTTGTAGAAGGAAATGCCTCTCTCTCCCTCTCTCTCTCTCTCTCCCTCTCCCCCTCCCTCCCTCTCCCCCTCCCTCCCTCTCCCCCTCCCTCCCTCCCTCCCTCCCTCCTCTCTCTCTCCCCAACCCCCGCTGGCCTTAGCCAATGAGCAGCCACGCCGGAGCGCGCTGGGGGACGTTCCGTGACGTGTCGGTTACGCACGCTTTATCAGGCGTCTTCCCGCGCGACAGCCTCTCTGTTCTCCCGGTTCCTTCAAGCCCGCTGTGTCTTCGGCGTTTTGGCTTTTAATTTTCCAGGTAAGCACCGTTTGTCTTACGCACAGTGGTCGTCCCTCGCCCCAGTTTCCTTGTCCCCAGGGGCGGGAGGCGAGCGTAGGAAGACTAGCGGCTGAGAAGTAGGCTTGAGCTTCTCCAAGGAGGGCAAGTCCCAGGCTCGAGGGAGGAAAAAAAAAAACCCTCCCAATTGGGAGGCTGGCTTGCTGTATCCGAATGGGAGGCTGGTTTGGTGGCGGCAATGACCAAGAGACAATCTATGCCGGCTGGCTTTTTCCCACGTGACCGCCGCCATCTTGTTCTGCGGGCAAAGAGGAAATGCCATGCTGTTGTAGGCCTGCACGACCATTCAAAATGACGGGTGTGGTGGCATGGGATGTTGTGGGCATGCGCAGTAGTGGTCGTCAAATGGCGGACGGGTTCTCTCTGGTTATTAGTTCCCGCCTTTTCTGCTCCTGATCTCTTTTCCATTTGATTTTTTTTTTTTTTTTTTGGTTTTTCGAGACAGGATTTCTTTGTAGCTTTGGAGCCTGTCCTGGAACTAGCTCTTGTAGACCAGGCTGGTCTCGAACTCACAGATCCACCTGCCTCTGCCTCCCGAGTGCTGGGATTAAAGGCGTGCGCCACCACCACCGGGCTCATTTGATTGTTCTTAACCCACCTTCGGTGTTCGCTGTAATTCTCAGTCTTCGGGAGTTTGACATCTCACTACTTCCCAATATTTCACATGCTCACCCTATAGGATTTACATTCTGCCATGTCTTCTGAAGAAGGGAAACTCTTCGTGGGAGGGCTCAACTTCAACACCGATGAGCAGGCACTCGAAGACCACTTCAGCAGCTTTGGGCCTATCTCTGAGGGTGAGCCGTGGACCGGGTCACGGGTTGAGGGTTGGCGGATAAGAGCTAGTTTAGTCTGGGGATTATAATTATAACCTTAACATCCCATTTTTCAAAGGTAAAGTTAGGCTGAGAAAAATCTAATGGGATACAGGACTTGGGTGGGTGACCATTTTGCTTGCCACTTAAATTTTAGGGCATTAACATTTCCATTTCTGTCCTCTTCCAGTGGTTGTTGTCAAGGACCGGGAGACTCAGAGATCCCGGGGTTTTGGCTTCATCACCTTCACCAACCCAGAGCATGCCTCAGACGCCATGAGAGCCATGAATGGAGAGGTGAGGCCTCCTGTCTGCAGAGAAGCCTTCTCCCTGTCTGCCACTTTCTCTGTTCTATCTGTTTTCCCTCTATGTCTGCCAGGGGCAGCGTGGCCACGAAGCCCCGCAGTGTCCACTCACAGGAGCATGACATGCCTTCTGTTCTAGGGGGTGGAGGGCAGCGGCACACAGAGCCGGGCTGCCTGGGAGGCGACGACTGGTCCTGCATGAGGCCGAGAAGCCACCTGTGGATGGTTGACCTGCCCTGGGCTTAGGTAGTAGAGTCTGCAGACCTGTGGGCCTGGCCCGGAGAGGACCTCGTGAGTCTTCTGGGATGGACTCTGAAGCCTCAAACCAAGAGAGGTGTCTAGCCCTAATAGTCGGGCAGCTTAGAGGAGTGGGGAGGAGAACTCAGCCTGATTCAGTCAAGATGTAAGTAGTAGCAGGGGAGCACGGTGGATTCAGGTCGTTTGTGGGATTCTGTAGCTCCTGGTGAAGCTACTCTGGTGAAAGGAGCTTGTTTGAAACGTGGCACCCAGAATTTGGTGCTCAGCAGGAATTTCTGGGCTCTTGTCCACCTGCTTGTGCCCAGTCTTCTTTGTCTCTACTCTGACTGACTGACAGGCCTTCCTTGTGTCTGTCTCCTTCCCACACCTAGTCTCTGGATGGGCGCCAGATCCGTGTGGACCATGCAGGCAAGTCTGCCCGGGGAACCAGAGGAGGTGCCTTTGGGGCCCAAGGGCGTGGTCGCAGCTACTCTAGAGGTAAGTGCTGTGGTGACTTGATTATGAGATGAGGTAGAAAGCCATTTGTTAGCCTGTATCTGAACAACTGCTATTAAATCTTCCCGTGTAGGTGGTGGAGATCAGGGCTATGGAAGTGGAAGATATGACAGTAGACCTGGAGGGTATGGGTACGGGTATGGCCGGTCTAGAGACTACAGTGGCAGGTGGGTACTAAGAAATTGGGATACTGCTGGTACTGGGATTGTTAATAATTCAGAAGCCTAATATGCATACCCCGCTTATGCTGAAAATGGTACTTTTCACTAGTGTTCTGCTCGTACCTTTTTAAAAGTATTGTATTGTGTTCCTTGGATATAGCAAAGATAATCACCCAGCTTGTGCCAGGGCCTAGTTTAATCTCCCATTACCACAAAAAGCTTAAATTTCTATTCTGAATCCACTATTATGAAATGGACATGTATAGTTTTTAATGTTACTTTCTGCCATGTATAATACATTCCTGTAAAACAATCCCGCTTTTTCCCAGAAGCCAGGGTGGTTATGACCGCTATTCAGGAGGAAATTACAGAGACAATTACGACAACTGAGATGGGGCATGCACACATAATATAGGTGAGACCTAAATATTGGTGCTGAGTCAAACTGTTCATCAAACCCTCCTGTCCTGACCCTTTTGCTTTCCTTTGGGTCACACTACCCTTTATCTCTGCTGTCTTGGTGTCTTAACCTGTCTATCAACACCAGCTCTTGCTGTTCGGTGCATGCCAGAGCTAGTTGTGGGGTGGGAGGCTGGGGGTGTTCTTAAAGTAATCTACATGGCAAAAACAAAGAGGTGGTGTGCAGCATCTTTATCAACGCTGGGAGGTGAGCATGTTATCAACCTGTTTCTACCTGACATCAAAATTCTACCCCTTCTTACTATTCTCAGATACACAAGGAATAACACTTCTGATCCAGGATCGTCCTTCCAAATTGCTGTATTTATAAAGATTTTTGGAGCTGCGCTGAAACATCTGTTTTAGTACATCAAGTTCTATTTTTGAATTGAGGTCCCAACGTAGTTTGATAAAGACCTTTTAGAAAGCTCCATGTGTTGTAAACTTTTTTTTCCTTTTAAATACAAATTTTAAGACATTGGTTATGGTACCAATATTTTCCTTTTCATCAAACTTTGTTTAGGCTCATGCAAAAAAATGTTTTGTTTATTTCTGGCCAAAAGGGTGGCCAAGCTATTGTTTTTGAAATTAATAAGTATTTAGGGACATTTTTAAAACACTTGTACACAATGTTTATAATGGCCAGAAAGTTATTTCTGAATGTAACTATGAGCAATCTGAATCAAGATCATGATTACCTAGAGATGTTTTTTATTCAAGATCACTGTCCTGACTATATAGAAGAGCTTCTTTAAAATGTTTGTGAATGTCATTTTTTTAAATACTGGAAGAAAAGATATTCTGTTGTGTCTGATGTGTTTAGGATGTCCTTTATGGAGCTAATTAAAACATGAAACCTGAACACAAATCAATACTGATAATGGTTTTTCCTTATTCAACACAGTTTACATTTTAGAACTAGAGGCAAGGCAGGCGGATGGAAGCTTGGAAATGTAGTGGGACAGGCAGGAAAGTAAAGTTTAGATTGTTTGTGGGTGTTCAGTGAGATGAAGATTGGATACAGATAAGTCAGTTCCCTTATGACTAGAACTGGGTTTTCTGAAGTAGTTTCACAACTGTTGTTTCCTTAAGTTTACTTTCTTAGCACAAGGTACCCTACTTGCAGAATTGTCCTGAGAGCATAAGCACATTTTCCTTATATGATGAGGGGTGTGGGGATAGAGAACAACTTTGTCAGGCATAAGGGAAACCTGGTTAGAAAACGGATTAAAGGAAGTTCAGGGTGGATTCAGAGTCCTGAGTTCACATGTGGGCTCTACTACTCTGCTCTTTTTTTTTTTAAATATTTATTATGTATACAACATTCCATTCCTTCCATGTGTGTTTGCATGCCAGAAGAGGGCACCAGATCTCATTACAGATGGTTGTGAGCCACCATGTGGTTGCTGGGAATTGAACTCAGGACCTCTGGAAGAGCAGTCAGTGCTCTTAACCTCTGAGCCATCTCTCCAGCTCCTACTCTGCTCTTTTAGTGAGTCATTTGACTCCTGTTTTCCATAGCATAGAGTGTTCCACATCTAGGGAGGAAACAAACTCAGATGACTTAAGTATATAAGGCCACTGAATACAGTCACAGAGGTTGTCTTTAATGAGAAGCCATTTGTGACCCTTTATAGTTTTTTTGGAGGAGGTGTCTAATGTTAGCCACATAGTTCTGCCTCTAACCTTTAGTGAAGGTTCTAGGGGCTGTCTTTGGGTCCCATGTTCTCCATTAGTTCCAAGTTAGGATAGGAAAATCAGTTCCATCCATGGTTTTCACCTGACTAATACCAACCCAAACAGCGCCAGGTTGCTGACCCCAGAATATTCTAAACAATTTGCTTCATCCATGGCGTGGAGGCGTCACCTCAGGTCTCCCTCAACTAACAGGGACAAGCCTCAAAGATCCTTCTTTCTCCCACCCAAATGGTCATGAATTTGCTTTGGCAGGTGGATGAAGACTCAGAAGTTCCCAGAATTCTGCCTCACCCACTGAGCCAGGCCCAGATTATGGGGCATTGTGGCTAACCCCCACCAGGTGGGTACTTGGTCTGAGAAAGCATTCTCTGCTGGGCCTTTGGGAAAGAAAGGTGGTGGGAGCTGCCTTGAAGGTGGGGGGATGGGAAGGAAATGAACTCAGTGTCACCTGAGGTAGTAGTTTATAATCAACCATAAAATGACTTCAGCTGAGTGATTTTTCTGTGGGGGTGTGTCTATATATAATCAACAAGGGCCATAAAATAAGCATCCACTTTCCAGATAATGAACTATATTGTAATAATTTAGCTGTGGAAAGTATGTCTCCGTGATAATTTATGTGAGACAAAGGGCCCAGAAGCCCCACTGTAGAACTTTGGTCCCACAGCGATTGGTAGAACTCAGATTTGAGGTTCAAAACCCCCAGTGTAAGGTCTTGGACCTAGAGTCAAAATAGCAAATGCCATAGTCCAAGCACCTTGGTGCTAGAATTACAGGAGTATTATATACCATTCTGGGAACTGAACCTATGGCTTACTGCATGCTAGGCTCGCTGCATTCTATGAACTGAGCTATATCTCCAGCCTCCAAAAATAGTATTTCTAGGCCCTGCATTTTTCAGTTTTCAGCATTTAAAATGGAAACTACTTATATAAGTAGGTTGGGTTTAAATGGAAAAGTGCCTAAAATGGACATGTCCCTTGCCCACATTTTACATTGAGAAGATATAGAATGTATTCTATTTTTCCAAAGGTATTGGATGAAGTAAGTTCTGTGATTACTTAAGATATGTGAAAATATTTGGTTACAATTAACTGATATCCCGATTTTGCCTGTTTTTTTCTTTATTGATATTTATTGAGCTCTACATTTTCTTCTCCCCTCCCCCCTTCAACCCTCCCCCAATGTCCCTATGCTCCCAGTTTACTCAGGAGATCTTGTCTTTTTACACTTTCCCATGTATATTAGGTCTATGTAGGTCTCTCTTAGTGTCCTCATTGTTGTCTAAGTTCTCTGTGATTATGGTTTGTAGGCTGGCTTTTTTTGTTTTATGTTTAAAAATCACCTATGAGTGAGTACATGTTTTTCTGTGTCTGGGTTACCTCACTCAAAATAATGTTTTGATTTTGCCTGTTTTATCAAAATGAAGCCTCCTAGGCCCTTCTCAGCCGAAAGCCTCTCCCCTTCCTCAGCGAAGGCTATCTATCCCTTATTTTCAATTCATGGTTCACAAAGATCGAAATATACTACTTCAGGAGGTAAGACCGGACAAGCGTTTTTGTAACCAGTACCCACTTAGCATGATTATAGTAAGGCTCTTAATGGTGGTTTTTGAGGAACTACCCTAGATCCTGTAGATTAAAAGGTGGGACTTTACCTTGTTAAATCGTGACATCCCAAATAAATAAACCTTAATATGTTGGTGTTTTTTATTTGGGGAACAGTTTTGCTGGGGATTGAATTCAAGGGAAGGCCTTGGTATGTGTGAAGCCTGTCATTTTACTAATTTTGTAATGTATAAATGGAAAATCATCATGAATTGGGTTTTGTGTGGTTTTTATTTACTATGTATACAGTGTTCTGCCTGCATGTATGCCTGCAGGCCAGAAGAGGGTACCAAATCTCATTACAGATGGTTGTGAGCCACCGTGTGGGTGCTTAAATTGAACTTAGGACCTCTGAGCCATTTCATCAGCCCATGAATTTGTTATTTAACAGTAAAAATTAGCACGTCTATGAGAAACCATTTGGTAAAGGAAGAATACAACATTAATGTGCATTGAAATCTAAAACTTGTGGGCTATAGTTACTTCGATTTAGTCTCTTATTTTCTTGCCAAAAAGAAGTTATGTTTGAACACACTGGGAAAGAAGACACTTTAGAAAATGGTATTTAGAAAAGCGCTTTGAGCTGGGTGTGATGATGAACATTTTTAATCCCAGCACTGCTCTGAGATTAAGTTCAGCCTCATCTACATATATCTACAGGTGCATGGATATATTTTAAAGTATTACATTAAAATTGCCTCAAACCTGTTTTAGCAATACAATATTGGTAATTGGTTCTCCTTTTCTTGGGATAGCCAGTGCTATATAGCAGCTATGCAAACACTTTTTTGATTTTAATGTCCAAATTTTAGGTTTCTTTATTTTTTGAAATGGAGTTTTATGTAACCCACAGTGACCTCATTTTGTTTATTTCCAAGAGCTGGGATTGCAGTCAACATTCCCTTTACAGAAGCTGGAATCCTTACTGTTCCTGTAGACATTTTACATAGTTTGGCAAACATTTATATTGAAGATAGTTACTGTCAAAATAATTGCCATATTTGCTGTGTTCATATAATCTGCTTTTGCTATCTATGCTAATGCTGGTGCTGTCTTCAAGATGAAAAACAGGACTTCAAATAGTAGGTGCATATGCTACCCTTGAGCTGTCTCCTCAGCTAAAGGTTGGATATTATCCTTTATTAGCGTGTGTCCTTTAATGGCAGTCAAATCAACTTACTCCCTAACATCAGTGCCATTATTATATCTTGGAACAGTTTTCCTCACCATCCCAGTTTTGTAGTTTACATGGTTCATAACTAGGTAATATTTTTTTTTAAAGGCAGGGTTTCTCTGTAGCTTTGTTTCCTATCCTGGAACTCACTCTGTAGACCAAGCTGGCCTCTGCCTCCCAAGTTCTGGGATTAAAGGCCTGTGCCACCACTGCCCAGGCTATGAACAGCAGCCTGTGTAAAACTTTCTAGAACTAACCAGCAGGGAGGAACCTTCTGATCGGTACCATCTAGATTCCTCCCTGTCCTGGTATGTTCAAACAAGGGTCTTACCAAGAACAACGGCGAAAAGATATGCATTGTTGGGACAGGTTGTGTTACACCCCTGGGAGTTTTTTGTTTGGTGTTTTGTGGGTTTTTTGTTTTGTTTTGTTTTCAATACAGAGCTCTGTAGCTTTTGAACCTTCCTCGAACTAGCTCTTGTAGACCAGGCTGACCTCAAACTCACAGATTCACCTGCCTCTGGCTCCCCGTGAGTTCTTGATGTGGTTCAGATTTTGTTCACATTAAAGTTTTTTGATTAATTTGTGTGTGTGTTCTGTGACGTAAATGTGTATGAGGAAAACTTGAAGGAGTGGGTGGGCCTCAGGAATTGAACCTAGGTCATCAAGCTTGGCAGCAAGTTCTTTTCCTTGCTAGGCCATCTCACTGGTCGGTAACTTTTGTTGTCTGTATGGGGATGGAACACCTATGCCAACATGGAGGACAGGAATTTAATCAGTCCTTTTTGTTGCACTATGTGGCTTCATAGAATCAAACTCAGGTTTTAGGAAATCCTTTTACCCAGGGAGATCATAGGCCCTTTAAACCTCCAGTAAAACTAGAAATTTCCCTTGTGATGGTTGTTAATGATGGGGTTTGAAAACAGGATTTTACTCATCCTAGTCAAGTGGTATATGTAAGTTTCAAATTCTTCATAAAAGTATCCCCAGGACGTTGGGGCTGAAGCAGGAAAATCCCTAGGTTAAGAGCGAGAAGCTATTGAAAAGTTTTAGGTATATCATTCATTTATCCTCCACAGTGGTCTTCAACCTGCTTTACCTGTGATCTTAACTCATCTTATGGTAAAACTGTCCTAGATCCTAATAAAGTCAGAAGAGCTTGAAAGTCCCAGTCAACTTGAGCTCTTCTTTTTTTTTTTTTTTTTTTTTGGCTTTTTGAGACAGGGTTTCTTTGTAGCTTTCCCAGAACTAGCTCTTGTAGCCCAGGCTGGTCTCGAACTCACAAAGATCCGCCTGCCTCTGCCTCCCGAGTGCTGGGATTAAAGGCGTGCGCCACCACCGCCCGGCTCTTCTAAGTCTCACTCATGAGCTACTTATCCTAACTTTATGCATGCAACAGACTCTCCTTCAAATCCTCACTAGCCATTAAGGAACCTCTTTCTTATGTACCAACTAACTGCCCCTCATCAGTTTGTTAAAACTAGTATATAATACCGTGACAGCAAGTGGTTGAAAAATTGAAAAGGGCCAGGAGAGAACTCAGGGTTTAAGAGCTGCTCGTCCAGAGGTCTACAGTTCAATTCCCATTGACCACATGGTGGCTCACAATCATCTGTGATGACACCTCGTGCCCCCTTCTGGCCTGCATGGATACATGCCAGCAGAGCACTCTATAATATCTTTTTAAAAGGTGTGGTGGCTCATACCTTTAGTGCCAATGCTCAGGAGGCAGAGGCAGGGGATCTCTGTGGAGGCCAGGCTGATACAATGCATTCCAGTACAGCAAGGACTACATAAAATACAAAAAAATACATGTGGGGGGGTGCATGCCCTTAATCCCATTTACTAGGGATACAGAGGCAGGTAGGTCTAAAATGTGACTTCTAGGATAGCAAAGGCTGCACAGAGAAACTCTGCCTCACAAAACCAATAAATGAATTAATGAGGGAAGAAAATCATGGAAAGGATGTGTGTCTGTGAGTGCCTGTAGAGACCAGAAGAGGGCATTAGTGTCCCTGGGCTTATAGGCTACCTGACATGAGTTTAATTTTAAAGAAAAGTGCTGAGCCATCTCTCTAACCTCTAAAAAGTGAATACTGCAGAGGAAGTGTAATAGGTTTCTGTTATTAATATGTCCTCTGCAGCTGAAGTACCTTGACACATGCAATGATAGTGCATGCCTTTAATCCAAGAACTTGGCGGGGGGGGGGGCAAAAAGGCAGTTGGATCTCTATGGGTTTGAAGCCAGCCTGGCCTACAAAGCTAGTTCCATGACAGCTATGGCTGTTCACACAGAGAAATCCTTTCTTGGGAAAAAAAGAGACAAAACCAAAAAATGTGAATATAGGTGATAAAACTGAAAGGACCATGGGCGAGGGAGAAGAGTTGTTACGGAAACGGGTTACTGGGCAAGGAAGGGTATAGGAGGAAGCAGGAGTTGGGGAGAAGCCAAAAGGGGGAGTCAAAATTTATATTAAGGTTTTTGGGTGTGACTGCCACATGGTGAGAAACCAGAAGTGGACAACGGATCCTTTGGAACTGAAGTTAAAGGCTCTTTGGAGCCACACGAGCAACAGTACTCTTAACCATTGAGGCATCTTCCCGGCCCCCAGGGGCAAAGTTATATTTGAAAGTACTATAAGAAAGCAGTATATTGTATGCTAATTTTAAAATTTGTAAATTAACCTAATCATGATAAAGTCAAAAATTAGGATCTGCTCCGAATATTAGCTAAAGCGTTACACATACTGAGTCATCTACCTCTCATACCTGTGAGACAGGTTTTCTTTAGATGGAGAGACTGAGTCATGAACAGTCTTGTATGACTTGACTGAAATGATCAGAAGAGCCTCTCCCTAGTGCCCACATTATACCGTCTTTTGAGAAATTATACTGCTGCTTAGAACAGTAACAAATATTCACACAAAAGCTAACAAACCTTTTGCATTAATGACCAATTCACACCACATCCTATCATTAGATTGTGGTATCTAATCTGGGGCTTCTTGAGAGACAACTCTCAAAAAGCGAAGGGCCAACAAGATGGCTCAGTGGGGAAAGGCCCTTGTAGTCAAGCTTGGTCCCTGAAACTCAGAACTGACAACTGTCAACCAGTGATGTCCACACATGCACTAAGGTGATGGCTAGTTTTTTGTTTGTTTTGTCTTCTTGACACAAGTTAGTCATTTGAAAAGAGGGAATCTCAGATGAGAAAATGCTTCCATCAGATTGGCCACTTCATCCTCTTTATAGGATGACCATTATGCTAGACCCTGGGATGAATATTTGCTATGCAGATTCTAGTTTAAAGCGAATTAACAGAGAAGTGGGATCAAACCCCCCAAGGCTTGTTTTTCCTGATTGCATCTTGTTACTTAAAACCCTCAAGTCTCAAAGTTTCCTAGGGGCAACCATTCCAAGTCGTTACTCCCAGTGAACACACATACACACACGGATTCTTCTCCTCACATCGATGTCCAGGATTCATCATAGCTCTAAGAACTAGTAAATACTCTATGAGTCAGTCCCTGCATGTATGGTCAGGTTCTGTATATACTTTATTCAAGTTGTGCCTGATCAGATTTGTGCTGCTGAGAAGCAGCCTAAACCACTTACACAAGAAAGTCATTATTTATGATTTTTAGCAAGTGTTTGACATTCTCATCCTGTTCCTCTGACCCCAGTACTTTATCCATGTGTATACAAAAGGTGTCGGTGAGTGGGGGGGGGAATGACTAGAACTCAAGGGGTGGAGCCTCTATCCTTTTACGGGAAACTACAATCTAATGCGCCTGCGAGGCTCCCACGCCCTGAGAAAGGTTCCTATCGATTTGCTCTGTGCTCCGCAGCTCTTTCTGGCTGCAGGCAGCCATCTTTCCTGGAGCTTGAGACAGGGAAGAGAAGGAACTGGTGATACCGGGCTCAGGGCCGCCCCGGGGGCCTCGGGAGCCAGGGGCAGCCCCGGAGGTGGTCCTGGGTCCTGGGCTATGCTCTAGGGTCAGAAAAGGGAGGACAGAGGGCTTGATGGGTGGGGAATGTCAAGAAATACTTGCTAGGTGGGGGAGGGGCGTTGCTGAGGCAACTGGAGAGGGCGGGGTCATGTCTGAATTGCTGTGAGTCACAGGAGTGCTGCCCAGGAAAGGCAGGGCTGGGGTGATGACCATGCTAGAGACCCAGTGGGATTTCGCGACATCACCTGTGTGGAGGGACTTCGTATCTATGGCAACTGTCACCTGGTGGAAGGGGCGGAACTAGATTTCCTCTGCCTGGGACGCCGGCATTCCAAGCCCTTGTCCTGCAGGCTCCCGCAGGCAGACGCACATAGAAGGAAGCCAGGGAATGGCCGCGGTGTGGCAGCAAGTCTTAGCAGTGGACGCGAGGTGAGGCGTGGGGTTGGAGCCCGTGGGAGCGGAACCTACTGTGGTGCATGAGCAATGGCGATAAGTGAGGCTGGGCAGAGAACTTGGCTGGTACGGCTGCGTGAGCATGCGCAGTTAGCTTGGTGTCTGATATTCCCGCGGTGAAGTGGCCCGGCCAGAGAAGGTTCTAAAGAGCATGCTGGGAAAATGCTGTTAGATATTGACATGCGCAAAGAGACTCTTCGCGTGGGTAGTGAAAGACTGGTGACTTCCTATCTAGCTCTTATTGCCTGTCCTCTTCCCCAACTTTTCTTGATACCACTACCCTACTATTATTACCCAATTGCTACCCCATACTAACCTGTCATTACCTGACCCTAACCTCCATTGCTGTACATTGCCAATCTGACGTTTGTCATCATGCTAGACTGATAATATAGTTGGCTCCGACTGACCCCAGCAGAGCTTCAGATTGACTATATTATCTCCAGATTGGCCTTTACATCATAGCCGTTATTAATCAGAATTACCCCCATCACAGTACGATCACTCTTACCATCCCAATCACTGCCAAACACCTCATTGCACTACCCTATGCCTCGAGCTGATTTATTCCCTCTGTCCTGTGCCTGCTGCCTGCCCTGCCTCCTGGACCCTACAGGTACAACGCCTACCGCACACCGACGTTTCCACAGTTTCGGACCCAGTATATCCGCCGGCGCAGCCAGCTACTGCGGGAGAATGCCAAGGCTGGGCACCCCCCAGCACTGCGTCGGCAGTACCTGAGACTACGGGGCCAGCTATTGGGCCAGCGCTACGGGCCACTCTCTGAGCCAGGCAGTGCTCGTGCCTATAGCAACAGCATTGTCCGCAGCAGCCGCACTACCCTTGATCGAATGGAGGTGAGCTCCTGGCTGCACCACCTGCCATGTATCTCGCCTATGTTCATAGTTACCACGCCTTTTGTCAAACACGGTGATGTACAAAGTACTGTTCCATTGTCAGTAGAGGACTAAAAGATAATATAGCAACTAAGTCAATAAACATGATAAACAGGTAGTGAATTAGAAAAACACGGAGCAAGTCAGATTAATGAGTTGATAATTACCATAGTATAGTAGGGAATGCTATGATAGTAACATAAAATGGACTTAGGAGACACATACGAGTGAGAGTTTGGTGCAGGGATGTAGTTCAGTGATAGAGGGCTTGTCCAGTATGCCTGAGGCTAATGGTTCTATTTCCAACACAGCAAAGAAGAGTGTGAAAAGTCACTACTTTGAGCTAAAGGAGGAATCTGTGTTTAATAGGGAAGACTTCTCTGAGGAGGTAGCAGTGAAACCTGACTGAAGTGAGATACTGATTCAAGTGGTTTCCCGGGGGAAAATAGTTATTCTTTGTGAGGAAAACATGTCTATACTAAGGATGTGTTGAGAAGGGCAAGGACAGAAGCAGGTGCTTGTGAAGAAACTTCTGAAGCAAGCGAGCAGTGATAGTGGTGGCAGATGCCATGTGTGCTGAGAAGGGATCAGGTCTGGTCATACTTTGAAGGCTCCAGACATCAGTGGTTCTCAGAGACAGGATCTCACCATGTAGCCCAGGCTGGCCTCAAATTCACCATGTAGCCAAGGCAGGCTTTGAGCTCAGTGATCTTTCTGCCTCAGTTTCCCAAGCGCTGAAATTAGAGGTGTGCACCATCCCTGACCCTGTCTTGATTGCAGGACTTTGAAGATGACCCTCGAGCCCTGGGGGCCCGAGGACACCGCCGATCTGTCAGCCGAGGCTCCTACCAGCTGCAGGCACAAATGAACCGTGCAGTCTATGAGGACAGGTACATACCAGAGGCAGGCAGAGGGTGGAGGTTCCTGAGGAAGAGAGGGGCCCTAGGATATGGCAGTCTAAACACCCACACCTACCTCCTATTGCCCCCTACTTCTTGTTGGGGCTCAGGCCTCCCGGCAGTGTGGTACCCACATCGGTGGCAGAGGCAAGTCGGGCCATGGCCGGGGACACATCGCTGAGTGAAAACTATGCCTTTGCAGGCATGTACCATGTTTTTGACCAGCACGTGGATGAGGCAGGTAAGCTAATGGGTGGTGGGACCAAACCAAACATTTGTTCAAACAACTACCCAAGGCACCTAGCACCACACCGCAGAAGGAGAAATTACCACTCGTAAAACCATTAGCAAATGCAAAAGCCCTCTGCAAAGTTGTTATTTTAGGTACTGCAAAGAGCCACAGAAACTCAAGAGAGCCCTCTTTAACAGACTGCCTGAGCTCATGAGTCACTTGGAAGAGTTCAAAGCCTTTGCTGATGATAACTTCCTTGCAGAGGGCATAGTGGACTACACTGTGAAGGGTTTTCAAACCCCTGAGAGCTTGATTATTGTAAAGTACTCAGTAATACAGTGCAAGCTTTTTTGCATTGTTCAACGTGCCATTAAGATTTAGAGAGCATGTTGGCAGTAGGCGTTCTAAGGTTTACAACTGCCTTTGTCAGCCAAGGAAAGCCCTTTGTTGAGGCTACCATTCCTTGTGCTCAGTGAATATGTTGACTCCCACAAATGGCTCCTTGGCATTTGCAGTCCCAAGGGTGCGCTTCGCCAATGATGACCGACACCGCTTGGCCTGCTGTTCACTGGACGGCAGCATCTCACTGTGCCAGCTGGTGCCTGCCCCACCCACTGTGCTCCATGTGCTACGGGGCCACACACGTGGTGTCTCTGACTTCGCCTGGTCCCTCTCCAATGACATCCTCGTGTCCACCTCCCTCGATGCCACCATGCGCATCTGGGCTTCCGAGGACGGCCGCTGCATCCGTGAGATCCCTGACCCTGATGGCGCCGAACTGCTGTGCTGCACCTTCCAGCCCGTCAACAACAATCTCACTGTGGTCAGGCTCCAGGACACCTGTTCACCAAGGGCGGGCATGCTGGGTCTGGAGGGCTGTTTTGGGGCACCAGATTATAAGGTTTAATACCTCCAAGTCCTATCACAGCAGTCCTGTGGTCAGACTCAAAGGGAAACAGACCAACAAAAAGCATAGTTCATGGTCAGGGAAGGCCTTGCTGTAGTAGATAGACTTCTGGGCTAGGCAGGGAGTCATGGCCCTGAGATTCCTAAGGTCTCGTCACCACAGTCTTACAGTTTTTTGTCTACAGAAGCTGCTGCTAGGGAGCAGGATGATGGAGCTGAACGCTCAGCTAATCTATCAGGGGCAGCCCTACTGTGGTCAGACTCTAGGACAGACTAGGCAGAGGAAGGACATGGAAAGTCTGGCATGGCCTGGGGGTAGGGAGTTGAGATATAGGGTAACAACAGGCTATGAGTGAGCTAGTGCTTGGAGTTCTCTGGCTCATTTCAATGGTAGCAGCTTATGGGCTTCAAGAGGGGGCAGGCCAGGGTACAAGGAAAAGATGTAAGGGTATTATAAGCCCAAATTTTCAGACTGGCCAAGGTGCAGCATCTTGGTTCTGAGACTACCTTCGTCTCATGAGCAACTGGCCTATAGTGGGCATATTGAGGGGTTAACTAGGAAGTAGGAGTTAGGTCTGGGTCACCTTCCAGTGTACCTGCCACAGTCCTACTGTCTTAAACTCAAGGAAGGACTAGATGGGTCAGAATGATGGTGTATGTATTCCACTCACAGGTGGGGAATGCCAAGCACAATGTGCATGTCATGAACATCTCCACAGGCAAGAAAGTGAAGGGTGGCTCCAGCAAACTGACAGGCCGTGTCCTTGCCCTGTCCTTTGATGCCCCTGGCCGGCTTCTCTGGGCAGGTGATGACCGCGGTAGTGTCTTCTCCTTTCTCTTTGACATGGCCACAGGTAGGCAGGCCATAGACCTGTTTTGGTACCCTTTTTTGTATTCCCCCAGGACTCTGTCCTTGTCCTCACCTTTTCCTCCACTGATTCAGGGAAGCTGACCAAAGCCAAGCGACTAGTAGTGCATGAGGGCAGCCCTGTCACCAGCATCTCTGCCCGATCCTGGGTCAGCCGTGAAGCGCGGGACCCCTCACTGCTTATCAATGCCTGCCTCAATAAACTGCTGCTCTACAGGTGGGTTCCTCCCCCATCAGGGCCATCTGGGCCTACAGGGCCCATCTCCATCACATTCATTTCACTAAGGCTAGAGGTCTGACCTCATAATATGATGAGAGTAGAATTGGGGATGTAGCTTAGTGGCAGAGTGCTCATCTAGCAAGTGCTAAGTCCTGGGTTCCATCCCCAAAAACAGACGCACACACATAATACATAGTATGGTGATACATGGCCTACAATGTACATCGTGTACAAGATAATAATATCAATAGCAACAAAAATAGGAATAACAGTAACGGGCCCCTACATGAACATTGCTATGGCCAGACCCTATTCAAGGCACTTCATACATATCACTGTATTTAATCCTCACAAAAGCCTAGGAAGTAGTTACTGTTATTGTCTCCATTGTATAGTTAAGCAAACTAAGACAAAATACATAAAAGACTGAGAAAGTAACTCAGTGGTAGAGCACTTGCCTAGCATGTCTGAGACTATGGATTCTACTCCCAACACTATAAAGAAAAAATACAAGCTCTTTGTTTTGAATTTTTTAACATTTATTTATTTGTGTGTGTATGTGAGTACTCACATATCATGGAGCATATATGGAGGTCAGAGGACAGCATGTGGAAGTCTATTCTGTCCTTCCATGCAGGTTCCAGGAATCAAACTCAGGTTGTCAGACCTGGAAGCAAATGTCTTTACCCACTTGAGTCATCTCTCCAGTTCCCTTTCTTTTTCTTCATTTGGGGCTGGAAATTGAATCCAGAACTTTGTACATGCTAATAAAACTCTACCACTGAGATTCACCCACAACCTATATTATTTTATTATTTTGATATGGGAACAGAATTCATTCTTCCCACCCATCTTTCAAAAATTATGCTTTTTAAAGCTGGACATAAACTTATGCCCTGCTAGGCATGGTGGCGCACACCTTTAATCCCAGCACTCTGGAGGCAGAGGCAGGCAGATCTCTGTGAGTTTGAGGCCAGCCTGGTCTACAGAGTGAGTTCTAGGACAGGCTTCAAAGCCACACAGAGAAACCCTGTCTCGGGAAAAATAAAAAAGAAGAAAAAGAAAACAAAACAAAACAAAAAATCCAAGGAGCTGGGAGATGTTGATCTTATAGATGACTGAGGTTCAGTTTTCAGCATTCACATGGCAGCTCACAACTGTCTGTAATTCCAGTTCCAGAGGATCCAACACCTTCTTCTGGTCTCCTTCAGTACTATACATTCACAGTGCACAGAATACATGCAGGCAGAACACCCATATACATAAAATGAAAATAAATAAAATGAAAAAAATGCTAAGGGTGATGATATACACCTCTGGTGCCAGCACTCTAATGGCTGAAGCAGGAGGATCACTTGAATGCCTGAGTTCAGACTCAGCTTGTCCACCATAGTAAGACTCTGTCTCCAAATGAAAAAATAATTCATGAACATTGTATCTATCTCAGATACAGGATTCAGGAACATAAACTGCCCATCACTAGTCATCTCCTGAGGCTTAGGCTGTGCCCTGACCCTTTCTTTTGCCTTCTTTTCAGAGTGGTGGACAATGAAGGTACCCTGCAATTGAAGAGAAGCTTCCCCATTGAGCAGAGCTCACATCCTGTGCGCAGTATCTTCTGCCCCCTCATGTCCTTCCGCCAGGGGGCCTGTGTGGGTGAGTGCTCAGAAGCAGGGGACTGGGTAACTGGGAAGAAGCAGAGACCAGTGTAGCTGCCAGCCTGGCTCCATCATAACACCCTGATGCCATGACTTCCTGGGTCCTGTGCCTGAACAGCCTCATACCTAAACACTTTAGACATGGAGCCACAGACAGCTTGGGAACTTCTTAGCTGAGAATAGATTCCACACTTCCTAAAACCTCACATACTACCCACAGAAGCAAAGGAGGCAGATGAACTCCCATTTGGGGATGGTTCCTTTTAAACTACCCGAAGCTACATGAGGCCCTCATACCTCATAGAACCTCAAGGCCTTCCTACTGGGGACACCACAGTAGCCTTCTGATGCTCTCTCTCCCTCTCATCTGGACAGTGACAGGCAGTGAGGATATGTGCGTTCACTTCTTTGATGTGGAGCGGGCGGCCAAAGCTGCTGTCAACAAGCTGCAGGGCCACAGTGCACCTGTGCTTGACGTCAGCTTCAACTGCGACGAGAGTCTCCTGGCTTCCAGTGACGCCAGTGGCATGGTCATCGTCTGGAGACGAGAGCAAAAGTAGGGTTCTGCCAGCCCTGCACAGCCTACTGTTCCCTCCTCTCCGGTCTTGTGCTGTAAATAAAATTTTTGTGGTTGTGTTGAGGGGCAACTCCCAGGTCTCCCACAAGGAGGCACTAGGGAGTACTGAGCCCTCCAGTGGAATGGGGACAGCTTCCTCAGTTGTGCAGTAATGTGTTCAACCGTTCAACAAGCCCTGAGTATCTGCTGTGATGTATCACGTAGTTGTGCAGTCAGTAGACAGGAATGAGAGTACCAACTGTGATATCAGGAACTGTTTTGAAAAGGAAGGATACTGCTGTGGCCTCAACCAACAGAAATCCTGCGCTTGTGGGCTTGCATTCTAGGAGAGGCAAGCATATGGTAGACAAAGTACAGCCATTCCTTGGAGTATAATTTGCTTTATAATTTTTCAACTTTTTGATCTTACAGTGCTATAGAACCGCACACATACACCCAGTCTTGTTTTCTACTTTCAGTATGGTGTTCAGTAAATTACATGAGCTAGTCAACATTTTGTTATAATTAGACTTTACATTAGGTAAGTTTGCCTACCTGTAGAATAATGTCAGTGTTCTGAACGCATTGAAGGTAGGTGGAGCTAAGCTAGGGTGTTTGGTAGGTTAGGCGTGTTAATGCATTTTCAACCTATGATAGTTCAAGTTAAGACATTGGTTGGGGTATAACCCTATCTAATCGAGAAGCATCTGTATATAAGAGGATAGTTAAAGATGAGTGGCGTGAAGAAATATAAAGGGAGGGAAGGAGATGAGGTTGCAGGAACGGGAGGGGTGGGAGCTTCTTTCAGCAATGTCATCAGGAAAAATGTTCCTGACAGGATGATGTTTTAAAGATCTGAATGAAATGAGGGAAGTCATAGTGTGGTAAAAGAATATCCTCAACAGAAAGAAAAGTTAGTGCAGAGGCGCGGAGACTGGAGTGTGTCAGAGGATGACCAAACTGAGTGTGACAGATGATGTTAGACAGGGATTTAGGGCTTCTTGGACCATGGTGAGGAGCTTGGCTTTTCCTGATCCTGAGTGAGGGATGTTGGAGTGTGGAATCAGACAGCCATAGAGAAATTAGGAGAGGAATGTTGAGTTCAACCCCAGGGGCTTCATCAGATTAGGTTGTAAAACTTCCCAAGATGACAGCTTCTATGTGGGTGGACCCCACACTTCTCTGTGCATTGAGTTGTGGCCCACAAACAGGGAGCAGAAGTTTTGAGTTCTAGGTTGGCATGCAGGCAGCCATGGACTCGGGCTGAGCTACAGCCCCTGCTGTGGTGAAGAAGAAATAGAAAATCTGTAAGTTCACCCCTATCTCCTCCCATGTCCATCCAGGGCCCTAATTTAAGCCCTGGACCAGGTCAGAGACCAAATGTTAATCTCCAATATTGGGTATTAGCAAGGAAATAAGTTCCAGACTCATTGTCCATGGTTAGAATCATGAAGAGCTTTCAGTTTGAAGAATCACCAGGGGCTCTTACAGCTCATCCTCCCAGATTCATATGCTGCTACTTTTGTATCAGGTGGAACTGTGGCTAACAACTTGGGACCTCAGAGTCACCAACCTAGTAGCACAGTGTTGCTGAGCTGTGGAACTAGCAGCAGCTCTTTGATGGAAGAAGATAATTCCTTGTTTGTTTAATCTGTTTATTAGTGTGATCACTTGTAGCCAAAAGCATGTCTGGCTCCATCAGGCAGATCTTAGGCAAATGGATATGAGATAAGGATATTGAAGTGAGCTGGACTGGTCATGTTGTGTCAAAGTCATGTAAATGTGCCAACATTCCTAATCCAGCTTCAGGGTCAGTGATTTCCTATGAGGACTGTACAATACAGCTAAAAGTGAAGTGTACCAGACACCAATTAAATGCTAATCTTTAGAGACACTCCCAAGACTAGCAGTTCAGAACTGTGTTAACTCTTTTCTGTACCAGACAGATACACATCTTCAACCAAGCTCTATAGGTAGCGAGACAATTGAGGGAAATGCCAGTTTTCTCTAACTTCCTTTTCTTCATGCTCTTCATTTTCTTTAATGAGTCTGGTTTTGGGGTGATTAATGATGAATTTTGTTTGCATGATTTTGGAGGTTGGTTTCCTCCTTGTAAAATTTTTGAGGTGGCAGAGTTGACATTCCACTTTAAATTCGTCTTGGTGACACTTTTGACTCACAACCTAAAGGAAACTAAGCACTGAGTAAACAAGGAAGAATAAAAATAATGTTATTGGTCAAACGTGGGCCTCTCTTAATTTGTCTGTCATCACTGTGCCTCTGGTTTGACATCAGAATTCTGTTCATCATTCCATCATCAATGCTGCTTTACTTTGTTTTTTAGATTCATTTATTTAATGTGTACTGGTGTTTTGCCTGTATATACTCTGTGTGAGGGTGTTGGATCCTAGAATTACAGACAGTTGTCAGCTGCCATGTGGGTGCTGGGAATTGAACCCAGATCCTCTGGAAGAATATCCAATACTCTTAAACCGCTGAGCCATCTCTCCAGCCCCATTACTTTCTTTTCAAATCTAGTCCTGGTCTACACCCTTTGTCTGATTTTGACCCTGGGTGTTTGTCAGCTGCTACACTAACAAGAGCAACTTGGGGCTAAGCCTGGAGCTGAGCATTTCTTTAATTATTACCCACTGCCGTCTACCACTAGTCAAATCTGAAACCTGAGCTACCACCAATTTTCTACTGATCTGACTTTGAACTTGAATATGGACTTCTGTTAATTTTGTACTCTGATTATTATCAATATTAACCATATATCTAGAACTCTATTATTGTACCATCAGTTCCCTTAATGTTATTCGTTCCAACCTCTATACTGACAGTAAATGACCATGTGATCCAATCTTAAGCCCAGGCCTCTGTCAACTATTCTGCCATTACTATGTCTTTGGTCTGGCCTCAGATCTTGGCATTTGTTTAGTTTTGTTTCTAGGAAAGGAGCCCAGACCTGCATGCTTAGCAAAAGTTATATCACTGAAGTATACACCTGTTCCTGGGCATTTCTTACTGTTTCCTTCACTGATTCCTATCTACTGTGGCCTCAAACTCTAACACTCTTTTGAGATAGTCTCTGTGTTGCCCAGACTAACCTCTAACTAATGACTATCTTCTTGCTTCAGTATCGGAAGTGCTGGATTACAGGCATGCACCACCAGGCCTAGTCAGATACTTTAGATTATTTTTTGTTTCAATTTAAAATAATTTTTACTTTATGTGTATGGTTGTTTTGCCTGTATGTATGTATGTGTGCCATTAATAACTGGTATCCACAAAGGCCAGAAGACAGTGTCAGATCTGGAACTGGAGTTACAGACACATTTCTAGGCCACCATGTTGATGCTGGGAACCAAACCTGGGTCCTCTGAAAGAACAGTGTTCATAGCCAGTGATCTCTCCAGCCACCAGATACTTTTAAATTCTACTACTGTATACTGTGTCTGTATGGCCTGCTCTGAAACCTGGACCTCTGTTAATGCCTCCACCATCAGGACCTCAACCTTTACTTTAGCTTCAGTTTCTATCAGTGTCATGGTATTCTAGACTCCAACTTGGGACTCTGTGGTTCCATTCTCAATACATCTTTCCAAGACCATTGAATCCAGACCTGGGTTAACTCGTGAGCAATGGTCTTCAGGTCTAAAACCTGAAAACTTGAGCCTCTGTTAGTTTTTCCATACTCAGTGCTTCTGGAACCTCAGGAAAGTAGTCCCCTATTGATACTTTTCAGATCTTCCGTCAAACTCTGGCCTCTATTTTCTCTGTTTTTTTCCCCACTGCCCCAAGGCCTTTCTTTTTTTATTTATTGTTCTTACTGTGCCACTGGCATTTATTTTCTATTCCTCTGTAACTATGCTGATCTTGATCTATGCAAAATCAGTTCCTCTTGGCATGCCTCACACTCTTGTGTCTGTTAACTATTCTGTGACCTTTTCTTCTTGGTTCTAATCTTGAACTCCTCCAAACTTTTTCACCATTAATACCCTTTTAGTATTAAGTATTGAAATTCTTTTTTTTTTTTTGATATATATTTTTTTTATTTATTAGGTATACAATATTCTCTCTGTGTGTATGCCTGCAGGCCAGAAGAGGGCACC
>JAQHUG010000461.1:932895-946830 GCA_028555095.1 Dicrostonyx torquatus | reverse complement strand
AGACCAGGCTGGTCTCGAACTCACAGAGATCCGCCTGCCTCTGCCTCCCGAGTGCTGGGATTAAAGGCGTGCGCCACCACCGCCCGGCTCCTCTTTTACCTTTATAACCACCATTTGCCTGTGTGCCACATCTGTCTCCCCTCTGTCCAGAGGCAGTCCTTTGTCCCTCTAAAACCAATACCCTTGCTCCCTTTCTCTTGTCTCCTTCCCCTTCTCCCTTGTCGTCTTTCTCCTGTCTTTGTCTCTATTCCCTGCCCTCTGTTCCTCTGGGGCAAATAAATCTCCTTTGTGCTGAGAACTTGGTATGGGGGGTCCTGAACTGATACTTTTCCTTTCACAGCTTACCAGGACTCAGGGCTTCTAAAACACTCACTTGCTGGTGGCCTCAGACAACACCTTAGTAGTAAATTTTGCCATTTCAGCCTCAGCTGCTTCTTAAGTACCTACTCAGGGTTTGAGGTATGGCAAATTAGGACCTTTTGGGCAACATCTTTCCAAAATACAATCATTCTTTGTTTTTATTTTTTTTCTTTTGATATAAACTCTCACTATGTCTGAAACTCACTGCATAGAACAACGTGGCCTCAAGCTCCTGGCAATCTCCCTGCTTCAACCTCCTGAATGCTAGCTTTACATTCGTTTTCCATCATACTTGACTCCTCCCTTGGTATTTGTCAATGGTTTAAAATACATTGCCGAGTACATCAGAAAGGCAGGTGCAGCAAGATAGAAGCTTTTCTACAGGCCCAAGATGCTATCTGGTGGCATTCCTAAATTTTAGGTTGGGGAAAACTATCAGGCTGCTATGATTGTTTTTCTTTTTCTTTCTTTCTCTTTTTTTTTTGTTTTGTTTTGTTTTGTTTTTTTTCAAGACAGGGTTTCTCTTCTGTAGTTTTGGAGCCTGTCCTGGAACTAGCTCTTGTAGACCAGGCTGGCCTCGAACTCACATTTGCCTGCCTCTGCCTCCCAAATGCTGGGATTAAAGGTGTGTGCCACCACCGCCCAGCATCCAAAGGTTTTTTTATCTTTTAATCACAGAATGTGAGTTCTGACACAAAGAGGGAGCTGAGACCAGCCCAAGGGAAGGTATTCCAACCTCTACATAGCACTGCAGCTTCATCCAGTCAAATAGTCTCTGGAGATAAGGCTTCTTGTAGGAATTCTTATTTACACCAGAATTAACATGGAAGCAGGCTTTTTTTTTGTTTTGCTTTCATTTACTTTATTTTTCACATATTTTAGACCCTTGATTGGTTAAATTCACAGATCTGGAAGGTCAATTGTAAAAGAAATTAAGTACAACTTATTACTAGAAACAGGAAAAAAGCCAGGAACAGTGCACTCACCTGTCATCCCAGCAATTGGGAGGCTGAGGGAGAAGGATCATTGGAAGTTTGAGGCCAGTCTGAGCAATACAGTAGGAAGATTCTACTTCAAAAACCAAAACAACAGCAAAATAATCAAACCTTGAATTCCAGCACTCGGGAGGCAGCGGCAGGCAGATTTCTGTGAGTTCTAGGCCAGCCTGGTCTACAGAGCAAGTTCCAGGACAGCCAGGGCTACACAGAGAAACCCTGATTTCAAAAACCAAAAACCAAAACCCAAGCCAAACCAAACAGACAATCCCAGCAAAATCAAAACAGGAAGCAGTTCTCCACCTGGAGGCCCTAGGGCTGGGAGCTAGAGGTAATGCCGGAGCACCAGGTGGAATATCCAGGTCTTGGGGGTTCCTGGTGTTCACTGTATTGTTAAGCAGTGATTTCAAAGTTCTGCTGCCAGGTGTGATGGACTTGCATTAGTCCAGCCTCCCAGTCCAGAACAACCAGAAAAGTTGGATTAAGTTGTTTCTTAAAATTTGTCTGAAGGGGGCTGGAGAGATGGCTCAGTGGTTAAGAGCACTGGCTGCTCTTCCAGAGGTCATGAGTTCAATTCCCAGCAACCACATGGTGGCTCACAACCATCTGTAATGAGATCTGGCGCCCTCTTCTGGTATGAGGGCATACATGGAGGCAGAATGTTGTATACATAAGAAATAAATTAAAAAAAAAATTGTCTGAAGGCCCAGGAGAACAACTCACCCTTGAGGGCACCATCTCCTGTAGTTTTGACAGCCAATACAGAAGAATAATAGCCAACAGCGGCCAGATATTAAAAGAAAGTAGTTTTGAAGTATTGGTGCAAGTCTGTGGAAGAACTCAATAATGTGGACAGTATGATAAATGATATTAAAAGAATTAATGAGCCGGGCGGTGGTGGCGCATGCCTTTAATCCCAGCACTCGGGAGGCAGAGACAGGCGGATCTCTGTGAGTTCGAGACCATCCTGGGCTACAAGAGCTAGTTCTGGAATAGGCTCCAAAGCTACAGAGAAACCCTGTCTCGAAAATAAAAAAAAAAAAAGAATTAATGAATCATTATATTCCAGAGAGTGCATTCTGTTGGGGCCTGAAAATAAGAAATGATTTCGGGTTGTTTTTTGTTTTTGTAGAGAAAAAGTATAAGTTTTAATTCTATCTGCTACTTACACATAAAACAAAAATACAACCATGGTTAGTTTTCTGTTTTTTGAGACAGGGCTTCACTGTAAAGCCATAAGTTGGCCTGGCCTTGAACTCACAGAGATCTTCTTGCCTCTGTCTCCCAATTAAAGATTTGTGACAACACACACAGGCAGAAACGCAACTATCAAATGCCAGTTTAAAAAATACCAACTGGGCCGGGCGGTGGTGGTGCACTCCTTTAATCCCAGCACTCGGGAGGCAGAGGCAGGTGGATCTCTGTGAGTTCGAGACCAGCCTGGTCTACAAGAGCTAGTTCCAGGACAGGCTCCAAAGCTACAGAGAAACCCTGTCTTGAAAAACAAAACAAAACAAAACAAAATACCAACTGGCAGAAGTATAGAGATTTAACATGATGTAATGTAAAGGGGGCAGGTTTTGGGGCTTCTTATTATCTCTGTAATAACAGAAAACAGAGGAGGAGCAGGAGAATTGATTTTAGTTTTCATGCTTGTGCATGTTTTGCCTGCATCTATGCCTATGCATTATGTGTGCCCAGTGTCCATGGAAGACAGATCCTCCATGATTGAATCCTCTAGAGTTGGAGTTCCAGAAGCTTGTGAGCTGCCAGCTGGAAGAGCAGCCAAAGGAGAATTGTATCTTGGCCTATGAGTGGTTCTTCAGATTTAGGAACCATTTCTCATAGAGAACATTTTCTCACAGCCCACCCCTCCCAACTTTGTAAGTTCAAGCTGTTTGTGCTAGTCTCCCTATCAGGAAAATCTTAATAACAATTGTGCCTTTCTCAATGGGGTTGCCTGTCAATATTGAGTGAGTTAACCACACACTGTATTTTTCAAAGGTTCCAGAAAAACAAAGCAAAACAAAACCTGGGACAAGTTTCTCTCAGACTTAACACACGTCATCAAATTAAACATTATTAATCTTCCCATATATTCCTTCAACATATTTTCTTTTTGAGACAGGATTTCATGTTGCCCAGGTTGTCCTTTAATTCACTATGTAGCTGTGGTTAACCCTGAACCCCTGATCCTACCTCTCTTTTCCAAATTTTTGGATTGTATGTGTGTGCCACCATGCCCAGCAAACATACTTCTTGAGTTTCTAGTTTGTGCCAGTTTCTAGAAATATGCTTACTAGAGAAATTCAATGTGTACTATTAAGATTGTTTTGTTGCTATTCATGGGAGACCTGCCCTTTCTTAAACAGAAATGGAAGAGTGGATTGAGAGTTGGGGGAAGGCTGGCAGGAGAGGAGGGAGGAGAACTATGGTCGGGAGGTTAAAGAAAGAAAGAAAACAGGCAGTGGTAGTGAACCTTTGATCCTGGCACTCTGGAGACAGAGGCAGGCGGATCTCTGTGAGTTCAAGGCCAGCCTGGTTTACAGAGCTAGTTCCAGGCCAGGCTCCAAAGCTACATAGAGAAACCCTGTCTCAAAAAACCAAAAAGAAGAAAGAAAGGAGGAAGGAAGAAAGGAAGGAAGAAAAAGACAAGAGAGCTCTGGTAAGTAAAATGCTTGCTTGTCACAGAAGCCCACTGCATAAGACATAGTGGCACATGCTTTATCTCAGCTCTTGGGAAGAAGGGGCTTTAGGATCAGAAGTTCAAGTTCAGCTACGTGGAAAGTCAGAAACTAGTCTGAAAACATTAATTGAGCCGGGTGGTGGCGGCGCATGCCTTTAATCCCAGCACTTGGGAGGCAGAGGCAGGCGGATCTCTGTGAGTTTGAGGCCAGCCTGTTCTACAAGAGCTAGTTCCAGGACAGGCACCAGCCACAGAGAAACCCTGTCTCGAAAAAAAAAAAAAATTGAAATGTACACACACACATACACACACACACAATACTGGGAATGCACACAATCCTGGGAATGGAAACCAGAGACTCTAATACACTGGGACACTCATAGCTTGCAATGTCATTTTTTGTTGGTTTTTTGTTTGTTTGTTTGTTGAAGAAAGGGTCTCACTGTGTAGCTCTGCCTATTCTGGAATTCACTATGTAGACCAAGTTGTCCTCAAACTCAAAGTGATCTTCCTGCCTCTGTCTCCCAAGTTCTGGGTTTAACAGCAGTGCACCACTATACCCAACATACTACAATGGTTTTTGTTTTGTTTTATTTTGTTTTGTTTTTCGAGACAGGGTTTCTCTGTGGCTTTGGAGCCCTGCGCTGGAACTAGTTCTTGTAGACCAGGCTGGTCTCGAACTCACAAAGATCCGCCTGCCTCTGCCTCCCAAGTGCTGGGATTAAAGGCGTGTGCCACCACCGCCCAGCGACTACAATGGCTTTTAAAACCCAAATATGAATTTGCCCTCCTCATTATGTTGGAAAATCCAGGTATGGTGGCATTTATAATCCCAGCATATGGGAGGCAAAGACAAGAGGGTCTGAAGTTTAAAATCATCTTTGGTTACATAGTAAGTTCAAAGTCATCCTAGAGTAAGTGAGACTCTATTACTCCTGCTCCCTTCCCCCCACCTCCAAATGAAAGGAGATAAAACAGGTTGTAAGGGTCTTCAGGCCTGGACGTATAAATAGCTCTGTGTGCTGTGGGCACCATATTCTATATGAAGAAGAGAGCCTAAAGGTTAGAGGAAGTTGCATGAGCCATCTCAAAAGGCACTTGGAGCCTGAGTTCAAGGGCCTGCAGGCATGGAGAGGCAAGAGATTTACAGGCAGGCCCGAGGATCTCCAAGTCAGAGATTTTACCCATACCTATGACCTGCTTGGCATCCCAAACTGGTGCCCTACACCTGAGACCCCCTCCCCAACTGATCTGCCCTATCCAAGAGGCAATAGAATTAGAGGGCATGAGGGTACAGCTCAATGGTACAGGATGTGCTTACCATGGACAAGGTCCTCTATCCAATCCATATCACCAGAAGTAGGGCAAATCAAGCCTTCAAAAGCTACATAATTTTGAAAAGTCCCAACATAGTAAAAATCAATTAAGATGTTATTTTAGAATTTATTTGTACTGTGAAGTCCTTCCTTCCAGAATGAGCTTGAGAAGAAGAAAGTAAGTAGGGAGCTACAGGAGGCAAGAGTAAAGGATGAGGAAGTGAGTCATGGGCTTATATGTTGTTGGCAATGTACAATGCTGGAGATGGGTTCACTATGCCATGAAAAGGGAAAGCTGTAATACAATGACCCTTTAGCACCTGGAGCCTTGGATTCAACCCCAGGTCATCAACCTGGTGCTTTGGGGAGGAAGGAGGCCTTGTGACTATGCTCGCTCTGTGCAGCCAGCCCTGTAGGAGTGCTCCAGATAGATGGCTTAGCTCTCAGTATCACCTAGAGCAAGGCAGATCAGATCTGAACCTGTCAGAAGAAAATGGCGAGAGAGAGAGAGAGAGAGAGAGAGAGAGAGAGAGAGAGAGAGAGAGAAGCCCTGAGCTAATTACAAACATGGTTCTAGTCAGGCAAATGGAGGATGACCCAAGCCAGTCCTAGGGAGGAGGACAGGCCCTCTGGGGGCCCCTGGAGGACTTGTTTCCCTTGTGGTTTATTGCACTTCCTGTTCCCTTGCTCACTGCGGAAGTTCCTCTTCTTACTCTGCACCCAGAGCTTAGCAGAAGAGACTAGGGCAGAAGGCACCATGAGTGGTGGCCCTGTAGGAGGCAGGCCTGGGGTTCGAGGGGGACCAGCAGTTCAGCAAAACATTCCTTCCAACCTCCTCCAGGACCATGAGAACCAGCGACTCTTTGAGCTGCTTGGCCGAAAATGCTGGGTGAGTTGAGGATCTCCTGGTCCTCCCAGTCTCCCTCCCTTTCCTCCTCTTCCTCTCTACCTCTTCTTCCCCCTTCTGCCTCCTCCTCTTACCCATACTTCCCTGCTCCTTCTTCTTCCCATCATCCCTCTTTTCCCTTTACCCCATCTCCTCCCCCAGAATTCACTTACCATAGTTTGTGGATCCCAGGACTATCTTGATGTCTACTCACCTCCTTCCTGGTTATAACTCTTTCCCCCAAGCTCATGACAGCCTTGGGCAAGCAGGGACCAGGCCTGGTTACCCATGAATAGACTCCACTGACCTCTGCTCTCCCATCCTAGACACTGGCCACCGCAGTTGTTCAGCTGTACCTGGCACTGCCCCCTGGAGCTGAGCACTGGACCATGGAACACTGTGGGGCTGTGTGCTTCGTGAAGGACAACCCTCAGAAGTCCTACTTCATCCGCCTTTATGGTCTTCAGGTGACTCCAGACCCCGTAGATAGGAAAGCTAGTTTCCAACCTGCAAAACCAGTTTTTGGCCATAGCCCCAAGCCCTTGTTCATATCAGAGCTCCAGAGCCAAAGACCAATATAGATCCCGAGTTGTGTTTTCTCATTCCTGTCGAGGTGACTGAGCTCAGAAGGTCCATATCAAGATCCTGATCTTCTCCACAAACTCCCCAGAGCACCACATTCCATCTGAGCCTCAGCCTCAAATCTCTTCTAAATCCGACATATTAAATACACTTAGGCCTAGACTCTTAAAGTCACAATGTTGATCCCTCAACTCCTACAAATAGGCCTCAGATTCCAGACCTAAATCTCTCACGTTACTGTCCACATCTAAGACTCTACCCCAATCCTCCATAGCAGACATGTAGACCCCAGACTCTGATACTGAGCTGGAGATCTCTGAATAAAACTCTAGGATACCAAATCTGGACACTATACTTCCTGATCAGCAAACAAAGGTCTGCCATCCAGGGTGCCTGGATGCTAGCATGTCCCCCACCCTGCCCCTCTACAGGCTGGTCGGCTGCTCTGGGAACAGGAGCTGTACTCACAGCTGGTCTACTTCACTCCCACCCCCTTCTTCCACACCTTTGCTGGAGATGTAAGTGACCAGCCTAGTCCTGGGTTGCAGTTGGGGTGTGGGGAGGTGATGAGAAAGTCTGGGGGTGGGGAGTGCTACAAGGTTGCTGACCCCAAGGCGTATATAGGACTGCCAAGTAGGACTGAACTTTGCGGACGAGAGTGAAGCCCAGGCCTTCCGGTCCTTGGTGCAGGAGAAGATACAAAAAAGGAATCAGAGGCAAAGTGGAGGTAAGAAGGCCTTGCTGGGGGTTGAGAAGATAGGTTAGACAGAAGTGAGTACATGGGTGGGAGGCTAGAAAAGTCCCTCTCATGGATCTGGCTCTCAGTCCACCCTTTTAACCACAGAAAGACGCCAGCTACCACCACCACCAGCACCGACCAATGAAGGTGAGTCCTCTAGTTCAAATAGAGGTTATAAGGAACTACCCCAGAAACCTGTGGCAAGACTATGAGAGATCTTAACTCATTCCATTTTCCCAGAGAGAAGAGGAGGGCTCCCACCTCTGCCCCCACATCCAGGTGGAGACCATGGGGGTGAGTGGTGATGCTCATGACTCTGGAGAGATGGTGGGAAGTTAGTACATGGATGAGTAGAACGCATCAATTTGTAAAGCGGTGGATGGATGGCTGGGTGGATGAGCGGATAGATGAGCACATTGATGGAGGTGGCAGACAGATGAACTGATGATAGATTATAGATAAATAGGTGAGTGGGTTTTTGGGTAAGTGGGTGAATATTTACTTGTATTCAAGTAATGAATGAATGCTCAGTGAATTAATGAATGGGTATGTAAATGGATGAATAGTGAAAAAAGAAATAAATGAGAGCTGGTGAGAGATGGCTCAGCACTTGTCACCGAGCCTGGAGACCTGAGCTCTATTCCCAGGTCTCCAGGTTCTATATAAAGCTGACCTCTGACCTCCACTCATGTGCCATGCATGCATACAATACACACTCATACCAGTACCCATACACAC
Source organism: Dicrostonyx torquatus (assembly GCA_028555095.1). Classification (NCBI taxonomy): domain Eukaryota; kingdom Metazoa; phylum Chordata; class Mammalia; order Rodentia; family Cricetidae; genus Dicrostonyx; species Dicrostonyx torquatus. Next base: position 938,528 of record JAQHUG010000461.1, on the reverse strand, counting down.
ACAAAAATGAGATTAAATGACATAATATTCTACCCAGGAAAGATTAGGTGATTAAATGAATGAATAACTTAATAAGCCATTTATCCAACCATCCAGAGAATGAACAAGCAAATGCTTCAACAATAAGCATATGAATCATGACTGAATGATTTTTGGGATCCATCCACTTCTCCCTGGGCCTTGCTTAGATCCCTGTCATCTATTTTTTCCATGACCATCAAACATATATAATAATTCTTCAATAGTCTTTCTAGTTCTTTTTCTTTCTTTTCTTCTTCCTCCTCTTCCTCCTCCTTCTGGTTTTTCGAGACAGGGTTTCTCTGTGTATCTCTGGCTTTTCTGGAACTTACTCTGTAGACCAGGCTGGCTTTGAACTCACAGAGATCTGCCTGCCTCTGCCTTCCTAAGTGCTGGAATTAAAAGTGCCACCACTGCCTGGCACTAGTTCTTGCCCCTGTGCTTTGGTGGTAGGTAAATTGACCAGTGGTTCATTCCCATTATTTTATCCACAGGCCCATCAGGTCCACTATCTCTAGGACTTGTGACAGTCGACATTCAGAACCCTGACATCACAAGTTCACGATACCGTGGGCTCCCTGCACCTGGCCCTGGCCCAGCTGATAAGAAACGCTCAGGGAAAAAGAAGATCAGTAAAGCTGATATTGGGGCGCCGAGTGGATTCAAGTGAGAACTTTTCCCTCTGTGAGCCCAAAGATCCCAGTGGGTGGGAAAGCATGTGAACAGGTGCACAGCTAAGCAAATGGAAGGATGGGCGGATGTGTATGGGTGGATGAATGGATAAATTAATTAATGGGCTGAAGAATGAATGGGTAGGTGATTGGTCGAAGGGACAGATGAGTCAGTGGTAAGTGGGCAGGTGCATGAGGATTTTGATATGAAGGTTGGCTCACAAAGTGGATAGGACTAGATAAATAGACAGTTAAGTGTATGAGTAGATAGTTTATAAGTAGACACAAATGTGTGGGTGGTGGTGGCACACGCCTTTAATCCCAGCACTCAGGAAGCAGAGGCAGGTGGATCTCTGTGAGTTCGAGGCTAGCCTGGTCTACAAGAGCTAGTTCCAGGACAGGCCCCAAAGCACAGAGAAACCCTGTATTGAAAAAACAAACAAACAAACAAAAAACCATAAGTAAACACAAATGTGAAGTAAAATGTAAAAATGAGCCAGGCGGTGGTGGTACATGCCTTTAATCCCAGCACTCGGAAGGCAGAGGCAGGAGGATCTCTGTGAGTTCAAGGCCAGCCTGGTCTACAAGAGCTAGTTCCAGGACAGGCTCCAAAGCAAACAAACAAAAAAAAACACCTCAGACAAGAGAGAGAGTAATGAAGAAGAAAGAGGAGCAGGAGGGAAGGGCAGAAGGGAGGCAGGAAAGAAGAAAACAGTAAATACATAAGTAGATGGGTAGACAAATATGAAGAAAGAGAAAGGGGTGGGCAAATTTGTACACATATGTTTGTGAGCAGATGGGTGGAGGGATAGAAACACTGCAAATCAATGGTCTGATGGATAAACGTGACCTGAGGTAGACACAGGACCAGGTGGGTGGATGGCAAAAGGGCCACCAAGTGAACACATGGGAATCACAGACTGTGGACCTTTCTAAGCTTGCAAACTCCAGCTCACATTTGCTCACTTGTTCTGGCCCCTCAGATTCCTCTGGGAAGGTGAGGGCAAGAGAGCTTTGCCAGTGAACCCTGGGGCTTCACTGACACCCCCTTCCCTTCCCTAGACATGTCAGCCACGTGGGCTGGGATCCCCAGAATGGATTTGACGTGAGTAGCTCAAAGGCCCCTGGACCCAACTTCCACACACTCACACACTCTCCTGTAGACCAGGGCTCAAACTCCACTCCCAGACCTTCTCACAGACTCCTCAGATCCCTCCTTGTCATGGATTTCGTGGCAATCTGTGTGCCCCTTCCTAATTCCCTTTACTCTTGCAACCCTGCTCTGCCCTTTTTCCACTGGGGCAGGTGAACAACCTTGACCCGGATCTGCGGAGCCTGTTCTCCAGGGCAGGAATCAGCGAGGCCCAACTCACTGATGCTGAGACTTCCAAGCTTATCTATGACTTCATCGAGAACCAGGGTGGGATAGAGGCTGTCCGGCAGGAGATGAGGCGCCAGGGTGAGCTCCCTTTTCTCTGCCCTGGGGGTTGTTAGCCTGGAAATACACTCAAGTCACTCAGTTTTTTCATGGAAAAGAATCAAGGGTCTATCGGTTGGGATGCCTAGTTTATGAATAAGCAAAAAATAAACCCTGGCAGCGGTGGCACAAGCCCAGAACTCGGGAGGCAGAGGTAGGCGGATCTCTGTGAGTTCGAGGCCAGCTTGGTCTACAAGAGCTAGTTCCAGGACAGGCTCCAAAGCTACAGAGAAACCCTGTCTCAAAAACAAACAAACAAACAAAAAGAAAAAAAAGAAAGAAAAGAAAAAAAATAATAATAAAAAGAAGCTGGCACAGTGGTGGCACACGCATGCCTGAGTTCAATGCTAGTTTGATCTACAGAGCGAGTGCCAGGACAGCAAGAACTATGCTTAGAAACTCGGTCTTAAAGCCAAAAAGAAAAAAAAATGTTCAGGAAACGAGTAAAAATTATTAGACTTACTTATTTTTCCCCCTCTGCAGAGCCACTCCCCCCACCACCGCCGCCGTGCAGAGGAGGAGGGAGCCAAACCTTGCGACCTCCTACTGTGGGGAGTAATAAGGGTCGTTCTGGTCCACTGCCTCCTGTACCTGTGGGGGGTACCCCATCCCCACCAACACCCCGGGGGCCACCACCCCCAGGCCGAGGGGGCCCTCCACCACCACCCCCTCCAGCCACAGGACGATCTGGACCCCTACCTCCTCCACTCCCTGGAGCTGGGGGACCACCAGTGCCACCACCACCACCACCGCCGCCACCACCTCCACCAAGTACTGGGAGTGGGCCAGCCCCTCCCCCGCTCCCACCTACTCTGGTGTCTGCGGGAGGGCCCGCACCTGGTGGGGGCCGGGGCGCACTTTTGGATCAAATTCGGCAGGGAATTCAGCTGAACAAGGTAAAGATGGGCAGGATTGCTGCTTGGGGGCCATGGTTGAGGTTGATGAGCATGCCAGGCGTTGGGGATCCAGTGATAATTTGGAGATTAGTGTGGTCCCCTGAAAGTGACTGGAGTGTGTGAGGGAAGAAAGGAAGAAAGGGCAGGAAAAATGTTCTTCTCACAGTCATGAACTTTCTGTGCAGACCCCTGGAGCTCTAGAGAACTCCGTCCAGCAACCTCCACCTCAGAGGTCAGAGGGCCTCGTGGGTGCCCTGATGCACGTGATGCAGAAGAGGAGTAGGGTCATCCATTCCTCAGGTGAGCCCACTCTGCCAGAACTGGGACCCAACTCCCAGGGCTAGCTAGAACTGGCCTGAAAACAGCTCCAGCTATCACTATTTATTTTATTTTGTTTTTTTTGAGACAGTGTTTCTCTGTGTAACAAGGCACTAGCTCTTGTAGACCAGGCTGGCCTCAAAAGAGATCCGTCTGCCTCTGCCTCCCGAGTGCTGGGATTAAAGGCGTGCGCCCCAGCCCCAGGCTCCAGGTGTCACTCTCAAGGGCGACACTAGAGGCCCATGTGGTGGGGTATGCCTGCAATTCCAGTGCTGGAAAAGTTGAAGGAGGATCTTGAATTCAAGGGCAGCCCGAGTCAGGAAACCCTAACAGTCGACAGAAGAGGCTGGGATGTAGCTTCGTGGCAGTGCACTTGCTTAAGGCCTTAGGTTCCATGTGCAGGAATGAAAACAAAAACTAGCATTCACCCATCTGTGGATAGCAGTATTCACATGAAAGCCAGGGTGGGGCTGATGCCATCTTCAGCCTGTTACCATCAAGTCATCAAGCATCAGGAAGACAATTAAGTGTATCTATGACAATAGCATTAACATATGCCAGAGTATGTCCACAATATGAATATTAGCCACATATATTCATTGATATTAACATTAGTTGAGTGACAAGACTTTTCCTGGGGAGACACAACATACGTCTACTCACCCTAGATAGGGAGCCCATGACAAACCAAAGTACAGATACCACCAAAGCCCAATGTGGTGAACCAAATGAATTTTATTGAGGTTACTTACTGGAATATGGGTGAAAGGTTACTTGCTGGCACAGAAATGACTCAAAGGCAGCAACATAGCAACGTGATCAAAGCCCACCCCAGCATGGGGGACAGCTCATAAAAGCTGGGAGCCTGGAGAGCACTGCACAGCCTGCAGGCAGCTCAACAAGTTGGATTATCTTTTCCAAGTGACTCAATTTGTCTAAACCTCTTCCAGGCAGCTCAGCTGGTTTCTGCTTCCAGGCAGCTGGTCTGGTCTCAGAGACTCCTTTGAGGTTGGCTTGTCTGAGAGTGACTCACAATAGTCTTGATATTGATTATTCTAGAAGAAGGGGCCTGGTGAATCTGGTCAGTTTCAGGGACCCCTTGAAGCTATTTTGAATTGTTTATCTTCTGGCTTAAGGAGCCAGATGGAATGTTTCAGTCTCCAGCTCGGTATGTGAAGATACTATTATAAAGAACTCCATCTTTGGTTAAGAGCACTGATTGCTCTTTCAGAGGACATGGGGTCAACTCCCAGCACCCAGATGGCAGCCCACAACTATCTATAACTCTAGTTCCAAGGGATCCAACAACCTCCTCTGGACTTCACAGACGCCAGGCACATAGTTGATGCACAAACGTACATGCAGGCAAACACTCATACATAAATAATAGAATTAAACAAATAAGAACTCTATCTTTGCTGGGATGGTGGCTCAGCACTTGGGAAGCAGAGGCACGCAAATTTCTGTGAGTTTGAGGCCAGCCTGGTCTACATAGGATTCCAGGCTAGCTAGGGCTAAGTAGACCCTATTTCAACAAACAAACAAAAAACAAACAAAACAAGAGGCTGGAAGGATGGTTCAGTTGGTGAAGGCACCTGCTGCCGAGCCTGATGACCTGAGTTCCACAGACACCCAACATTCATGTGGTAGAAGCAGAGAACCAATTCTTGCAAGTTATTCTCTGACCTCTATATTTGTACATGGGCCCACACACAAAGAAAGACGTAATCTAAAGAAGAGAAACCTCCTTCCTTGGCAATAATATTAAGTCCAATAAGTCACAGACTCACATCAACTAATTGTGTGATAATATCATAACCTGACCATTTTGTGCAAAAATATGGAACTCCTGAATTTTCATGTCATCATTGTGCAGGGGCCATGCTAATTTTCTCTGTATGAGTCCATATGTTCTTTTTTTTCTTTCTTTATTGATATTTATTGAGCTCTACATTTTTCTCTGCTCCCCTCCCTGCCTCTCCCCTTCAACCTTCCCCCAATGTCCCTATACTCCCAATTTACTCAGGAGATCTTGTCTTTTTATACTTTCCCATGTATATTAGATCTATATAAGTCTCTCTTAGTGTCCTCATTGTTGTCTAAATTCTCTACGATTATGGTCTGTAGGCTGGCTTTCTTTGCTTTATGTTTAAAAACCATCTATGAGTGAGTACATGTGATAATTGTCTTTCTGTGTCTGGGTTACCCCACTCAAAATAATGTTTTCTAGTTCCATCCATTTTCCTGCAAAAT
>JAQHUG010000461.1:809283-845782 GCA_028555095.1 Dicrostonyx torquatus | reverse complement strand
TAGCTCAGTGGTTAAGAGCACTGCCTGCTCTTCCAAAGGTCCTGAGTTCAATTCCCAGCAACCACATGGTGGCTCACAACCATCTGTAATGAGGTCTGGTGCCCTCTTCTGGCCTGCAGCATACATACTGAGAATACTGTATACATAAATAAATAAATAAATAAATAAATAAATCTTTAAAAAAAAGAAAGAAAGAAAGAAAGAAATGAGCACAGCTTACTCTGAGGGGATACATGCCCACCCTTGGGACAAGCTTGGTCTCTTATAACCTGCATAGCTGTTACTATTTACCTCCCCTAAACTTTTGCCCAAGTGCTGAAAACTTCCAAGGCTCATGAGCACTGAGTTTGGCTATCCCTCAAAGTTTTACCCATTTGCTTTTAAGTGATCCACGTCCCCCATTTTTTTCACCCCTTTTGATTGATGTGTCACTTTAGGAAAGCAATTTAATGCCAGCCTAAATCATTCAGATCTACCAGAGACTTTCTTACTTCATAAAGAACATTGTCCCACCATGGGTCTCAGAAAAGCCACTGAAGCCCCACACACATCTCAAAGTCCCTGTTAAATCAACCTCTTTCTTAACTCCTATAAACACATTCTTGACTGGCACAGTGAGCTGCTTTTTTTTTTTCCTCATGCTGAGTCTCCTCCACAATACCAGTCCTTGTCCTTCCTCTACTCTTCCCAATTCCCTAAATGGTTCGTTTGGTTTTTTTTTTTTTTTTTTTGGTTTCTCTTTCCCTTTGGTGCCTGTCCTAGAACTAGCTCTTGTAGGCCAGACTGGCCTCGAACTCACAGAGATTCGTCTGCCTCTGCCTCCCTAGTGCTGGGATTAAAGGTGTGCACCACCAGAATACAGACAATTCTCCTGCACCAGTCTGTGGGGCTGGGGATACAGGTCAGCAATGGGGCACTCGCTTAACATGCCTGAGACCCTGTGTTTGATTCCTGGCACGGCAAAACAAAATTTTCAAGAACAATGCATCAGTGTACATGAAGAATAGTCAAAATAACTAACCTGGAAACTATGGAGTATTGGGCTGGGGATGTGGTTCAGTTGATCAAGTGCCTGAGGAGAATAATGAGATCATGTCTAAAACAAAACCAAACAACTTCAAGTGAGTTAGGCTTGGAAGTAGAACACTGAAGAGGCAGTATCAGGAGGATCAAAGCCTGGACCAGTTGAAATTCTGTCTCAAAAAGAAAATTATAGTGGGTAAAGGCACTAGCTGTGGAAGCCTGACAGCCCAAGTTTATTCTCGCGAACATGTGTAAAAAGTCAGATGTGATGCCATGCATCTGTAATGACATCTCTCTTACTGTGAAATGGAAGACAGAGACAAAAGTGTCATCAGGAAGATCACAGGCCAGGTAGCCTGAATTATATTATAGTTCATACTTCAACAAGAAAGATCTCAATAAGAGGGAAAGCAAGAAGCAACTCCTGAAAGTGGTCTTTAACCTTTCTAATGTGCATCATGGTGGTGTAGGCACACAACTTAAACCAAGGGAAAGAAGCCTGGGAATGTAGTTCAGTAGGTGGCATGCTTATGTGGTATGTGCAAAGACCTGGATTCAGTCTCCACTGCCACATCGAACAGGGTATGGGGCTGCATATTTGTAATCCCAGAACTGGGAGGTGGAGACAGAGGGATCAGAGGCTCGAGATAATCTTCCATTACATAGGAAATGTGCAGCTAACCTTCATTATATGAGACCCCCCCCAAAGACTTTTAATTTGCAAAATTAAAAAAGAACTCCCACAAACAGGGGCTAGGGAGATGGCTCTGTGGGTAAAATACTTGTTGGACAAGCATGAGGACTTGAATTCAAATCCCCAGAATCTACAGAAGCCAAGCATGGTAACTAGAATCTGTAGGTGTCCCTACAGCAACATGGTAAGCAGAGACAGGAGAACTCTAAGAAGTTCATGGGTAGGCTATCCTACCACACACAGCAACCACCAACAACCAGTAGGACGGTTAGGACCTAAATAGGGATTGACTTTTGACTTCCACATATGTATTATGTACATGTGAGTCCACATTCATATTAAAATGCACACACACAATTTTAGTTACTTGTGTTGTAAAGAGATTATGACCAAGGTAATTGTTACAAAGGAAAGCATTTAATTGGGGGGCTTGCTGACAATTTCAGAGGCCTAGGCCATTATCATTATGGTGGGGATCATGGCAGGAGGCAGACAGGAGTTGGAGTACTAGCTAAGACGGCTCATCCTCATTCTGTCTTCATTAACAGGCAGAGAGAGAGATTCTGGGCCTGGCATGGGCATTTGAAACCTCAAAGCCCACCCCCAGTGACATATTTCCTCCAACAAGGCCACACCTCTGAATCCTTCCCAAATAGTGCCTCTCCCTGATGCCCAAACATTCAAATATATGAGCCTATGGGGGCCATTCTTATTCAAGCCACCACATATACATATACAAAGATCCCACTGAGCTATTTAAACTTGTTACTGGTGAAAAGGCAAAGTGTGTATCCTCCAGCATTCCTCCTCATACAGTTTCTTTAAAATCTTGTAAACTTATCTGTTTAGTTTTGTGCACATATACTGCAGGGGGTGCACATGTGCCACACAGGGGATGGGCACATATGCCACAGTGTAGAGTGTGTTCTTTCCTTCCACATTTACATGGCTTCCAGGGATCAAACTCAGTTTGCTTTATCTGCTGAGACATCTTGTTACTCTCCCCCATTCAAATGGTTTCTTTTTGGTGTGTGTGTGTGTGTGTGTGTGTGTGTGTGCGTGTGTGTGTTTGTGTGTCTGTGTGTGGCTGCAAATACATATGAGTCCTTCAGCAGTGCCCACTGAGGCCAGAAGAGAGAGTCAGATTCCCTGGAACTGGAGTAATAGGCAGTCGTGAGCTACCCTATACTGGGAACTAAGCTCAGGTCCTCTGTAAGAGTAGCAAGTACTCTTAATGGCTGAGTCTTCCCGCTGCTTGCAGGCATTTTTAAAGAAAGGGTCTCATTGTGTGGCCCTGCCTGGTCTAGAACTAAGGGTGAAGCCAAGGTCTTGTCTGTAACTCACAGATCTCTGCCGATGTCTGCCTGTAGCATGTACTGCCATCTGCATAGCCTGAGTACATTTCCTCAACAGCTACTGTGAGCCACCTTTTCCCCAAGGTCAGCATACTCAGTAAAGATGGAGAAGGAGGAGCAAGATAGGCCAGCAGTTAAGAGCACTGGCTGCTTGTGCAGAGGACTCTGGCTCAGTTCCCAGCACCTACAAGGTGGCTCACAACCTGTGTAACTCCAGTTCCAGGGGATCTGGCACCTTCTGAGGTCCAAGAACACCAGGCATGCATGTGGTGCACTTACAAACACACGGAAAAAGCACTCATACACATAAAAATACAAAATCTTAAAAAGAAACAAAAATCAAAACCGAAACCGATTCTACTACCCAAAACTGACCTGGTGTTTCACTCAGCACTGTTCCTCATTGCTGTCTCCCTGATCCCACTTCCTCCCTCCTTGCACAGGTCCACTTCTCAGAGTGTCCCTTCTTCCTCCTTGTCTTTATTTCATTGCTATTGTTTAAGTTGGAAGAGTCTAGGTGTTCAGTAATACGTAGCAACTTGCCAGGGCACCAGGGGAAAACTCAGGGTGGATTTTGAACTCAGGAGAGTTGAGACACCATTCACTGTCAGCTTTCAGGGTCTTTACTTCTGCTGAGGACTGCATTTGTTTGGGATTCCCCTCTCCCCACTATTCTGCTGCTGTCCCCTGTCTTCTCCCCTCCACTCCTGTCCTCCTCCCAGCCCTCTCTCCTGTCTCTCCCCCCTATTCTCTACCATCTCTAACTATCCTTTAGCTACAGTTCAGGTCAGGAAACAGGACTTTGACCCTCTTTGCAATCTAGGCATCAAATAGCCCATGAAGTGAGGTCTCCATAGCTACCCCACTGTCAAATTGAGAGGCCCAGAAGGTCCTCAGGAGACCAGGCCATACTGGGTAAAAATCATGGCAAACAAGTGATCATGTCACATGCCATGTGGAAGGGGTTTGTAGAAATCTCCTAGCTGCCTGGTTTATTGCACACCCTCTGGGTTTTCTTCTGGGGAAAGGTTTCCTGGCCTCCTCAGGTAATCCAGCAGAGAAAGAACTCAGCTGTTCTGCATGTTCTTACTGTTTCCACAGCCTAGAGACTGATGAGCTCTCTATCCCATCCTCCTCACTGACAGTCTCTTCCTGGTCCTTCTAAGTCACACTTTGCTGTGTTAGTGTCCGGAGCAGGTGGGAATTCTTACAACTCAGAGACCTTGAACCAATTCCCTTAAAGCCCATCCCTTCATTTAATAAACTACCCACACCCTGCTGGGTCAGATTCTCCATAGGATTACATGGGACAAGAGCTGTTGTATTCATGTAAATGCTTGTTCCTGGACTTTACATCACTCCGCTGGACGGTAATGCACTGTGGACTAGCAAAGTGACGGAAACCCTAAACGTGTGAGGCACTGAAAACATTCCAAAGAATTATGGCAAAGCCCAAGAAATCACTCAGGAACAGCAAAAGTGCAATCTCGTCATACTTCTAGGCGTCCTGACCAAGCTCTTGAAAACCATAACAATATAGACCCTAACTCAGCAGATGAGAAAGTCCTCATTACTATGGATTCTACAGGCCTCAGACATTAGGAGAAAATTACAAATTAGGACGGGGCATTAAACTCCTACAGCCTGGTTAATGAACTCTTTAGGGTATTTAATAATAAAGGCAAGACAGAGGAAGTTCCCCAAGATAAAAGGTTGGCTGAAACATTCCAGGTTTTATCTTCCTTAATCTATTTGCCCCTCTAAGTTATCCCAGCAAAAGCCTTCACTAGAGCTTAGGAATTGCCGACAGGCTGTGCAGCCCGAGTCACTGCACCTTTTGTCGCACAGGGGTTTATTAGCAATGGGAATGCCCTGACCTTTCCAGTCAGGTGCAACCGCATGGCAACCTGAACCAAAGGCTCCTTGCGGCCTCATGGAGAGATGATTCTGCAGTGGGATAATGGGGCCGGAGCATCACACAGTTCCAGGAATTGAAGTTGACATCACATATAAAGAGCCTTGGTCATCTTAGACACGACATGAAAAAAGATAATTCTTATAAACAGGGGATTAATATAGAGGCTTTCTTTTCTCCCTCTGGAATTGTCCTTTTTCCCCTTTTGTTAAAAAAATAAAAACAAAAAAGCAAACAAAAACTCCATTTACTCAAAGTTGTTATCTCAGCTATGCCAAGTTAAACACTATTTAAGGGTAAAATCAGGCCATTTAAAAAGCCAATCTGCTAAGAGGTACAGCTGCCTCACCAGAATTTATATAAACTTTACAATCTTAATCTGTAAATTTACCTTTGGGTAAGTACCTTTGGGTAATTCATGTTATATGGTAGCTTTTTAAAAAAATTGTTTTTAATGTGTGTTTTAAAAATTGTTATATGTGAGCATGCAGATACATGAGTCTATGTGCACAAATGTAAAAGCTGCAGGAAGACATTGGTTGTGCCTTATTGCCTTGAGATAGTTTCTTACTGACATTTCTGGCTTGGCTGGTTGATCCACTTGTTTTTTATCTTCCCAAAGCTGAGATTACAGCCATGTACATCCAAGCACAGCCACGCACAGCTTTCAATGTGGGTGTAGGTATTTGAATTCAGGGCTTCATACTAGCACAGCAAGGATTCTTACCCACTACTCCACTTCCCAGCCTTTTATATGATACTTATACTATAGCATCCTTCCAGATTTTATTTTCCTTTTAAATATGGTTTCTTGTAGTGTGTGGTTTTTAAGCCCAATGGGTAGCCCAGATGAGCTTAAACTCCTGATCCTCCTGCCTCTACTTCCCAAGTGCTGAGATTGCAGGAGTGCACCGCTACACTCACTTGTCCTTTAGTTTGCAATATTTAAAAAAAAAATTGGTCTTTTGAGACAGGGTCTCATTCTATAGCTCTTACTGGCTTGGAACTCATGACAATCCTGCCTCAGTCTGTCAGTAACTGGGGTTACAGACATGAGCCACCACGCCTGGTTTAAATAAAATTGACAAATTATTTAATTTCAGATATTTTAGTAAGGTAAAAATAAAACAAGTCTCTAAATTGTTAACATATTTTCCTGTTTCTATACCTATTAGACACTTTTTTATAATTTATTATTACTGTTATATGTGCATGTATCACATGTGTGTACTTTCTATGTGGATCTTGGGGGACAGAACTCATGTTGTCAGACTTGTAGGGCAAAGGTCTTTACTTGCTGAGCCATGCCCACTGGCCAATTTCTTAGATGTTTTTAAGTTACAATATTCAATGCTTTCCTTTTTATGTTGTTGTTTGGAGACAGGGTTTCTCTGTGTAGTCCTGGCTGTCCTGAAACTTGCTCTGTAGACCAGGCTGACCTCGAACACACAGAGATCTGCCTGCCTCTGCCTCCTAAGTGCTGGGATTAAAGTTGTACACTACCACCACACAGCTAGCTCTTTCTTTTTTAACTGTGCAAGCTTCAATATTAGACCTAGACTCTCCATTTAGTGGGCCCATATCAATAAACTCAGCCTGATCCAATATTGTGTACCTTCCACCACTGCCTGGCCCATTTTACTATTATTATTGTTGTTGTTTGTTTTTCAAGACAGGGTTTCTCTGTGTAGCCATGGCTGTCCTGGAACTCACTCTGTAGACCAGACTGGCCTTGAACTCACAGAGATCTGCCTGCCTCTGCTTCCGAGTGCTGGGATATTTTAAGGGTGTGTACCACCATGCCTGGTGAGTATTTGAATTTTCTTAAAGATTGATTTTTTTAAAAAATGTTTTGTTTTTGAGACAAGGTCTCTGAGTTTGAGGCCAGTCACTGCTACAGTACACAATGAGTACTGTCTGGAAAATAATTGAGGCAGGGTCTCTCACTGAACCTCAGTTCACTGGAGCTCAGCAATTCTGGCTAGTGTAGCTAGCTCCAGGGAGCCCCTGTCTCTACTCTTCCACTGCTGCCATTATAGGCGGGCTGCCACATCTGCGCTACCATATTCTTGATTACTAGGGAACTGAATCTTTTCGAAGTCAAGGTTGAGGCTAGAAGAGATGGCTTAAGAGCTTGGCTCCTCTGCATCCATATTGCCTGGAACTCCAGTTCAAGGGAATCCAGTCTGCTCTTCTGGCATCCACAGGCACCCTCCAACCCACACATATGACATATACATACAGAGACACATAAATAAAAACTGTGCCTTTTTAAAAATCAAAACCAATTGGGCGTAGTGGTGTGTGCCTTTAATCTCAGAGTTTAGAAGGCAGAGGCAGGAGAATCTTTGTGAGTTTGAGGCCAGCCTGGTCTACATAGTGAACTCCAAGACAGCCAGGACTACAAAGAGAGACCCTGACTCCAGAAATTTAATTAAAAAATAAATAAAACCACATTTTATTATTTAACTATATAATTGTTTTAAAGTTTTGAAAGTAATTCCTTTACAACTGTAGATAATAAGAAACAATTTATGGTACTCTAGTATATTTGAAAATCTATATATCTGTTGTTAAATACACACACATCTTGAGGCTAAAAAAGATATGTGTCTAAGTTTTTATAAGTGCTAGGCAAAATGTTAAATGTATGTAAATTTAATACATAACAAAGCAACCAATAATATTCTGCTTTATACAATATGCATTGTGTCAAAACCTTAAACACATAAAGTGCTTACTAAAGTATCTGGCATTTCTGCTGTATATTTAGTAAAATCCAGAATTATTTGCTTGTTTTGTTTTACTTTGGATTTATGTGCCTGTGTAGGGATATGTGCACATGAGTGCAGGTAAGTGCCTTGGAAGCCTGATTCCTCTGAAGCTGGAGTTACAGGCAATTGTGAGCTGTCTGACATGGTTGCTGGGAACCAAACTCAGATCGTCTGTAAGATCAGTACATGCTCTTGACACCTAAGCCATCTCTCCAGTCCCCTGTTTTATTTTATGAGACAGGGTTATGCTATATATTGGCTGGCCTAGAACTTGTGTAGATATGCTAGACTAAAATTCACTACATAGTGTTGTGGGATATTTGTACACTCTGTGAAGATGTATTGCTGTGATTGGTGTAATAAAGAGATATTGGTCAATAGTTAAGCAGGAGAGTATAGGGTATAGGTGGGACTTCCGGACAGAGAGAGCTCTGGGAAGAAGAAAGGGGGAGTCGCCAGCTGGACATAGAGGAAGCAGGACATGCAGGAGGAGAGGTAAAAGCATCATGCATATTAAAAGAAATGGGTTAATTTAAGTTATAAGAGCCAGTTAGAAACAAGCCTAAGCAAAGGCCAGACTTTCATAATTAATAAGAAATCTTCATGTCATTATTTGGAAGCTGATTGGTGGGACAGAGAAAGACTCCTTACAACATAACCAAAGTTGGCTTTGAACTCCTGATTCTACAGCCTCTACCTCCAAGTATGTCATCATGCCCCATTCAGATCTTTTTATTTGTCCATTTGGACAGTTCTGTCACTTCAAATCTGGCCCACAGCCAGATGTGGTGGCTTATATCTATTATTCTAGCATCCTCTGAGGCTGAGACAGGAGGATCACCACAAGTTGGAGGCTAGTGTAGGTTACACAGTAAGTTTTAGGCCATGCTTGGGCTAGGCTGCAATGTATGACCCTGTCTTAAAAAGTAAATAACTAAGTTCCAGGCCAGCTTAGATCACATTGTAAGTCCTTGTCATTAAATAAAAGGAAATGAATAAATAAAATATAAAAAGGTTTGGGCTCGGGATATATAGCTCAGTTGGTTGATCGCCTGGCATGTACAAGGCCCTAGATTTGTTATTGAACTTGGGGGTCATAACTTGTGCCCCAACCCAGGTCTGGCCTTCTTGTCCTCACTAAGCTAATTAAAAGAGCCAAATTAAAAGTGAAAAGGAGGTGATTTAGTCAATAAGGCCACACAGGGAAGAGGAACAAAGATCTCAATGCAAGGGTCTCTTTAGAATATCCTCATTCCTTCCAGACTGGTCCCAGTTCCCTACTTTCAGTTTAATTCCATAGTTTTGAGGTGGTGTCTAAAACAAGATGACAAAGTGACAGTAGGGATGAAGGTTTGAACCTATTTAGTTAGTGTCAGATACCACACATAGGAATCATTTTTCTCTGACTGTGGGTGGCCACACCTTTAATCCCAGCACTTGAGAGGCAGAGTTCAAATTTCATCTGGTCTACAAAGGGAGTTTCCGGAGAGCCAAGGCCACAGAGAAACCCTGCCTTGAAAAACAAACAAACAAACAAAAGAATCATATTTCATGCTCTTAGTTACTTTTGGAAGGGCTGACACAGCGACTCCATCTCATTGGTTTGAGACAGGCTCTCATCAGGAGGCCTACGTTGGCCTCAAACTTGTGATCCTCAATATTTGGGCTTCCAGTATAGTTTCCAGTTGCTGGGATTACAGGCAAGTGCTACCGTGCCTACCTTGACTTTATTCAGCTCTGACAACCTCCCCAGCCCCATCTCTGAACAAACATTTTCTAAAGACATTGTTAATTGACCATCTGGTGGTTTTGCCCTCCATCGCCCCACGATGCTAAGTCAAGATTCATTCTGGCTGGTCTGATTTGCTCTACCTTGGGGCGGTAAATGACAGATGTTAAAGAGCTAGTGCTAACAAACCCCTCAGACCTAATTTGAACAACTGAGGTGGGAAAGGAAAGGCTCTTTGATCAGGCGTACCTGGAATCCCTTCTACTTGTCCTGTGGCTAATGTTTTAGCCCCTCACAAATGTTGTTCAGGTTCATTTGTCAGAAGCTGTACTTCTGTAGAACGTTAACAGACAGTTCAGTTATCAAGCTTTACAAAACACATCAGGCAATCCACAACAGTTAACTAAAATGCTTTATGAAAAAAATTGTGCAGGGGCTAGACAGAAGGTCCAAGTGGTTAAGAGAACCGAGGTGTAGTTTCCAGCACCCACATTCAGGTCACACCTGTCTGTAACTACAGTCCCAAGGCATCCAATGCCCTCTTCTGATTTCCGTGGGCACGTGGATGAATGTGGTACACAGATATACATGAAGGCAAAACACAAAAAAAAAGAAATGATTCCTTTTTTAAAAAATTTATTTATTTCATATGCATTGGTGTTTTTGCCTTCATATATGTCTGTGTGAGGGTGTTGGATCCCGTGGAACTGGAGTCACAGACAGTTGTGAGCCACCATGTGGGTGCTGGGAATTGAACCCTGGTTCTCTGGAAGAGCAGTCAGAGCTCTTAACTGCTGAGCCATCTCTCCAGCCCAAGAAATAATTCTTATGTTTTTATTTATTTGTTTGTGTGTTTTGCTTTTTGAGACAGGGTTTCTCGGTAGCTTTGGAGCCTGTTCTGGAACTCACTCTGTAGATGAGGCTGGCCTCGAACTCACAGAAATCCGCCTGCCTCTGCCTCCTGAGTGCTTGGATTAAAGGCATGCCACTACCACGTGACGTGATTCTTTTTTAAAAACACATAATCAACAATAGTAAAGCTACTTTGAAAATTAACTAATCAAATCATGTACAAATTTACAAATACCTAACATCTGCCAATCTTTAGAAGGCTGGCAGAGTTTAAGAGGCATTTACATGAAAAAGTAGCAACAGTTAGCATCATGGTACAGACGAACATATATGTTGCTTTTTCTTTTGCTTTTTTTCATGATAGGAGTTTCCTGTGTAGTCCTGACTGTCCTGGATGGATGTAGACCAGGATGGCCTTGAACTCAGAGATCCAATGGCCTCTGCCTTCCAAATGGTGGAATTAAAGGCCTGTGTCACCACTGCCTGGCTAGATGTTACTTCTTTTTTTTTTAAATATTTATTTATTATGTATACAATATTCTGTCTGTGTGTATGCCTGCAAGCCAGAAGAGGGCACAAGACCCCATTACATATGATTGTGAGCCACCACGTGGTTGCTGGGAGTTGAACTCAGGACCTTTGGAAGAGCAGGCAATGCTCTTAACCTCTGAGCCATCTCTCCAGCCCTGCTAGATGTTACTTCTAAAGCAATATTTAAATATGTTTGGTTTAGTAGAATAAATGGTATTAGTTGCTCATTTAAAGGGGCAAAGTTTGGTCCAACTGTGCTGATGGGAGGGTTTTCCTTGTTAGTGCTCCAGAATCCACAATCTCACTGAATTGGTTCTCTTTCTCATCTAGGTGCTGTCATGTGGCTTCTTGCATCTTTTCATCCCAAGCGCAGTTAGCTTAGGCTATTCAGCCCGGCATGGTGTCAAGGATAGCAGGGCCAGGCCTGGCCTGCTGTGCCCATTGCTCAGGCTGGCTTTGACTGGCTCTGTCCCGTTGCCATCTCTTCTTTAGTCACAGCTGGCTGCTGCAAAGACATTGTGCTGAGTAAGCGCACTTGCTGGTTACTGTGTATAGTATATAATGTTTAGCTACACAGCTCCACATTTCCAGCCAAATACACAGCATATTAAATGCACCACGGTCAACTTAAAACAGGTGTTCAAACAGTCAGCTCACATGGTCACTGAAGACCTTGACACAAACTGATCCTTAAAGGGAGTTGGACTTTAAGACAATTTCCTAGGCAGCCAAAGGTTTGAAACACAAACAGCAGAAAACATAAAACAATGCTTTTTTTCCAACAAAACATAAAACCTTGTCTTAGATTCACCACATGGAACAAAACAATTCCTGTCAGAAGGTGGCAGGCTGCCATGTATGGAATATATGGTATATGGTCTCTAACAGATAAATGCCACACAAAGTAGAGACTTTTGTAAAAACAGCCACCCTCATCTATCTACCACACATTAGGAGCTAAGCAACTCACAAAGATCCGCCTGTCTCTGCCTCCCGAGTGCTGGGATTAAAGGAGTGCACCACCACCGCCCGGCTGACATAAAAGGTTTTGCTTTTGTTTCTGTTTTGTTTTGTGACAGGGCTTCACTATGTAACCTGGGCTGGCCTGGAACTCTTATGTGGTTCTGAGTAATACCATCATGGATCACATATAGGACAAGAGGGCTGCTCAGCAACCAGGCCCTGTGTGGACCGGTGTCCTCCTCCATATACCCCTCTGGCTCACAGTGGCTTTGGGGTCTCTTCTGGTATCCTCCTCACAGTGTTTGCCTTTGAAGCCTCCTACACCTGGAGCACTACAGAGGACACTCTGGGAGGGAGGAAGGGAAGGAGGGAGGAAGGAAAAGAGGGAGGGACGCACGGACAGACAGAGGGATGGAGGGACAGAGGAGGGAGGCCCTTTGCAAAAAGCAGGAGGACTAGACCAAGAAGGGGCTCCATTGGTATGAGACCCAAGATGGCACTTTCTTTGCCCTCCTTTTCCTGATCTTTGCCTTCTCATTGGCTTTTGTCTTTGTCTTTGAACTTTAATTGGGAAAGAGGGGATGGGAACAGAGCAAGAAACCTGTCTTTCTTGACCTCTGACTATTGATCTTGGGTTGAATTGACTACTTCTAGTGGTGTTCTCTTGGATCTCCTTGTACCCCACCTGCAGCTTGGTTGGTGATCAACACATCCCTCTCCTATAGTCCAGAAAAAGAAGCTGGCCAAGAAAGAAGCCCCAGGATGATTCCTGAAAATCAGAAATTTAAGTGCTTTTAATGGTCTCCTGGGAATCTACTTGTTTCTAGAAGTTGCCTTCCCAATCTCAACTTCCAGAACACTTGCTTTGCTTTTATCCAGAAGCCCCAAGCAAAGATTTGTCACCTTCCACACGTTTGTACCACGGGGTGTGTGTGTGTGTGTGTGTGTGTGTGTGTGTGTGTGTGTGCTTCCTCTGTGACCTTTAAATGGTGCAAGATGACTGACTGCTGCCAAGAGTAACTTGTGGGGCTTGCATGGAACTTGTCTTTCTTTCTGCACTTCCCCAAGCCACTGGTGAGACTTAATGACCCAGCAGATGCTGGGGATGTTGCTCAGTGGTAGAATGCTAGCATGCCAAAGTCACCAGGTTTAGTCCCCAGCTTTGCTGTCTTTCTGTGTCCCCCTTCTATGCCAAGAAAGAAGTTTGTGAAAGACTGACATTTTTATCAGGTCTGTTCCACACCACTTTTGTCACGCAGGGTCGAGAAATCAAAGCTCTTGAGTTGAGGAATGTGTTCCTGTGTCTATATTTATCTGGGGTGTGACCTTGGGGGAAGGTGCTGCAGAGGCAAATAGAAGAGTAAATAATTTGCCCTGGGGTGAATGTGTGGGTGTCTGCTACCACGTCCAGCTTGACATAAAAGGGTTTTGAAACACATTTTTGTATTTATTTTATGTGTGGGTGTATCACCTGCATATATGTCTGGGCACCACGTGCTTGTCTAGTGCCCATGGAGATCAGAAGAGGGTGCAGGACATCCTGGATCTGGGGTTACTGATGGTTGTGAGGTACCAAGTGGATGCTGGGAACCAAACGCAACTCCCCTGCAAGAGCTGTAGGTGCCCTTAATTGCTGAGCCATGTCTCCAGCCCTCAGTATAACAGCTTTAATAAAGAGGGCTAGTGAGTTAGCTCAGCCAGTAAAGGTACCTCCCACCAAGCCTGACTACTGGAATTCAAGCCCTAGGACCAAAACAGTAGAATCAACTCCTAGAAGCTGCCCTCTAGCCTCCACACTAACACCATGGACCAAGAATCAACACACAACACACATAAAATAAAATTTGTGAAAGTTTATACTTGCTGAGTGGTGGTGGTGGCGTGGACACCAACACTCAGGAGGCAGAGGCAGGTGAATTTCTGAGATCAAGGCCAGGCTTGTTTACAGCGTGAATTCCAGGACAGCCAGGGCTTCACAGAGAAATCCTGTCTCAAAAATACCAAAAATAGGGGCTGGAGAGATGGCTCAGTGGTTAAGAGCATTGCCTGCTCTTCCAAAGGTCCTGAGTTCAACTCCCAGCAACCACATGGTGGCTCGCAGCCATCTGTGATGGGGTCTGGTGCCCTCTTCTGGCCTGCAGGCATACACACAGACAGAATATTGTATACATAATAAATAAATAAATATTTTAAAAAATACCAAAAATAAAGTAAAAACTTTATACTTTTTATACACAGTGAGGGATGGAGTCAATATTCAAAACTGCATAAAAACCAGGCATGGTTGTACAAGACTACAATCCTCGAACTTTGAAAGTTGACCCAAGAGGATCAAGAATTCAGTCATCTCAGCTGCATAGCAAATCTGAAGCCAGTCTAGACTACTACTGTGTATGAAAAGGTCACACATACTTTCCCCATAACAAACTGGGCTCTTTGAACTTGTTATTAGTTTTTTGAAAAGTGTGTATTCTCTGCCATCCCTTTTCATGTGTTTTTAAACAGTTATCTTGGGCTACCCTTATCACAAGGCCAGACTGTTCAAATCAGGAATGCAGCAGTTCCTGGGAAAACAGTCCACTCCTCCAGGACCAAAACGCTTATGCAGAGAAAACATCTTTCAAGATTGGACATAGAGTCGAACAACTGTCATCCTTGCACTCAGGAGGCAGAGGCAGGAGGATCATTGCAAGTTCTAGAACAGCCCGATATCTGAGGTAAGTCCCATGTTAGCCAGGGCTATATGGCAAGACCCTGTCTCAAAAAAGAAAGAAAGAAAGAAAGAAAGAAAGAAAGAAAGGGAAAAAAGAAGGGTACCCATAGCTAATGAAAAACAAGTAGACCCCAGCCTTCTCCTAGTAAACCCTAAACGAGAAAAAGAGGGTGTTTGGCGTGGTGATAGAGGCCTGAATCTCCAACAGGAAGGAGGGTGTGGCAAGAAGATTTTCAGTTCAGAGCCAGCCTGTACTGTGTAAAGAGATCTGTCTCAAAAAAAAAAAAAAGTAGAAGAGGAAAATGTGTCAATCATGCCTCTAATCCTAACACTTGGGAGTATAGGGCAGGACTGAGTTCATGATTATCAAGGGCATAAGGAGTTCCAGCTACACTTGGACTACAATGAGATCTTGTTGGGGGTGGCGTAAAAGATAGACTCTTTGTTTACAGAACTGGCCTGGTGTCTCACTCAGTGCTGCTCTCCATTCCTGTTTCCCCGACCCATGCCCCCACCCCCTTGTGCAATTCGTATTTGCTTGAAGTGTCCCTTTCTTTGGCTCCACTTCATTCTAATTGTCATTAAGTTGGAAAGACACTCCCGCCCCATGCCTAGCAACAGCTATTTTAATGTATTTTTTGTACTTTTCTAGTTTAGAAAATGTTTTGGAACCTTGTATGGTGGATCATAACTTTAATCTCAGATTTTGGAAGGCAGAGGCAGGCAGATCTTTGGGTTCGAAGCCAGCCTGGTCTACAGAGTGAGTTCCAGGACAGCCAAACTGTTACACAGAGAAACCCTGTCTTGAAAAACCAAAAAAAAAAAAAGGAAGAAAAGAAGGGAAGGAGGAAGGAAAGAAGAAAAGAAATATTTTGGAAAATGAATTATTGTACTAACTTGCTATAAAAGGTGATTTGTGTCAGGTATGGTGGGGTAGGTAGACCTCTAATTCTAGCATCTGGAAAGTGCAGGCAGAAGCATCAAGAGTTCAAAGCCAGCCTTGGCTGAAGAGCAAATTTGAAGTCTGTCTGTGTCACGAGACCTTGTCTCAAAGCAGAAAAGTGACTTCGACTAGACAGACAATGGTAATACAAAAACGTCTCTGTCTTATCTTTGGTCTTACTTCTTTCTTGATCTTAATGGTAGGTAGTCCCTCTTGAAAACACTTCAATGTAAGGATGGAAGAACTCTGGTTCCCAAAGTTATTTCTAGCTAAGAAGTTTTGACTAACAGACATATCTCTAACTTGAAATTCCTTCAGTGATGTCTCTTTCTCAATTTTTTCCTCGCCTGATAAAGAGCAAGACCCGTGGGTCTTGGTCACTGTTATTTGAATGGTGACACTGGAAGATGACCTTTTGAGAGCAGAACTGGATTGAGATTGTTGAGTGTTAAGCAGTATTGGTATTACATTCTGTACTTCTTCATTTGGTAATTTAGTAAAAATTGAAGGTAGGGAATAGAGGAGGCTCATGATACAAAAATGCATATTGAAAATAAAGACCTGGGGCTAAAGAAATGGCTCAGTGGTTAAGGCACTTGCTACTTCAGTGGAAAACCAAAGTACTGCCCACCACTGACACGACTTAACACATCTTGGCTCTAGTCTGTCTGGCAAGATGATTTGATAAACTGTCAGAATTATGTGAATCTCTTTCCAGGAGACAAACTCCCCCTTTAGCTGGCACTAGAGTTCTAGCCTTTTCCTTCTAGAGTGAGCATCCTGGAAAAATTCGAGTTTCTTTCACTCTATTTTCTCAGTAGCCTGCCAGTAGAAGGAAGCGTACAAGCGTCTCTCCTTAGGATACCTCAGATCTTGCCAGGCTAATTACAGTCAGAGTATGGTGGGTGCATACCTATGGCCCCCGCGCTTGGGAGGCTGTGGACGACATTGAGATCTTGTCCCAAAATAATAATAGTAATAACCATAATGGCTTCTCTTCAGTGTCTTTGCTTTTTACAAAAATAATTGTTTCAAAAAATACACAGAAGCAAAGGGAAGAAAATTTGGTTACTGCACAGAATTAATGTTGATATGTTAACATATAATTTCTATGTTTTGCTTTTAGTGTTGAGGCTTGAACCTCAAAAATTCTAAGTCACAGCTCTATCACTGAGCTACATTCCATAGTCCTTTTAGTTTTGTGTATGCTATACAGAGAAACCCTGTCTTGAAAAAACAAAACAAAAAAGGATTCTTGCCAGGCGGTGGTGGCGCACGCCTTTAATCCCAGCACTCGGGAGGCAGAGGCAGGCAGATCTCTGTGAGTTCGAGACCAGCCTGGTCTACAAGAGCTAGTTCCAGGACAGGCTCCAAAGCCACAGAGAAACCCTGTCTCGAAAAACCAAAAAAAAAAAAAAAAGATGAAAACAAACAGTATAGACCACTGGGAAGAATACAAAGACAAATAGAACATTCGTGATCAGTTACTTTATTCATCGCTATGGCCATTTTAAATAAGACTTATTTTTATGTGTATGAGTGCTTTGCTTGTGTATGTAACATGTGGTGCCTACAAAGGTGGGACATAGGCATCAGATCCCCTGGAAGTGGGGGTACAGATGTTTGTGAGCCCCTGTGTGGGTGCTGGGAATTGAACCCCACTTTATTTTGTTTGAAACAAAATCTCATATATTCAAGGCTGTTCTCAAACTCACTATGTACCTAAAAATAACCTTGAACTCCTCATACTCCTGCCTTCATCCTGAGTACACAGATTACATTTGCCACTACGTCCTTCTCTGTGTTATTTTCTTTATCACTAAATAATGGCAACAAATATTACATTTAATTGGCTGTGGCAAACCAGCCACCCTACTGGGCTGTAAGGCATTAGACATACTCAACCTTCCCTTCCCAGCCTCTAATGACCATTATTCTAGTCCTTCTATGTAATCAACTTTTCCCCCCTTCTAAGAAACCACCGGTGTTTGGTGTTTAAAGAAGTGGATATGCGGGGCTGAAGAGATGGCTCAGTGGTTAAGAGCACTGACTGCTCTTCCAGAGGACCCGGGTTCAATTCCCAGCACCCACATGGCAGCTCACAACTGTCTGAAGATCCAGTGTCAGGGAATCTGACACCTTCACACCAATGTACATAAAATAAAGTTAAATAAACCATAAAGAATATTTTTTTTAAAAAAAGAAGTGGATATGCTAATCACCTCAATTCAACCATCATGCATTATGTGCATGTATTAAATGACCGTGCTATGTCATAAATATGTATAATGGTTACGTCTCAATTAAAAATAATTCTTGAGATAATAACCAACAGTTTTACTCCGGAGTCAAACACATGACTCCTTGGTCAGGTTTTGGTTGCTTCTTTCTGTGGTAGCGCTACCAAAGTGAGTCCTATTCTATACCACTCCTCCAGTGAACTCCAGTCTCAAAGAGACCCAGATAGCCTTAGTGCTATGGCTTGAGTCAAACAGAGGCTCCAGAACCTCAAAAGATGCCAGGACGGAGAGGGAACCGTCAAGGAAGGATTCCAGGAAGAGAGGACATTGGCATGGGTCTCAAATGGAAGCCTGACAGAGAAGTCGCTTCAACCCGGACACCCCAACCCCCGCCCGCACTGGGCTCCCCCAAGCCTAGCCTGGCCCCCGCTGATTCCCTTATCTATGCCTTCCCAGCTGCCTCCCTGCTGGCTGAACTGTGGCCACAGACTTCTGGGCCTGCACCCCCTCCACAGGGATGGGGGAGGGAATGGGGTGAGGCCTGGCCTCAGAGGCACCCTACTCCCCACGCTTCATTTCCTTTACTGAGCCCTTTGTCACCTCCAGGAATGAAGAAATGGGATGTGCGCCGAGCACCACACCATTTTATGGGACATGCCTCTAGCTTTCTCCTCCCAGTGAGGCTTCCCCACAGACCTCACCCCAGACTCGATTGACCTCTGCTACTAACAATACTAAAGAATGATTGTTTACGTAGCATACCG
Organism: Dicrostonyx torquatus; assembly: GCA_028555095.1. NCBI lineage: Eukaryota > Metazoa > Chordata > Mammalia > Rodentia > Cricetidae > Dicrostonyx > Dicrostonyx torquatus. The sequence goes on along the minus strand of JAQHUG010000461.1, from coordinate 827,286 downwards.
TTTATGGTGTGCTAGGCAGGTGCCATGCAGACTAGTTACATTTCATGTGGGGTAAGGAAAGTCTACAACCATAACCATTTTCCAGGTGAGGCAACTAAAGCCCAGAGGATGACTTGCCCAGAAATTAGGCAGTCAGTCAGTGTGAGAGTTGAGAAGAGTACCAGAGGCCTTGGAAAGTGTCATTTCTGTGCCCCCACTGCAGTCTGGCAGGTAAGAGTGGTAATATACCACAAAGAATGCAATAGACTTATCCAGGAAAAGTACTTAGCATAGTACGTGTGTTCTGCCAACAAATAATGCTGCTCCTGGTGGTCTATTTATTGGTATGTTCCTGCTTGTAAAAGTTCTAGCTGAATCGGGTGCTGGGGCTGTAGCAGTTGGCTAAGCACATGCCCAGTGTATGAAAGGCCCTCAGTTATATTCCTAGCATGGGGTAGGGGTGAGAACTGAAGGTTGTTCTTAGAACTGGAATAGGCTGTGGGTATGGCCTAGTTGCAAAGCTCTTACCTAACATGAGAGATGCATTAGGTTCCATCCCTAGCAGTAATAATCAGCTGGCAGCGGTAGAGCACACACCTTTAATCCAGCACCTGGGAGGCAGAGGCAGGCGGATCTCTGTGAATTCAAAACCAGCCTGGTCTACAAGGGCTAGTTCCAGGATAGGCTCCAAAGCTACAGAGAAACCCTGTCTCGAAAAATCAAAAACACCAAAAAAACAAAAACGAAAACAAAAAACCCCAAACCCAATAGATAGATAAATAAAATCTTAGGTTATAATTAAAATAGCGGGGCTGGAGAGATGGCTCAGCAGTTAAAAGCACAGACTGCTCTTCCAGAGGACCCAGGTTCAATTCTCAGCACCTACATGGCAGCTAACAACTGTCTATAATTCCAAGATCTGACGCCCTCACTCAGACATACATGAAGGCAAAACACTAATGCATATAAAATAAAGAGAACTAGATTATAAAACAAGAATTAAAATAGCGTTAGCCAACCCCTGCTATTCGTATTAAAACCAGCATTAAAGTGTCTATCTCTTAGAGTTAGTATCACTGTTCCTCTTGGCGTTAGTGCATTGGTGGCACTGCAGTGCAGCTAGAAGCCCCAGCAGAGCTAGTCATGAAGGGGGCAAGCGGGACTAGCATTTGCATACAATAAGCACCCAGGAGACAAATCTCTACTTGAAGATTACAGATTCACATGAGTACCCAATAAAAAAAAATAGAATATTTGATATATTGAGAACTCAGATTAAAGTCAATTGGATCATTTAACATTCAAATTCATTTTTTTCTTCCCAATATGGAAGTAGCTATCATGGTTACCCCATTACAGATGAGGGAATGGTGACTCATGAATAACTAACTCCGTCTAGGTCTCCCATCTAGTAGCTGGTTGGGTTGGAAGAGAATGATGGGCTAGCTCCGGGTCCAGACTCTGTGGCCTTCCTTGGTAAACAAGGGTTCCCAAAGGACAGTGACACACAGCAGTTTAACACAAGCCTGCCATTTTTAAAGCCTATGGGGACAATGGCTTTCAGAGAAACACAACAAGCACATCAGCTCCTCTGGAACAGGCTGGTAGGCAGGCTGACTGACTCATGGCTTCGTCCTTGTCTTTCCCCTTGATGGGTCTCCAGTCTCCCTAAGTGAGAAATTTCTAGGGCTATGACAGAAAGTCTTATGAGAATCCAAATGTAGTGTTGCATGTGAGTGTGTGTGTGTGTGTGCGCGCGTGATGATTTTTTATGCAGAAACGGTGCTCAGAATCTACTGACAGAAGTTTGTGTGGGTATGAGGCACTAGTGGAGCAAGACAAGAAAACAGGGGTGAATTGTAAGCATCCAGTGACCAGGGCTGGAGAGCTGGCCCCTCAACGCAAGCTGACAGCAGAGCCATACAGATCATGTCAGCCACATCCTCACACCAATGCCACCAGCATGGAGCATATCCTAGATAGTTCTCCCTGGGGGTCATACTCTCAGACTCTGGCACCGCGTAAATCTCTCCCTCTCTCCAACATTATTTTTTTACTTCCCCCTTCCTTTCTCTGTGTGTGCCCTAGGCCCCTGCCATTTCCAGGTTTCTCCTTCATTTGTCCCCTGTCCAGCTCTGCCCCATCTTGTCTCTTTGACTCTCTTTACATGTTTAACATCTCAGGCTCTCTGAATCTCTCTTTTCTAGGTGCCCCTTGCCTCCTTCCACTTCTCTGTCTCTTTCCTTTATTTACAGCTGTTCCTCTGTCTCTTCTTTGCCATCTCCTCTATGTCTCCGTTTCTGCCTCTGTGTCTCTTTCACTTACTGTCCGTACCATTGGTCATCTTATCCCAATTCTCAGGGACTCACGAAAGAGTCCATTCTAGGTGTCCCCTCAGTTTCCCGCCTCTAATGTATGGCGGGCAACAAGTTGAGGCACTGTCCCAGTGTGCATCCCCCACCCTGCCCCCCAACCCCAAGACAGCCTGTTACTGCGGCACCAACAGCCACAGTCGCCTCCATCTGATAAGACTTATCTGCTGCCCCAGAGCAGGCCAGAGCTGGCGTAAGCCCCAGGCACAAGCCCCAAACACTAAAGAAGTGTACCTCCACTCCGCTGCTCCTAGTCTAGTCCCCTGGACTGGTCCATAAAGGTGGCTCACAGGTTCTGGTTAAAATACTCCCAGATCTCTATAAACCTCATTCTTCTCACCTGCAAAATGGGTACAGCTATACCACCCCTCTCCCAGCATCCAGGGGGGGCTCACACACATACAGGTCCAGTCCACACATAGCCTGGCACAGAGTAGGGGCTTTCCTAGTGGTGCGTGAAACTTATATTTAATATTTTCATGTATCTTGACTAGAGCTCACTTGACTAGATACTGGACTCCATAGAAGTCAAAGGCGAACTAGATCCAACAATCTACAGGATAGACAGGAAGGGTGGAGGGACTAAAAGTGCCTAAGAGGTCCCCCACAAGTAGGCGGCACACCCCCTCCTCTGCACTGCCCCACCCACTGGGGCACCAGCCACTCCCTGGGGAGGAAAGAGGAGGGAGAAGGTAGGTGGGTGGGAGGGAGGGCGGGCTGGCAAGAGGGAGGGAGGAAGGGAACCTCAAAGGCCAAGGCCAGTGAGGACACCCCTTGGGATCTCTGAGCTCACCACATCACTAAGGTGGCTGAACCCTCTGCATCAACCATCCCAGGTCAGTCTCAATTCCCAAAGAGCCTCCAGCAAGGCAACCCCAGCCTGCTGCCCAAGCCTGCTCCAGGTTTTCTATCTTGTCCCTAAAATGTGGGTCATCCCCGAATTCCTCCACAGCTCCCCAGACTTCTTCTGTTTCCAACCTCCATCTCTCCCCCAAACCCTTCCTCTGTCTGCCTCAACTTCACCCCATTCCTTCTAAGATGCCTATGTCCTCTGACCCCTTAGCTCTCTCCTCATACTCCCAGGCCTACCATCCATAGATATTACCTCTCAAAAAACAAAAAAACTATGCCTTCATTCCCCAAGCTCTTATCTTTGTCCCAAATCGTATTTGTATTAATCGAAACTTGTCTCTGCCTCTCTGATCTCCTGAAGAAGAAAAACATCCACTTTGGCTTCCCCAGGTCTCACATTTCTACTCCCAAGTGAATACTTCTGTTTCTACCCCCGTCTTTCTGGCTAACGGCACCTGTCTCTGGTCTGTCGAACCCTAGCTTTAATTGCCATCTTTGCCTTTCAGACCCCATGCCTGCTCCCTGGGTCTTCTCTCTGACCTCCCCAAAAGGCCTTCTTCCCCTACTTCTTGGCCAAAATGTGTTCGTTACTTTAGACAGTTAAGTTTGCTCTCCCCAAGTCTATTCTGTCACAGTGACCCTTGTGGCATCTTCTATAAGCTCTAAGGCCTAACTGCTCACTGAATCCCACTCTTTCCACACCGACCCTGTGGTGGCTTCTCCCACTCTTTCTGTGTTCCCAGAATTCATCTAGACACCAGCCACAGTCCGGTCTGCCCTCTCTCTCCTAAACCTAACAGCTGCCCAGGAAAAGACCTTGTCTCCCTCCCATTTTACCATGACCGGCAGAACCTATCTCTCCTTTAAACTACATTTCTATCTTTGCAAACTTCATCCCTGATTCCCTAACCCCATCTGTTTCCCTAATCCAGTTTTGAACCCAAAATGTGTCTCTGAACTTTTAAGCTCAGCTCTACTTCTCAAACTCATGATTTCCTTTGCCTAAACTTCATAGCCAAACCCAAACTTCTGACTTCAACTCCACATTGGAGTCTGAAACTATCCCTCTAGCCCCTAAGTACTAACTCTGCTCCCCAGATCCTGCCTCAGTGCCTTTGGCCCCAAGGGACCATTGCTGAGGCCTGGGCAAAGGCTGTTACCTGGGGTGAGGGGCTGGGCTCAGGGCGAGCTGTAGGTGCAGCTGCTGTGCCTCCTGGCCAGGGCAGCACTTTCTCTAGTGAGGCAGCTGATAAGGAGTTCTCATATCCCCCAGCCTTGAGATAAACTTTATCTCTGTCGGGAGAGTGATAACTGGGGTGGGGGTGGGTCCTTGCTACAGGAGGGGTGGGCAGCTCTGAACCCACCAAGGTGAGAGGTCCAGGGCGGGGGGGGGGGGGGGGGGGGGGGGGGAGCAGTGAGGCCGGAGATGGAGAATGGTCACAGAGAAAGAGATCAGGAGACAAGTGACACAGAGAGGAGAGGCACAAAAAGAACCAGGGAACAAGAGACAGAGACACTGAGTAAAAAACCATTGAGGCATAAAACACATGAAGGTGAAAGAGAAATAGAGACTCAAAGAAAAAGACAGAAAGAGTAGCAGTGCCATCAGAGGAGAGGCAGAAGGAGGGCTATGGACAGAAAACAAGAAAGAGGCGGAAACAGAAAGGAGAGAAGGAAAAATGAAGGGAGGATGAGTCATGGAGAGTCAGAAGCCATCATAGAGGAAGCAAAGGGCGGGAAGGTAAACTGGCGGTCAAAAGGGAGAGGAGACACTGTCCAAAAATGTGGGAATTCTGAGGTCAAGATAATGGTGGACACAATTATGAGCTGCCTTATCCCCAGCATGGTCTCCAACCCTAGGTTCAGCCCTTGCCAATCTACCCAGTGGGTAGGGAGAGTGGTCTTGTCCTCAGTCTGTCTTCCACTTCTCCCTACAGGGGCAGGGGCAGGCTCTTCAACTTCTTTCCAAGCTGTGTGTAGTAAGGCACACTGTGAGTTGTAGGAATAGTAAGAGAGAGTCCAAGGTCAGAGAAAGAAATGGGAGGAAGAGGCACTGGGAAGCAAAGAGATTCAGACTTGGAAAGACTGAAGAGACAGTTAGCAGTACGAGTATAGGAGAAAGCAATACTAACAGACACAGAAGGCAAGTCGAGAAAGATACAAAGACATAAAGAAATTGAAAGATATTAGATATGGCCATACATGGATGGACAAAAGAAGGGCAGGACACACAAATTCAAAAAGCATAGAAAGAGAGGGCAAGATACACCCTAGAAGGCTGGGGAGACAACTCAGTGAATAAATGATTTGCTGCATAAGTGTAAGGACCTGAGTTCAAATCCCCAGAATCCATGCTGATACAGTAGCATGCACATCAATAGCCCCAGCATACTTATGGGGAAATGGAAGGTGGAGGAGAATCTCGGGAAACTCACAGGCCTATCCTGGTGTATGCACATAATAGAAAAATATAAAGGGACCCTGTCTTTAAAAAGGTGGAAAGTGAGGACCGACACCCATGTTTTCTGTCCTTCCCATGTGTGTGTGCACGTACCCGCCCCCCACTACATAAACACACAAAGATAAAACCTTTTTTTCAAAGGTCCATCCTAGAAGCATAGAAAGATGTAGGGAAAACGCAGTCAGCCCTGAAAGGAAATGGAGGGAGAGACCCAGGGAGTCAGAGATAGACATGCAATATAAGACAGAAGCAAAGGGTCATCACTCATCTCTTAGTATACCACCTCAACTATAGCAGGTGGGGAAACTGAGGTCGAGTGGTAAGACTTGAAGGTTCCTGAGACAGACCCTTTTCCCCAGAGGGAGAATACCAGGGTGGGAACACCTCCCACCTGTCACTCTCCTCAGAGGAAGCCAGTAGCTTTGGTGTGATTTCAAAAGTTGGGCGGGGATGGCAGAGATAAGAAGTGTGGAGGCAGGGGTACTGACCCCTCATAGAGCAGGAGGAACTAATGGGGCCCTCTGTCTACAGACACAACTGAGGTGGGGGAGGGGGAGTAGAGCCGGAAACCACGGGTTTCTGAGAAAGTTAGATGGCGAGATACAACAGATAGGATGAAGTTGGGGAGCACAGAAGGGTGAACCCCAAAGTCCTGAGGGAGCTGTCAAGGGATCTTGGTTGTGCACTTTGCCTCCACAGAAGAAGAAAGGAGAAGAGAGAATAAAAAGAGAAAATAGAAGGATGGGAGAAAAGAGAGAAGGCTCATGGGAAGAGGAGAAACAGGAAGGTTGGAAGGTAGAGAGCAGAATAAACGAGAAGGAAGGAAAGAGGAGATACAGAAAAAGGAAGAGAAACATGGCGCATGAGACGGGGAACAAGGAAAGAAGAAAGAGAATGGAGAAAGGAATGAGACAGATGACAGTGAAAACAGGAAGGGGGAAGACAAAAGAGGGAAGAGAGAAGATGAGGTGAGAGAGGGAGGAGGAGGGATGGGGACAAGAGGAAGAGGAGGGAGTAAAGGGTAGGAAGATGAGCAGTTGAGGGTGGAGGGAAGAAAGACAAGGGAGGCATTAAGAGGAAATGGGGAAGATCTCAGAGGAAGGAAGACAGGAAGTAAGGATGGAAGGAGAGACAGGAGAAGAACGGCATGAGAAGGGAGGAAGCGAAGAAGAAAAGAATCTGAGTGGTGGAAAGGAGAACTAGAGTCCTAGGTGATGACTTGGAGATGAGAACGGAGGGAAGAGAAAAGGATTTCCGTGTCTGACAACCCTTCCTGTCCTCACAGGTTAAACCTCAGTTTCTCCATGGATTTTCCTGGCCTAGGGGCCCTGGGAGCCTCAGAACCCCTGCCACAATTTGTGGATTCTGCCCTGGTATCAACACCAGATTCAGGAGGGTTCTTCTCCTCAGGGCCTGAGGGTTTGGATGCAGCAGCTTCCTCCACTTCCCCAAGCGCAGGCACAGCTGCAGCCACTGCACTGGCCTACTACAGGGACACGGAGGCCTACAGACACTCCCCAGGTAACTGCTGGGTAGTTGCCTTGGCACTGGCTGGGGACTGCCACAGAGACCATTAGCTAGTCCACAATTCTACTAGGGGGTCATCTTGGAAACAGAAGCCCTGTGTATAAATGTACTGACCCCTTTCCCTGGCAACACCAGTACTCCTTTCTGTGTGCTCTACTGGAGTGACACTTTAAGAGGCAAGGTTGGCAGTATGTGCTAGCTCTCTTCGGTGACAAAGGAATTGCAGCCTCCACATCCCAACAGTAGTCATTGCAATCCCAGACAGAAAGGGATGGAGGGTGTTGTCTATTGCTACAGTGACCAGAGGGACTTAGAACCCAGGAGTTGTCCAGGAAACTATTGTGGCTACGTGGTGGAGGCGCATACTCTCAGCACTCGGGAGGCAGAGGCAGGAGGATTTCTGAGTTTGAGGACAGCCAGGTTTATGGAGCTGGTTCCAGGATAGGCTCCAAAGCTACAGAGAAACTCTGTCTTGAAAAAAACAAAAACAAACAAACTGTTGTGGGAAGACTGGAAACCTAGCTGCCATGTTGGGACTGATGGACACCATAACATTGATTACCCTTAGGTTTACTGCTCTCCTCCTCCCCACTCTGCCCTGTACCCCTCCAACAGTCTTTCAGGTGTACCCGCTTCTCAACTGTATGGAGGGAATCCCAGGAGGCTCACCTTATGCTAGCTGGGCCTACAGCAAGACGGGGCTGTACCCTGCTTCAACTGTGTGCCCCAGCCATGAGGATGCACCTCCCCAGACCCTGGAAGACCCTGAAGGGAAAAGCAGCACCACCTTCTTGGAAACCTTGAAGACAGAGCGACTGAGTCCAGACCTCCTGACCCTGGGGACTGCACTGCCGACATCGCTGCCTATCAACAGCAGTGCTTATGCGGGACCTGACTTTCCCGGTCCTTTCTTTTCTCCCACGGGGAGCCCTCTCGGTTCTGCAACCTATTCTTCCCCCAAGTTTCACGGAAGCCTCCCATTGGCCCCTTGTGGTGAGGCTCTCAAAAAGGACAGGGAGGATGAGTTGGGCTAGGTAGCTCAAGGAAAAGTTAAGCTGAGTTAATGCTTAACTTTTCTCTGTTCACCTACCAGAGGCCAGAGAGTGTGTGAACTGTGGAGCAACAGCTACTCCACTGTGGCGAAGGGACAGAACAGGCCACTACCTGTGCAACGCCTGTGGTCTGTATCACAAGATGAACGGCCAGAACCGGCCTCTCATCCGACCCAAGAAGCGATTGGTAAGACCAGGGGTTAGCCTGACCTATGCAGATGAGTTCCAGCCCAGGACAAGAGTCCCTATTCTTTCCTCCTACAGGAACCCTTGCCCAGTTCATGTTTGTCTCCAACACATCGTATACTTGCCCTCATTCTCATCCTCCTTTCCCCAGGGGGGATACACCCATCCCTTTCCTATGCAGGAACCCTACTCTGATCTAGAGCTCTCAGCCTTTACTTAACCAGCTCCGTCAAACAGAAACCCTGTTCTCAAATTTGTGTGAAAAACTTCACCCATATCCTTAAGTGAGCTTATTGCTTATAGGTCACATTATAATCTTCTTGGATGCCTACTTACAGAAGGCATGACTTCACTGAACTGGGCAAAGGGATTTTGTTTTCTTTGCTGGGGATGGAGTCCCAAGCCTCGTGCATGCTAGGCAGGTACTCTACCATAAGATTACACCCCCAGCTCCGAGATTTCTGTAGCTTCCTGAGAAACTCTTTGTTTTGCTTTGATTTTTTTTCCCTTGAAATGGAGCTTTGTTATGTAGTCCTCGCTGGCCTGGAACTACGTACACCAGACTGGTTTTGAATTTGTTATGATCCTCCTGTCTGTTTTCTGAGTACCAGGAATGCAGGTATGAGTCACCACACCTGGCTTCTTTCAAAAGATTCAGATATGTGGCCAAAGTTGAAAATCAGAGATGGAAGGAGTCTCACACAGATTATAAATAAAGTCCTTGGCAGACAGTGGTGGAGGAGGCAGAAGCAGGAGTTCTATGAGTTCAAGGCCAGGCTGGTCTACAGAGATCCAGAATAGCCAGGACTACACAAAGAAACCCTGTCTCAAAATAACAATAATATTAAAATTAAATAATTTCCTTATCCTAGATAGGAATACTTGCATTCAGTGTGACTCCCACCCCTTCAGCCCTTTTCTCAGGCCCTGTAAGCCTTTGTCCCCAACTTCTACTTCCCCAGAGCTCCGATCTGCATCCTTTTGTCCCTCAGATTGTCAGCAAACGGGCAGGCACTCAGTGCACTAACTGCCAAACGACCACCACAACACTCTGGCGGAGAAATGCCAGTGGAGATCCCGTGTGCAATGCCTGTGGCCTCTACTACAAGCTACACCAGGTGACACTCTCCTTCATGGTGCTTGCTGTCCTTCTTCCACGGTGGTGTCCTCAACCACCTTGAACTCTCTCTTCCGCCCAGAGTCTTCCTCCTCTGTCCTCCCTTCCGCTTCTCTCAGCTTTCTCTTCTCGCGATTTCTTTCTCTATTCGCTTCTCCTCACGCTCATCCAACTCTTCCCATCTCACACCTCCTTTCTGTCCTTCCTCTCTCTCCCCTTTCTCATCTTGCCACTTCCACTACCTTTTCCTCCCATGCACTAAGTCTTGGATACCTCTTGCCAGTCTAGGAAGATATTGAAAGTTCAGGGCCTCACGGCCACATGTTTCTCTATGCCAGCAGCCCTAGATATATCGCCCTAGTCATTGAATTAATTCCCTATTCTTAAAACAGTGGGGTTGAGAGGATGTCCCTAGCCCATATACATACATACATTATATATATACACATACACACACACACAGAGACACACACAAAGGGCTGGAGCTGGCAACCCTCTGGTCTCCCTTTCTCCAGGTGAACCGACCGTTGACCATGCGGAAGGATGGAATTCAGACTAGGAACCGCAAGGCCTCTGGAAAAGGGAAAAAGAAGCGGGGCTCAAGTCTGGGAGGAGCAGGAGCAGCTGAAGGACCAGCTGGTGGCTTCATGGTGGTAGCTGGTGGCAGTAGTAGTGGGAATTGTGGGGAGGTGGCCTCAGGCTTGACACTGGGCACCACAGGTACTGCCCATCTCTACCAGGGTCTGGGACCTGTGGTGCTATCAGCACCTGTCAGTCATCTTATGCCTTTCTCTGGACCTCTGCTGGGATCGCCCGCAGCCTCTTTCCCCACAGGTCCTGTTCCGCCTACTACCAGCACCACTGTGGTGGCTCCCCTCAGTTCTTGAAGGTGCACAAAATGGCCTAGGCCTTGTGGCAGAGAAGGTGTCCGTCCCCCTCCTCTTTTTTTTTTTTTTTTGAGACAGAATCTCTGTAGCCCAGGTTGACCATGACAAATTCCTGTTTCTCCTGCCTCTACCTCCCAAGTGCTGGGATTATAGGCATGTATTGCCATGTCTGACATTTTTTTTTACTGTTTTTTGTTTTGTTTTGAGACAGGGTCTCACTCTGTAGTCCAGGCAGCTATGAATTCCCAATGTAGTCTGGGATAGACTCAAACTTGACATCCTGCTGCCTCAGTTCCTGCAAGCTGGGATTCTGCCACCTTGCCCTCCTCTTAGAGCCACATTCTTTATGGCCCAACCTTGCCTGTACCTTCAAAGATTTTGTAAAATAAAACCACCAAAGACCCGAAACTGGAGCCACGAGTTTGTGTTTGGCTAAATAAATGTCAGTGTCTGGTGGGGGTGTGGAGTGCTGCCTGTGGCTCTTCGACGACAGAATCTAGCAGAAATGTATGAATACACGAGCCTGGATGAGTCTGCGGTATAACATTTCACAACCTAAAATCACCATCCAAAAATGTAACTGCATATATGAAGATTTGTGGACAACATCCAGGTGGCTCCATGTGTCTTTGTAAGATGGTGTAGGATTGGTTTATTGTGGGTGAGGTGGTGTACGATGGTAAGTGTGTCACCAAGCTGCAAGAGAATAGCATGTAGAAATGCATGTACCATGACAGGCAATGAGACAGGTGAGGTTGGAGCTGCATGGTTGTGCATGACTCTGGATGATCATTGAGAAAGTGACATCACAAACTGGGTCCAGAATCTGATGACTAAGCACCTTTGAAGACACTGAGCGAGGACTATGTACGAGGCACAACAGTATGGCTGTGATAATGTACAACAATTAATTCTCTTGTTACTGTTACAAAAGACCTGATAACAGTAACTTACACAGGGAAGATTTATTTTGGCTCAGGGTTTCAAATGGATTCCAATACACCACGGTAGAGAAAGCATTTTGGCAGCTGTCATGGGGGTGGGGACTACGGCAAGACTCTTCATGACAGTCAGAACAGGAAAGTAGAGAGTGACACTGGAAGCAGAGAAGTATTATGACTCACAAAGGTCACCCCAACCAGTCAGGCCTCACAACCTCCCTAAGGACCATATGTTTAAAGATATGAGCTTGTGTAGGACATTTTATTTTCAAACTGTACCTCTCTAGAACATCTCTCTCTAGAACATCTTTGTCGCTCTGGAAATGGCAGCCTTTTCTCTGCCAGTGTCTAAATATGAACAGGTGCATGCACTATGTAGAATGTGCCATGTCATTGTGTGTCTTAGGGCTGACAATGGGAGCAGCTCTGTGTACATTCGTGGAGCTGTCAAATGTATACTTTCCCACTGTGAGTTAGGGACCCTCCTCCATGCGAAAAAAACACAATCTTCAGGAAAGGAAAGTGGAAAAGAGTGGATTACATTGAAAGCTCAAATGTCTTCCTGGGAAGCATCCAGTCCTTAACTAAGCCTGCTGCCCTATAGGGAATGGGAAGAATGAAGGGACGGACTGACAGACAAAACATCTTCTGAAACAGGACGTGGTAGCTCAAGCCTATAATCCCAGCACTTGGAAGGATGAGGCAGGTGGATTGCCACTAGTTTGAGGCCTCATCTTAAAACTAAGCTCTGTGTGAAGGCTCAGATCGGTAATTCCAGGGTTTGGAAAGCTAGGGACAGGCAAGTTAAGAGTAAAAAACAACAACACAAATATAGCATCTGGAGGCTGGAGAGGGGATTCAGCAGTTCAGCACAGCACTCTGCCAGAGGATCCAGCATTCACACAGTTTCTCACAATTTTTCATAACTCCAGTTCCAAGGACCATACACCCTCTTCTGGCCTCCCAGGGCACCACCAGGCATGCAGGTGGTGCACGGACATATATGCAAGCAAAACACTCATCCACATAAAATTAAAATTAAAAATGGCCTGTGAGTCTTATACCTGCTAGGTGGGGTGTACCACACTGCCAGGTACCTCTTTATACTCCTATTAAACTGTGGGAGGTGTTCCCCGAAATGAAATATGTCATTCAATTTAATAAGCATAAGTTGGGAGGATGGCTATAGAGAGATGTCTCAGCAGTTAAAAGCACTTGCTGCTCTTGCAGAGGACCCAGGTTTGGTTTCCAGCACCCACAAGCAGCTGTAACTCCAGTTCTAGGCAACCTGGTACCCTTTTCGGCTTACAGTATACTTACATATATGTAGGCAACAGCACTCATATGCATAAGGTAAAAATACATGTCTTTAAAAATAAAAATATTTTTAAGGAAATTAAACCCTTAGAAGATAATGTACTTTTAAGTTGGGAACATTCTAAGACAAGTAGGTAAAGTGATTCACCCAAAGCCATACGGTTTAGCATAGAGCTGGGACAGGTAACCTGGTCAAACACTGTCTGGCCTCTTTCCTTCTAAGGTAGAGGCTAGAGGATCCTAAACTCAAGGTCATCTTTGACTGCCTGTGAAGTTCATGGCCAGCCAGGGACACATGAACACTTTCTTAAAAATAAAACAAAATAAATTAGGTATATAGGATATCCCAGAGGAATTCTGGTGAGGATCCAGTGACGATGGCATACCAGTAACCAGAGGCCTTGAACCAGACCAGTGATTCGTTGCAATGAACATTTGCTAATAAAGCTGATAGGACAAAAGGGTATATATGACACACTGTGGCTCCAATGCTACCAGAATGCATGAAGAGATGTTGGAGAGGCAGGAGAGGAGAAGCAAAGAGGTTTTGGTTTGGTTTGTTCTTTTTTGTTTTGTTTTGTGGGTTTTTTTGTTTGTTTTGTTTTTTGAGACAGGGTTTCTCTGTAGCTTTGGGGCCTGTCCAGGAACTAGCACTTAGACCAGGTTGGCCTCGAACTCACAGAGATCCGCCTGCCTTTGCCTCCCCAGTGCTGGGATTAAAGGTGTGCGCCACCACTGCCCGACTGGTTTGGTTTGTTCTTAATTGTGTTGGTTTGCTTGCTTGCTTGCTTTTCTTTTCTTTCTTTCTTTCTTTCTTTTTTTTTTTTTTGGTTTTTCGAAACAGGGTTTCTCTGTGGCTTTGGAGCCTGTCCTGGAACTAGCTCTTGTAGACCAGGCTGGTCTCGAACTCACAGAGATCCGCCTGCCTCTGCCTCCCGAGTGCTGGGATTAAAGGCGTGCGCCACCAACGCCCGGCACTTGCTTGCTTTCTTACTGTGTTTTATTTTCTTTGGTTGGGGGTGCTGAAGGGGTGAGGGGAGGAAATGGGGGGTCTGAGGGTGAGTGGAATTGGGGTGCATGATGTGACAATCTCAAAGAATCAATAAAGAAGTTAAAACAAATAATTTACTGATATAAATCATGAACATATAAAAATTAAAACAATTCTTCAGTATACATACAATCTTATTATTCATCAGAAAACGAAAGCAAATTTTCATACTAACAAGATTTTTATTTATTGTTTTTGTTTTTCGAGACAGGGCTTCTTCCTGTATCCCTGCCTATCCTGGAACTTGCTATGTAAATCAGACTGCCCTCGAACTCACAGAGATCTGCCTACATCTGCCTCCCAAGTGCTGGGATTAAAGTTGTGCGCCACCACTGCCTGTCTCCGGCCTGTCTCCCATCTTTTTATCTTTTGAGATAGAGCCGCACTAAGTTACCTGGACTAGTCTTTTATTTGTCATACTCCTATCTCAGTTTCTCAAGTGCCTGGCACATGCTAATTTGATACTTGCATCTTAAAGAATGATAGTAAGAAAACAGAGTTGCATTGAAGTCCTATTGTAACAGGGTCCCAGATCTTAGTAGGCCTCCAAACCTTAGCACAACTGACTCCATGATCGAAGTACCGTTCAGGCTGTAAAACTCAGCACATAGACACCACCATCTGCCAAAATGAAAACAAAGGCCTAACCCATCAAAGCCTATTGTTCTGGGAAGTCTCTAAATGTACTAACCTTGCTTTTGGCTTCTGTGGTTCTGCTTGTGGCTAACTGGTCTTGTGAGCTGAAGTATGTCAACCCAGAACATGCTTTAAAGCTCACCCTGAGAAAGGCTTGGGACTACACTAGGATCCCAAATACCCAGTGTAGTCATCGGCTGACTAATAAAGATTTTCTATTGGCTTAAACCCATGTCTGAGGAGTCTCCTCTGGTGGATATCCCACAATACTATGATTCCACACAAGCAAGTGCTACCATAAATACACTGGATATGCTTTTGGATTAATTTTTGACCATTAAACATTCAGAAATGCTTTACTGTTGCCAATTTTTCATGACCCCTACATTCAGTTATGTAAGCCCACATTCAGTCAATATTTTCTTGTTTTGTCTTGAGATAGGGTCTCATGTAGCCCAGGCTGGCCTGGAACACAATATGTAGACTAGGTTGGCCTCAGAGAAATTCACTCATCTGTTTCCCCAATGCTGGGATTAAAAGTGTGGGCCAACACACCCACAGCTCCATATTCAGTCTTAACACACAGTTTAAAAAGGTCTATTTTAGCCGGACGGAGACAAAGGCAGGTGGCTCTCTGTGAGTTCAAGTCCAGCCTGGTCTACAATGTGAGTTCCAGGGTAGCTAGGACTGTTACACAGAGAAATCCTGTCTCAAAAATAAAAACAAAAAATATGGAGCTGGAGAGGTGGCTCAGTGGTTAAAAGCACTGGCTGCTCTTCCAAAGGACCAGGGTTCAATTCCCAGCAACCTCATGCTAGCTCAATAACTGCCTGTGACTCCAGTTTTATGGGATCTGACACCTTCACACAGACATACATGCAGGCACAACACTAATGCACATGAAAGAAAAATTATTTTTCAAAGGCCTACTTTAGTTCATAATGCCTGAAGAAAGTCTATTCATACTCATCTTACCAATAAAAATGTGAGGTTTGAACCTGTTAAGTATCTTGCCCAACCACCCTGAGTTTAACGAGTGGGTTCTGAATGGAGTGACTGCCCTCAGCCCTGCAAATCAGCTTTGTTTGTATTAGTAGGGATGTCTTCCCTTGGAACCCCATACATGAGCACTATGGAGGTACAGAAACTAAACACAGTTGGTATCTAACTCTTCACAGAGAGCCAACTCCCTGTCGTTAGTGCCACTGAGCGCAGCCAGGTATGGCAACTGACACCGTGATCCCAGAACTCAGCAAGCTGAAGCAGTAGTACTGTCATGGGTTCAAGGCCAGCTGGGGTTACACAGTGAATGCAAATCCAGCCTTGAAATATATAGAGAGAGCTTATCTAAAAAAAAAATCACAATCACTTATATTCCGTTCAGAGAGTGTCCAGAATGGCTGCAGCCTTATAAAAGCCATATGTAAGCTTGACCCCAAAAGAAGCTCAGTCCTCAGCTCTCACACCTTGCAGACACCCCTAAGCGGAACTGCTGCTATATGTAGGTTCCTGGCCTTATGTTGATAAGAGATCCCAGGTTCACCCCCTCCTAGGGGTGAGTGTAGGAAGCACAGGTCAGTTCTGAGACACTATAGACCTGACCTCTTGTTCGTGTGTGTGTGTGTGTGTATCCTGGTTCTGGATACAAGCTCCAGCCTCTACATTAGCCCAGTTAGGAAACTCGGACCACACACAGGAAGGAGTCCCTGTACCACCCACCCCTGAAGGTGATGCCTGTCCTGACCTTCTGTGTGAGCCCCAGTCTCTCTGTGGGTCCTGTGTGGACCTCAGGCAGGAACATCACTGGCATACCACTGGCTTACTTCCCTGTCATCCATAAGACACCTTAAATACAACCCATGTATAGTAAACTCATTTCTGACTTCCACAGATCTGATTTTTTTCTGTATAGAAATTTCCATCCTTAACTCCTTCAAGAAACCTGATCATGTGTAGAAGCTCTTGCTTTTACTGTCAGCAATAAGCCCTGACCACTACCTGGTGGTACAACAATTCTATTAAATATCACGTCTTACCAAGGAACCCAGGATCGACCTTGTAACATGGGGATGCTTGACTGTAATCCCAGCACTTGGGTAGCAGAGGCAGGCAGGGATAAAGGGCTAGCCTGGTCTAGACCAGGTAGGGCTACATAGTGAGACCCTACCTCAAAACAAAAAGGTGGGGGGCCTAGAAAGATGGCTCAACAGTCCAGAACACTGGCTGCTCTTTCAGAAGACTTAGATTTGATTCCCAGCACTCACAAGCATCTTTTACTCCATTTCTAGGGGATTTGATGCTCACTTCTGGCCTCCTTTGGCACCGGGCATGCAAATAGTGTATAAACATACAGGTAGACAAACCATAATACACATAAAATTAATTAATTGATTGCAGAAACCCAGACTAGTCTAAACAGCAAGATCCTATGAGAAGTAATATCATGGATACCTGTATTTTACTTTCTATTTTGAACCCTGCCAATCATGAAACTATGGACCTATGGCTTCACCTGGCAGAAGACCTCCTGACTGGGTTCTCTGGAGCTACCCTGGCCATGGCTTTATCCTGAAAGCCCTGCCTTAACCTGCATGGAGCCCCACCTTTTGCTTTGTTTTGGTTTTGTTTTTGAGACAGGGTTTCTCTGTGTAGCCCTGGCTGTCCTGCTACATTCTGTAGACCAGATTGACTGTTCAAGTTCTCTTGAACTCACAGATTTACCTGCCTCTGCCTCCCAAGTGCTGGGATTAAAGGGGCCCACTGTCTTGAACCAACAGAAGAAACATGAACCCAAATCTTGGAAGTAACCGCAGTCCAAACTCTGCAGAGAACTATGACTCCCAGCAGGTACCTTCACCCTGAGCTGGTACAGAAAGCTTTTGCCATTAAATTCAATAGGAACCTTCTGTCTACCTTTTTAGAGGAACCTAAGGAGTGAATCACTATAAAAATGCCTATCCTGTGGGGGAACCTTTGGTGGTCTTGTTAAATACTCCATATTCCAAGTGGGCATGATGGTACACAATTGAAATTCAAACCATTCGGCTGCTGGGTTTTGTTGTTATTGTTTATATTGCCAGGGATGCAATCTGGGGTTTCACATGTGCTAGGCAAAATGCTCTAACAAGGAACTACATCTCCAGCTACTGAATATCTTTGATCTGCTTTCCTTCCTCCCTTTCTTCTTCTATATGCTAGGTAACTATACGCTAAGCTACATCCCTAGTACATGTCCTAGCTACTCAGGAGGCTGAGGCAGAAGGATCCCTTGAGGCCAAGAGTTTAATACTAGCCTGGACAACATGGTGACTTCATTTCTTTTTTTTTCTTTATTGATATTTATTGAGCTCTACATTTTTCTCTGCTCCCCTCCCTGCCTCTCCCCTCCCCCGTTCAACTCTCCCACAATGTCCCTATGCTCCCAATTTACTCAGGAGATCTTGTCTTTTTCTACTTTCTACTTCCCATGTAGATTAGATCCATGTCCTCATTGTTGTCTAAATTCTCTGAGATTGTGGTTTGTAGACTGGCTTCCTTTGTTTTATGTTTAAAAACCACCTATGAATGAGTACATGTGACAATTGTCTTTCTGGGTCTGGGTTACCTCACTCAAAATAATGTTTTC